>CM075982.1:45403230-45436093 GCA_038087875.1 Malacoraja senta
CCCCACCTTCAGGCCGGATGCCGTCACTGCAGCCTGACCACTGGCAGCAGAATAAAGGCATTCCTTACACTATTATTCCATAATACCACACAAGTCACCCTGCATTCTCATAGCATCCTCCTCACAGTTCACACTGCCACCCAGCTTTGTGTCATCTGCAAATTTGCTAATGTTACTTTGAATCCCTTCATCCAAATCATTGACTCCCGGGACCAGAAGACCTATCACAATGACTCTTGGCTCCGTGAAGACCACACCAGTCCTAAACTACACTCTACCTCAATGGAGACCCTCGGACGAGCTTTGATCGGACTTTACTGCACTACACATTATTCACGTTGTTCCCTTGTTCATGTATCTGCACACTACGGCTAGCTTGATTGAAATAGTGTATTGTCTTTCTGCTGCCTGGTTAGCACGCAACAAAAGCTTTTCACTGTACCTTCTTCTTCTTGCGAATGAAACATAAACCAAAGGAATAGTTAGATCTCAAGCCGGGTGTTGAGCAGCCAGGTTGTTGTCTCTGCGTCAATGTCTGCCAGGCCCTGAGCTCCATTTGGTGGGTGGTAGAGGGGGCAATCAGAGATGACATGGTTGGCTGTCTGTTGTCTGTTGTTCACTGTACCTCAGTACACATGACAATAAACTAAACTCAAACTCAGACATGGTTGACACATTCACCAAACTACACAGGAGAATGGGTCTAGCAATGGAAACTCATAAGGCCAAGGTCCTCTTCCATCCTTCCCCTGAAGCACCACACTACCTTCCAATAATTAAGTTTAACAACAATACAATGGAAAATACAGATCCTAGGAACAATCTCTCAGCGAAGAGAGATAGTGGAGCCATCATCTTCTCTTGACTTTGCTCAGTTGAGGGAAAGGAACAGGAAGATCAAGCATGTAGGAAGGAACTGCAGATAGAAACGTAGAAGCACAGAAAGTAGGTGCAGGAGTAGGCCATTCAGCCCTTCGAGCCAGCACTGCCATTCAACATGATCATGGCTGATCATCCAGAATCAGTACTCTGTTCCTGTTTTTTCCCCATATTCCTTGATTCCGTTAGTCCTAAGAGCGACATCTAACTCTCTCTGCCGGTTTACACCGAAGATAGACACAAAATGCTGGAGTAGCTCAGCGGGTCAGGCAGCATCTATGGAGGAAAGGGATGGGTGACGTTCCCTTAGACCTGGCACAAAGCCTAGGGACCTTTGAGGTGGCGATAAGCCAGTCTGCAGAGTCAGTACTAAACCTAATGTTAGCACTGCAGTCTTCCTTCATAAGGAATGGAAGGAATTATCTTCTCCAATTATTTTTAAGGTTTAGATCTGTGTTTATTATTGTCACATGAACCAAGGTACAGTGAAAAACTTTGTTCTGCTTTGGTCTCCAAACAAATCACTTTACATAAATACAATCACATCAGACACAAACGACTCAAGTACAATAGGTAGAGCAAAAGGGAAAGGACAGAGTGCAGAATATAGTTCTCAGCATTGTAGTACAACAGTTCCATAGACCTCATCCAATGTCCGCAATGGGGTAGTGGTGAATCGGACAGCACCGTAGCTTATCGAGTACCCTAGACTTTAGACCTTAGAGATTGCATCGCGGAAACAGGCCTTTTGGCCCACCGAGTCTGCGCCGACCAGCAATCACCATATACTGTACACTTGCACTAACCTACACACGAGGGACAATTTTAGAATTTTACTGAAGACCATTGACCGACAAACCTGTACGTCTTTGGAATGTGTGAGGAAACCAGAGCACCCGGAGAAAACCCACGTGGTCACAGGGAGAACGTGCAAACTCCGTACAGACAGCACCTGAGATCAGGATCGAACTTTGGTCCCTGGCACTGTAAAGCAGCAGCTCCACCGCTGCACAACTGTGCCATAATAAAGCTAAGAGAAACAACAAAGATAGACACAAAGTGCTGGAGTAACTCAGGCAGCATCTCTGAAGAGAAGGAATGGGTGATGTTTGGAGTCGAGACTCTTCTTCAGACTGAGATTCGGGGAGACATAGAGATATGGCAGGGTCGAGATTGAACCGGGGCTCTGGAGCTGCAAGGCAGCAACTCTACCGCTGTGCCACTGTGATTCCCTGTACATAGCTTATGGGTTTATCATTCATCTAAGTAGGTTTCAATGCTTTAAACTGATTTTTATTTTTACAGATTTTTTAGTGTTATAAATATTAAAATATTTTTGAAATTTTCCAACAGTATTTTTCAAGAGGCATTGCATTGAATCATTCTCTGTGGGACTCGGTTTATCTAAGTCTTTATCACTTTGCTCTTTGTGGGACTTTACTATGAACACATTGGCTGTTACATTCCATTAGATGATTCCATCACATCAATAACTATTCATCACAAAAATAATTGGCTTTGAAAGATATACGGGAAACATTTAAGATGAAAGATAATTGTTATGAAGCTAGTTCAAATCCCAAACTCCATAACCTATCCCTTGCTCTTCTATTTTTTAAAGTGACTGAGGTTGAAGATTGCCATTTTATTAGCTGAACGAGGTTACAGGGGTCAGATAAACAAAAGTGCACATTAGGAGTTCAGACAGTTTTAAATCTGTGCTTTGAACCAAGGATTAGGCATTAATAAAGATAAGAAAAACGTTACTGCTTTATCACTAAATTAATATTCCAATACACAGTAATATAATGTGGCAATGGTAATGACAGCCCTGTTGTCAAAATGCTTCCCGGTGACAATGAACATGAGTTTGATTTTGAGTTTAGTTTATTGTCACTTGCACAGAAGTACAGGGAAAATCTTTTGTTGCATGCTAAGGAGTTATCGGAAAGACAAAAATGCTAGAGAAACTCAGCGGGTGAGGCAGCATCTCTGGAGCGATGGAAATAGGCAACATTTCGGGTCGAAACCTTTCTTCAGTCTGAAGAAGGGTTTCGACCCGAAACATTGCCTATTTCCTTCGCTCCATAGATGCTGCCTCACCCGCTGAGTTTCTCCAGCATTTTTGTCTACCTTCGATTTTCCAGCATCTGCAGTTCCTTCTTAAACATCGGAAAGACAATGCATGATTACAATCGAGCCATCCACAATGTACAGATACATGATAAAGGGAATAACGTGAATAACTCTTAGTGCGGGATAACGCCAGTAAAGTCTGACCAAAGATAGTTCGAGGGTCTACAATAAGGTAGGTAGTAGTTCAGAATGCTTCTAGTTGTTGATAGGTTGGTTCAGTTGCTTGACAACAGCTGGGAAGAAACTGTCCCTGAATCTGGAGGTGTGCGTTTTCACACTTCTGTACCTTTGTTGCCTGATATGGGAGAGGAGAGAAGAAGGAGCGGCTGAGGTGTGACCTATCCTTGATTATGCTGGTGGCCTTGTCCCGAGGCAGCGAGGTGTAAATGTAGTCCATGATCACAGCAAAATACACCTCCAGACATTTACCAGAGGTGTCTCAAAAGGACATGGTGAGGTTTAACCTGTTCAGTGCCGCCCCTGAGTATACTCAGGTCAGGGCCAATAGTGAAAAGAAACTTGGCAGTGAACAGGTTAGTACACGAGATCTTACATTTATTTTCTATTACTGCTCTGGGAAGTCTTAAAAAAATTCCATAGCATCCCCAGTCTGAAGAAAGGGTCATCTCCAAAGTCCCTTCTTTCTTTCTTTTAAAATCATTTTATTACCAAAGTCCTGAACAACATGTTTCCTGACTAAACAGCCTAAACTGGGTTACTTACCGTAGTTATTTCTTGGCTAATGGGGTGGCACAGTGGAGCAGCAGCGGTAGAGTTGCTACCTCACAGCACCAGAGACCTGGGTTTGATCCTGACTACAGGTACTGTCTGTATGGAGTTTGTACGTTCTCCACGCAACCTGCGTGGGTTTTCTCTGGGAGCTCGGTTTCCTCCCACATTCCAAAGACGTGCAGGTTTGTAGATTATTTGGCTTGGTAAAATTTTAAATCGTCCCTAGTGTGTGTAGGATAGTGCTAGTGTGTGGGGATCATGGTGTGTGGGGATGGGGTGGAAGATTGCAACCTTCACGTTTCGACTAATGCAATCAACTCGACGTGCACAAACGGAAGATCAAATAGAACAAGTTGTCCAACAACTTTAGGCTGTGCACGCCACACGAAAGAAGAAGAAGAAGGGATCGCTGGTCGGCGCGGACTCGGTGGGGCCAAAGGGCCTGTTTCCGTGCTGTATCAATAAACTAAACTAACCTAAACTTCTTTGCGCAAGCTTGCTGTGTTGAAATTGCCCACTGGTTTTCCAACAATAAAACCGTGAAGGACACAAAGTGCTGGAGTAACTCAGCAGGTCAGGCTGCATCTTGTACAGTCACCTTGTACTATTCAAACACCTGATGTGAACATATGAACCTACCTGACTTTACAGGCTCAGTTAACTTGTCTCAGTCAAGCATTAATGCCTGTACTGAGAGAGAGAGAGAGAGAGGGAGGGAGAGAGAGAGAGAGAGGGAGAGAGGGAGAGAGAGAGGGAGATAGTGGGAGAGAGAGAGAGGGAGAGAGGGAGATAGTGGGAGAGAGAGAGGGAGAGAGAGGGGGAGAGAGAGAGGGGGAGAGAGAGAGGGGAAAAAGGGATGAGGAGTGAGAGAGAGAGAGAGAGAGAGAGAGAGAGAGAGAGAGAGAGAGAGAGAGAGAGAGAGAGAGAGAGAGAGAGAGAGAGAGAGAGAGAGAGAGAGAGAGAGAGAGAGAGAGAGAGAGCGGTCGATGTTCGGGCTAGAGTCGGCTGCCTGCCCCTCTTTCGGGCCTACGTCAGTGCGCGTGTGTCCCTGGAGAAGGAACACGTGGTGTCCACAGGGACTCTGGAGGCCTTCCATGGGCGCTGGTCACCACGTGGGGTTGAGAGTATTGTAAACAATGAATGCACTGTTGTACTATAATGATTATTTGTTATATTGTAATTCTGATTATGTTTTGATGTGATGTATCATATGATTGTGTCGAATAAAGTTTTTGAAAAAAAAGAAAAAAGAAAAAGAGAGAGAGAGAGAGAGAGAGAGAGAGAGAGAGAGAGAGAGAGAGAGAGAGAGAGAGAGAGAGAGAGAGAGAGAGAGAGAGAGAGAGAGAGAGAGAGAGAGAGAGAGAGAGAGAAAGAGAGAGAGAGAGAGAGAGAATGTTTAAGAAGGAACTGCAGATGCTGGAAAATTGAAGGTAGACAAAAATGCTGGAAAAATTCAGCGGGTGAGGCAGCATCTATGGAGTGAAGGAAATAGGCAACGTTTCGGGCCGAAACATTGCCTATTTCCTTCGCTCCATAGATGCTGCCTCACCCACTGAGTTTCTCCAGCATTTTTGTCTACCTTCGAGAGAGAGAGAGGGAGGTTGATTCTGTGCTGCTGCAAGTAAGAATTTCATTGTTCTGTCATATATCCTAGACAGAACAATGAATGCTTACTTGCAGCAGCACAACAGAATATGTCGACAAAGTACACCATAAACAATATAATAAATAAGAAAAAAAAGATCAGTGTATGATGCCACCAGTCAATGAGCTCTCTACTGTACACCCGTAGAGTATCACGTGTCACTGTTTTCCTTTCGCACCATACAACACATGACAATACTCCCATACATTTCAAGAACAATACTGTTGTCGCTTGCCATTTGAAAGTTACTACACAGGACCCACACCCCTCTTTCATCCACTAATAACATATTAAACTTCTTTTAAAGAGTTAATTCTGTAGTTAGTTATTGGTCCCTGTCAAATGAGAGGACTGCTGACATAGCTTTCCATTTAGTTAATGATCAATAATCTGCCAAGTAATAATCAGACTCGGGTATGTATTATGTTAGGAACATTCCAGTGGGCTGTGAGTTTAAATGCAGATGGTGGGCGTGCAATTTTCATTGGTAACCATTGATTGCCTAATTTCAAAGCTCCAGTTTGATTTGCTGAGTATTGGTGAGTCAAATACTATTTTGCATTTGAGTGTAGTTTATTGTCCCTTTTACCGAGATACAGTAAAAAGCTTTTGTTGCATTCTAACCTGTCAACAGAAGGACTAGACATGATTACAATCAAGCCGTCCACGGTGTACAGATACATGATAATGGGAATAAAGTGAATAATGTTTAGTGCAAGATAAAGTCAGTAAAGTTCAATCAAAGATAATCCGAGGGTCTCCAATGAGGTAGATAGTAGCTCAGGACCGCTCTCTAGTTGTTGGTAGGATGGTTCAGTTGCCTCTTAACAGCTGGGAAGAAACAGTCGCAAAATCTGGAGGTGTGCGTTTTCCCACTTCTATACATTTTGCCCGATGGGAGAGAGGAGAAGAGGGAGTGGCTAAGGTGCAACTCATCCTTGATTATGCTGGTGACCTTGCCGAGGCAGCGTGAGGTATAAATGGAGTCTATGGAAAGGAGGTTGGTTTGTGTGATGGTCTGGGCGGCGTCCACAATTCTCTGCAATTTCCTGCGGACTTGGATGGAACGGTTCCCATATCATGCTGGGATACATCCTGACAAAATGCTTTCTACGTCACATCTGTAGAAGCTGGTGAGGGCTGTTGGGGACATGCCAAACTTCTAAGGAAGTAGATATCAATTGCACAGTTGCCAGCTGCTTTGCTAATTGTCATGTGCCATTGAGGAAGGTTGGGTGGGAAATTCTGGTGCCAATCTCATTCTTCCAAAGGTAATCTTGTGAGAATAGAGTTGGTTTATGTCGTGCCATCCACAACTACACACTGTCCCAAAGTGCTCTGCATTCCAGCTGCTGAAGTCACTTGCGGATGGAAAGAAACACAATAGGCAATTTGCACTGAAGATTCTCCCACAGCCAGAAATAAGACCTACTCTTGGGGAACTGGGAAGGTCAAGTGACTGAAGTATCAGTGGGAGACCCTTTTGTGACCAGTGACCACAATCGATGTCCCCAACTTCAAGTAACCCTTGCGTCCCCTCCCTCCCCATCCTTCTCCCACCGTAGTCTTTGTACTAGTTTCATTGTCATCCTGCTTCGTTTCACTGTTTGTATCACTCGTTATCACCTTCTGCATGGCCAACAATGGATCATTGTGGGCTCTACCTTTCCTTGATCATTGTTGCTGGCTTTGAATTTTGTCCTTTTGCATACCTTTCATTCATTGGTTCTCTGTACATTTTCATATCTCTTAATAGACAATAGACAATAGACAATAGGTGCAGGAGTAGGCCATTTGGCCCTTCGAGCCAGCAACAATGTGATCATGGCTGATCATCCCAAATCAGTACCCCGTTCCTGCCTTCTCCCCATATCCCCTGACCGCTATTTTTAAGAGCCCTATCTAGCTATCTAGCTCTCTCTCGTTTCCCTCTCCCCTGACTCTCAGTCTGCAGAAGGGTCTCGACCCAAAACATGACCTAATTTATTTTCTCTATAGATACTGCCTGACCTGCTGAGTTACTCCAGTTTTTTTGTGTCTATCTTCAACCACAATTCTATTAGCTTTAAAATAGTTACAGATAAAGAACAGAGCTAGTCTACAAGTCAAAGTTCTAAACTGGGACAAGGCCAACTTTTGGATGATATTAGATAGGAGGTTGCAAAGGTTGATTGGAGTGGGCTGCTGGTGACCAAAAGGCAGGTCCTAAATGTGGGATGCTGTTAAAACTCTGACTGAGAGGTCATGGTGTGCATGTTCCTATTAGAGTGTATGGCAAGGCAGATAGGAACCTGCATGATGGGAATACTTGAGGCCATGGGAAGAAAAGAGGAGGAGGCATGGGTCAGATACAGGCAGCTGAGATCAATTGTATCCCTGGAGGGGTACTGATGATTGAGGAGCATACCTGTGGAAATCAGGACAAAAAGGGGGTATGAGATCACTGGCAGATATGACTAAGGAGAATACAAAGCGATTTTGTAAGTACATTAAGGGGATAAAGGTAACTTGAGAGAGAATAGGGGTCCTTAGAAACGAAAATGGTCATCAATGTGTGCAGCCCCAGGAGATAGGCAAGGTCCTCACTTAATATTTATCCTCTGTTTTTATCATAGAGAAAGACATGGAGAGGAAAGGTTTAGAGTTTAGAGGGATATGGACCAAACATAGGCAAATGGAACTAGCTGAGAAGGAGCATGTTTGTCAGCATGAACAAATTAGGCTGCAGGACCTACTTCCATGCTGTATGATTTTATAGATGGGGCCAGATAATCTGTCGTTGTTGACTTGGCCTCAGTGAGATCATATTGGTCTGAATACAATGGTTTTTATTCAACTTTGCCATGGACAAGATTTTGGTTCAATCCTTTTCTGAAATACAACCTGTCCTTCTGCAGGTTATTGAAATGGTGGCTTTGAATTATGTACAGATGTTTGTACATTCTGGGCACTGTGTGGGATAAAGCAGCTGACTTGAACCACTTTCTTAAGCATTCACTCATCTGTTCATCTGTAAAATATGCTCCAGCAAATTGGTGCGGCTTGAATGGTACCTTCTAAACTCATGGGCTCTGCCTCCTAGAAGATAGAAAGATAATAGATACATGGCCTTACCAGCAACTGAATGTCTCTGTCTAAGCTGCACACTTTGTCACTAGGTTAAAATCTTGAGATCTTGCCCACTTCACCACACTATCTACCAGTAATGCCACTTTCAAGGGACTATGCACTTGTACATAGGGCTGCACAGTGGCGCAGTGGTAGACTCGCTGCCTTACAGTGCCAGAGACCTGGGTTTGATCCTGACTACAGGTGTTGTCTGTGTGGAGTTTGTACTCATTCACCCTGTACACTAGCATTATCCTACACCTTTGGACATTTTACAGTTCTACCAAAGCCAATTAACCTACAACTCCGTGCGTCTTTGGAGTGTGGGAGGAAACCGGAGCACCCGGAGAAAACATATGCAGTCAATAGATAATAGACAATAGACAATAAGTGCAGGAGTAGGCCATTCGGCCCTTCGAGCCAGCACCGCCATTCAATGTGATCATGGCTGATCATCCACAATCAGTACCCGGTTCCTGCCTTCTCCCCATATCCCCTGACTCCGCTATCTTTAAGAGCCCTATCTAGCTCTCTCTTGAAAGGATCCAAAGAACTCGCCTCCACCGCCCTCTGAGGCAGAGAATTCCACAGACTCACAACTCTCTGTGAGAAAAAGTGTTTCCTCGTCTCCGTTCTAAATGGCTTACCCCTTATTCTTAAACTGTGGCCCCTGGTTCTGGACTCCCCCAACATCGGGAACATGTTTCCTGCCTCTAGCGTGTCCAAACCCAGTCACAGGGAGAACGTACAAACTCGGTACAGACAACACCTATAGTCAGGAATGAACCCGTGTCTCTCGCACTCCAAGGCAGCAACTCTATCTCTGCGCCACTGTGCCCCCCCAAATATTGATTAAGACTTTTCCTGCTTCTTGTTCAGTCCCATTGGAACCTTTAAGTTTACTTTAAAGAAGCCGACAGAGCCTCTGTTTAACCTCTTGGTTGAACGCTAGTTCCTCTGCCAGTGCAAACCACACCCCCCCGCCAAAGTTAACATTGACATTGACAAAGAATATTGCTCTATTAATCAGTAACCGCATTAGTATTAAAAATATACAAAATGTGCAGAGATTCTCCTAAAAATTCCCCGCAGAATCTAAAGCTATTTTTACACCCTTCTCCTGGAGATTGTGTTTCTTTGTTTCACTTCTCTGCTCAGATCTGAAGCTTAAATCGTGATTATTTTCTAGTGCTACTGAGAAACACGGTGCCCTTTTTCCTGCGTTGGAGAGTGATGCAGTATAATAAATGGAGTATGCAACTTAACAATATAGATTCTTCTTCATTCCTCCAACAATATAACAGCCATTAACTCCAAAGTCCAAATATATAAAATATACAACCATTAATCTCACGTCCGTGCACGTAAAACACAGCCATTAATTCTAAACTATATGAAGAACATTCAGCTATTAACCCCAATAGATAAAACACACAATCATTAACTGCAAATGTAGACAACCTTCAGTAATTAGTTCTGTCACTGAAATATAATTTAAAGCTAGTTCAATATTGGGAGAACAATTTGTTCATTTTCTGCAGGATTTTTTTCTATGCCGAAAAATGAATAATCTCTCCTCTGAGCCATCTACTACAATTCCACCTACACTTGGCGATCCAGATAAGGATTATCCTCAAAATGTAATCAATATATCTCGACCCTGGTTACCCCAACCAATATTTCGTTCTTTGACTCAACACACACCCAAACTGGTTGTAAAATATCGCCCGGTGCTTTGTCAAAGTGTAGTGTAATTTCGCCCAATCAACACGACCAAAGTAGTACATTTGGGTCATTTTCACATTATAGTTTGTGGGAGCTTCATGTGTTTTCAGCTTCAAAAATAGTTAATTTAGTGTAAAATGCCACGTGAAAACCAGAGAGTGATACTAAATATGAATGTTTTTTTTTAATCTATTATATCACAATTTTTCAGTTATTCACTGAAATGATTTTATTAACAGATTTTTAAAATATACTCGGGAACAGAACTGTGCACCTTATAATGAGGTGGGTGTATCATAAGTTCATATGTTCATAAGTAATTTGGCTCATCAAGTCTACTCCGCCAGTCAATCATGGCTGATCTATCTTTCCCTCTCAACCCCATTCTCCTGCCTTCTTCCCATAACTCCTGATACCCGTACTAATCAAGAATCTGTCAATCTCCGCCTTAAACATATCCATTGACTTGGCCTCCACAGCCGTCTGTGGCAATGAATTCCACAGATTCACCACCCTCTGACTAAAGAAATTCCTCCTCTTCTCCTTTCTAAAGGTCTGTCTTTTTATTCTGGTGCTAGACTCTCCCACTAGTGGAAACATCCTCTCCACAGAAATTCCTCCAAAGAACAATTCCTCTAAAGAAAAACTCCAGCGAGCACAGGCCCAGTGCCGTCAAACGCTCATCATATATTAACCCAATCATTCTTGGGATAACTCTCGTAAGCCTCCTCTGGGCCCTCTTCCGTCCCAAGGAATATGGGGCCTAAAACTGCTCATAATACTCCAGATGCAGTCCGATGAAAGCTTCAGCAGTATCAGAATAAAGTCTTGATGTTCTGTATCTTGCTTTCAATCACCGCTTTCCCATTTGTGCACATTAGAAATCATGTCCATTTTTAGGGTTGGGTTTAAATTTATGTTTATTATAGTCACGTGTACTGAGGCACAGTGAAAAGCTTTGTTTTGCAATCAAATCAGATTTTACTGCAAGTAAATGCAACCAAGACAAACTCAAGTACAATAAGTAGCGTGAAGATAAAGATGCAGTGTGCAGAATATAGTTTGCAGCATTTTATCGCAATGTCTGCAATGAGGTAGAGGAGAAAAAGGCTGTAACTCTAGTTTATGGAAGAACCGTTCAGAAGCCAGCTAACAGAGAGGAACAAGCTGTTCCTGAGACTGGTGGTGCACACTTTCAAGTTTCTGTATCTTCTGCCCGACGGGAACAGGGAGAAGGAGTGACCAGGGTGGGAAAGGTCTTTGATCATGTTGGCTGCTTTCCTGAGGCAACATGAAGCATTGATGGAGTCAGTGGTGGGGAGTCTGATCTATGTGACGGGCTGGGATACATACACAATTTTCTGCAATTGCTTGAGACTTTAGGTAGAGCTGTTCCCAAACCAAGCATTAATGCAACCTGACAGTATGTTTTCTATATTAGAAGGGGCATCGAGGCTTCCTATGGGCTATGGAGATGACAAAATAAACTTAAAACTAGTTGTACGACCACAGTGTTGATAAGATCTTCATCAGAGTAAAACAAAGTTAGTACTGAAGCCTTGCAATTTACCTGCCACATGTGCCCACGTGCTGGGCTTAGCTTTAAGGTGAGAGCGACAAAGTTTAGAGGAGATTTACAGGGCAAGGTTTTTACCTGGAGGGTAGTGGGTGTCTGAAATGTGCTGCCACGGGTGGTGGTGGAAGCAGAGACGATAGAGACATTTAAGAGGCTTTAAGATAGGCAGGGAATGGAGGAACACTGATCACGTGCAGACAGACGAGATTAGTCTAACTTGACATCATGTTCAACATTGATATTGTGGGCCAAGGAATCTGTTCCTGTGATGTACTCTCAATTGTTCTCTCAATTGCACATTGGCAGAGATACTCAAAAAAACTTTGCGACTTGGCCTATATATGTGGAAGAAAATTATCCATCAATTGTATTTACCTCCCCAAATCAAAGTCAATACGTCTATTTAAAGTATATTTGCATTTTTTAAAAGATTTGTGTTTTATGTTAAATATAAATGTTAATATAGTTATGATATATTATTGTTATAATTTAAGCGTAACTCTTTAAGGAAAACACTTTATAAGGAAAATGAGTGAACATTTTCTTGTTGCCAAATATCCAAGGAATTCTTCTCATCTCTAGCTTCCTGAACATTTGAGATCAGTTGTTCACCACCACTCAAGAGTCATAGAGCCATACCACGTGGAAACAGGCCCTTCGGCCCAACTTGCCCATGCCACAATCACAATCACAAACACAATGACAATCACAACAATACTTTATTAGCCAGGTATGTTCTGCAACATACGAAGAATTTAATTTGCCAAGTCAGTCACACAAATAAAAAGCAACGGAACACACAAAGTACATTTTAACATAAACATCCACCACAGTGACTCCTCCACATTCCTCACTGTGATGGAAGAAGAAAATAAAAGTTCAGTTCTCTTCCCTTCTCTGCTCTCCCGCGATCGGGGGCCTCGAGCCCTCCGTTGATGGGATGATCTTGACTCCCGTAGCCGGTGGCGTTTGGGCCCCCCGCATCGGGGCGATCAGCTCCTGCATCGGGGGGGGTGTCAGCTCCCTCGCACCGGCCAAGCTTCCCCAAGTACATAAGTCTCATCTGCCTGCATTTGGCCCATGTGCCCCTAAAGCTTTCCTGTCCAAGCGAGTTAAGAGTCAAGAATGTTTAATTGTCATAAGTACCGAAACAGAACAATGAAATTCTTACTGTCTTAATTTTTTCTGTCTCCAAGGAAAGAAGTGGAAGAGGATAAGATGGACCCTGAAACTATTTGGAGTCCAGGCAATTTGTAATAATTACCAGAGAGTTCCTCGGTAAATCTTCCACCACAGCCCAACATCTTAGAAGCAATGTGTAGGAACGAACTGCAGATACTGCTTTAAACCAATGATAGACACACAATGCTGCAGTAACTCAGAGGGACAGGCAGCATCTCTGGAGAGAAGGAATCTTAGAAGCAATGATACTAGACTGGTGGTTGAGCGGTTCTTGAGGCCCTTTCACTGTCACCGTCACTGTCAGTCATAGCGATGAGTCTCTGAGTCCCCACCCGAAACGTCGCCTGTCCATTCCCTCCACAGAGGCTGCCTGACCCGTTGAGTTCCTCCAGCACTTTGTGTTTTGCTCAGGATTCCAGCATCTGTGGTTCCTGGGGCCTCAGATTTGGACTGACATTTGGAAATGCAGTTGATCGGCAGGCAAAAATAATTGTGCGGGTTCAACCTCACTGAAGCACCAGAATGGCCTGGCTGACTGAGAACACGTTTATTTATTTGGAATGAGAATGTGTGAATTTTGATAATGGACAGACAAACTGCACTGCTCTAACCATGAAAGGAACGATCTACCTTAAAGACATTGATACAAGTTAAGCGGGATTCATTTTAGGTTATTTGAGCTCAGGGTCACAGTGGTGCTGCGGTATAGTTGCTGCCTCACAGTGCCATAGATCCGGGTCTGATCCTGACCTCAGGTGCTGTCTGTGTGAAGTTTGAACGTTCTCCGTGTGACCACGTGGGTGCTTCCGGTTTCCCCCCACATTCCAAAGACGTACAGATTTGTAGGTTTAGGCTTCTGGAAATTGGCCCTAGTGTGTAGGATAGAACTAGGGTGAACTGGTGATCATTGGTCGGCGCAGACTCGGGTGGGCCGAGGGGCCTGCTTCCACACTGTATCTCTAACACTAAAACTAAACTAAGACTCTCTCACTTCATGGAATAAACTCTTTTGAAGTACGAATCAACTTTGTGTGAAACAAAGGCAGCAAGATGCAGACCCACAACTGTAGCCAAGAGCTGCACAAAGGTTTTTGAATCGCTTAAGAGGGAAACCTCCTGCTTGTGGTATTGTTCAGACACTGGTTCTGTGTCTTCCTCAAAGGCAATACCTTTTCCTTCTGCCCTCTGTTAATCATTGATTGGCAACAATTCCCTGTGTGAAAAGTAGTGATGACGCAAGGAATGTCCCTGCTCCTTCACGGGGCATCTAACGCTGCCCAAGCAAAATGGAACCGGTAAATTAAGATAATTGTTCAACTGGCTCTTTGTGAAACTGATGGATGTTTTCACCACATAAGCCGTCAGTGATCGCCCTGAAATCTCTGACAGAATTTCCAACCTACTCTTTTGTACAGACTTCTCTCTCTTCACTTCTGGTCAATCTCGGCTGCTCCTCTGGAATTTGCAGACACAAAGAGATAGAAACGGTATTCCAATATATATACTTATATATATATATATATATATATATATGTTTCAGAAAAGAGATCTGAAGTGAGCAGTACCGACAGTAGTACTGCTGTGATTGATACCATAGCACGTAGGTGTAATGAAACGGAGGCTGCCTTTCTTTGCACCTGTGATTTATGAGGACTAAATTTGAGATGAGGAAAGGCCCCATGCAGGGATACACATCCTTCCCTACAAAGCATAGATGGTCATCCATCATACACTGTGCATAGAGTCCAGTAGTGAGTGGCTCATCAGACCAGTGCACACTCTCTTTGTTGTGACTCCTAACAAGTGTTGGTTCAGCAGATGTCTATTTAGGCTGACGGACCCTTCTCAACAGATTGGTACTGGGTCATTGATTCTTGCCGCTGTGACAGAGCACAGAGAAGGAGTCCGCGGAGCATTTTACATGCCATATTAACGGCAGCAACGATTGCCGCTTTAACCATCTTGAATCTGCTCAAATGTTACTCAAGGCCCTCTCAGATGAACACAAATTAAAATGCTATTCCCTTTTTTGTAAGCTCAAATGCTGATGCTGGACTTCAGTGCCTTTGGTCCCGGAGTTTACAGGACCATAAATCATAGCTCCGTGGTACTGCTGCATCCCACTGCAACACAATTACAAGAACTGACTTTCTTCTTTCTCTGGGCTTTTGAATCGATTAGTAACACAGGCAGATTGCGCAGTATTCAGATTTGAGTCACATCCTCCTGTTGCTGTGGTACGGTTCAGTCGCTGGTTCTGTGTCTCCACTGTATCATTCTTGCTAATAAGGTGCAGACTGCATGCAACCCCTGTTAGCTGAGTGTGGCTACATCGCTCGACACTGGACCCAACATCTATTGTGTAGGAAGGAACTGCAGATGCTGGTTTACACCGAAGATAGACACAAAAAAGCTGGAGTAACTCAGCAGGTCAGACAGCATCTCTGGAGAAAAGGAATAGGTGACGTTTCGGGTCGAGACCCTTCCTCGGGCTGAGAATCGGGGGAAAGGGAAATGAGAGACATAGACGGTGATATAGAGATATATAGATCAAATAAATAAAAGACGCAAAAAGTAATGATGATCGAGGAAATGTGGAGCCCACAATGGTCCATTGATGACTGTGGTGATAACGAGTTATACAGACAGTGACCATCAACAAGTCAACACAGAAACTAGTACTATGAGTAGGGTTGGTGAGGATGGCGAGAGAGGGGGTGCAAGGGTTACTTGAAGTTAAATAAATTAATATTCATATCGCAGGGTTGTAAGCTGCCCAAGCAGCTGTGGTGCTGTTCCTCCAATTTGCATTTGGCCTCACCAACATCTTTTGCTATCCTTCACCTTTCAAGATAATCTGCACCTCTTAAAGCCACCCAGCATTTCTTAAAGCAGCAGGTACTTCTTAAAGCTGGCTATGATAAAATAGTCTGCACCGATTAAAGCTAGCCTGCACTTCTTAAAGCAGCAGGTACTTCTTCAAGCTAGCCAACGCTTCTTAAAGCAGCAGGCCTTTCTTAAAGCTAGCCTGCACCTCTTAAAGGTAGCCCATTTTATCGGCATGAATCACAACATAGTTTGGAAACAGCTCCATCCAAGACCGTAAGAAATTGCAGAGAATTGTGGACGCAACTCAGACCATCACACAAACCAACCTCCCTTCTATTGACTCAATTTACACTTCATGCTGCCTCGGCAAGGCCAGCAGCATAATCGAGGATGAGTTTCACCCCAGTCACTCTCTCTTCTCCCCTCTTCAATCAGGCAAGAGATACAGAAGCAAAACGCACACCACCAGTTCAGGGACAGTTTCTTCCCAGCTGTTATCAGGCAACTGAACCGTCCTATATACAACTACAGAGCGGTCCTAAACTGCTATCTACCTCATTGGAGCCCTTGGACTATCTTTAATTGGACTTTACTGGACTTTATCTTGTGCTAAACCTTATTCCCTTCTGAAATTAAACTCTGCCTCTTAAAGCCTAAAAAAACACAAAGCATAGTTTTAAAGTGAGGGGAGGGGGAGTTTAATAGGAACAGGATGGGCAACTTGTTCACATAGAGGGTTTTAGTTTTAGTTCTGGAGTTACAGTGTGGAAACAGGCCCTTCGGTCCACCGCGTCCACGCTGACCAACGATCACACATACCTTAGCTCTATCCTACACACTAGGGACCTAGCACTATCCTACACACTAGGGACACTATCCTACACACTAGGGACAGCTTACAGAAGTCAATTGATCTTGTGTGTAGATAAGCGTTAGATACTTGGGGGAGTTGATGGGAATGTGGGGAGAATAAATGGTTTGAGTAGAATCAGTGTAAAAATGGGTTCTTGATGGTTGGTGTTAACTCGATGGGCCGAAGGACCTCCTTCTGAGCTGGATCACTCTATGATAGCAGACTTCCTTCTGTAAGAACACAAATGAACGATGGATTTTATGACTAATTTCCAGGTCATTAGGACTGATAATGATTTTTGTTTTATTTTTAGAGTCCATTTAATTAATTAAAATTGTCCAGCTCCTGTAGTTGGACTCGAACACATTGTCAGCAGGTCATTAGTCAAGACCTTTGCAGTGTTAGTCAGCAACATGGCACAGCAGTCCCACACTCTCATTTCGCTCCTACCATCGGAGAGAAGGTGTAGGAGTCTGAAAAACTGTGACCACCAGGTTTAAGAACAGTTTCTTCCCAAGCTCTTTAACACTACATAACATTAACCTCAGCTATGAACTTCTATTAACTGGATTTGGTTGCACTAAGGACTTCTGCTTCTTTACATTAGAAATGTGGTTATTAATTTATTGATTTTTTTTTGCTTATTGCATATTATCTGTGCGTATTGTATTTACAGGCCTGTTATGCTGCTGCAAGTTAAAATGTCAGTAAATATGACAATGAAATATACTTGACAATCTTGATAGAGTCATGGAAACAGGCCCTTTGGCTCAACTCGCCCATGCCGACCAAGATGCCCCATCTAGACAAGTCCCACCTGCCCGCATTTGGCCCATATCATTCTAAACCTTTCCTGTCCATGTACCTGACGTACAGAATGCCACAGGAGATCCTTCTTCCCTGTGGTTATCAAACTGTACAACTCCTCCCACTTCTGTCGTGGGGTAGACTGACTCCCCCCCACCCGTCCCCAATTTTTGTACATGGTATCGTATTCTTATACACTCCCTTAATATTCTTGTAACCAACTAAATTGCCAAAGATATAAGAATTGCATTCAAAAAATACTTTTAGTGATTCCAGTTTGTCACAACCCTACATTGGAGGGGAAGAATGAGAGTGTCATGCTAGGTTTAGGTTTATTATTGTCGTGTACTGAAATACAGTGGCGGCATGGTGGCGCAGCGGTAGAGTTGCTGCTTTACGGTGCTTGCAGTGCTGGAGACCTGGGTTCGATTCCGACTACGGGTGCTGCCTGTACAGAGTTTGTACGTTCTCCCCGTCAACCTGTGTGTGTTTTCTCCGAGATCATTTCCTCCCACACTCCAAAGACCTACAGGCATGTAAGTAAATTGGCTTGGTAAATGTAAAAAATGTGCGGGGATCGCTGGTTGGCGCGGACCCATTGGGCCGAAGGGCCTGAGTCCTCGCTGTATCTTTAAACTAATAAACTAAACAGTGCAAGGCTTTGTTTTGCATGCAATCAATCAAATTAGATAATACCATACATAAATACAATCGTCAAAATCAATACAATAGGTAGAGCAAAGGGGAAGATACAGAGTGCAGAATATAGTTCGCAGTATTCTCAGAATATAGTTCTCAGTTACGCACCAGTTCCAGATTCAAAGTTAGATGTCCACAATAGGGTAGAAGTGAATTGGCCAGTATCCTAGCTTATGGGAAAACCATTCTGGAGCCTGATAACAGATGCAGAGTTGCTCCCTTACAGCACCAGAGACCCTGATTCAATTCTGACTACGGGTGCTGTCTGTACAGAGTTTGTATGTTCTCCCCGTGACCCCGTGGGTTTTCCCCGGGTGCTCAGGTTTCCTCCCACACTCCAAAGATGTACAGGTTTGTAGGCTTAATTGGCTTTAGTAAAGATTGTAAATTGAATTGCTCCAACTGTGAAGGATAGCGCTAGTGTACGGGGATCGCTGGTCGACCAGTGGGCCTGTATCTCTAAACTAAACTAAACTAAACTAAACTAAACTAGGAGGGAAGACGCTGTTCCTCAGTCCGGTGGTGCGTGCTTTTAAGCTTCTGTACCTTGTGCCCTTTGGAAGCAGGGAGAAGAAGCAATGACTGAGATGGGACAAATCGTTGATTACGTTATCTGCCTTTCCAAGGCAGTGTGAGTACAGATGGAGTCAATGGTGGAAAGTCTGGCCTATGTGATGAAATGGGATACTTCTACAATTCTCTGTAATCTCTTGAGTCTTAGGCAGAGCTGTTCCCATACCAAGCTGTGATGCAACCCGACAGTATGCTTTCTGTGGTGCATTTGCCGAAGTCTGCCAGTCACTGGAGACGTGCTGAATGTCCTCAGTCTCCCGAGGAAGTCGGGGCATTGATATGCCTTCTTGGCTGTCGCATCAATGTGGTTGCAAAAGCTGCAGGTGTTTTCTCTGAAGAGCAAATCATAATAAAAGATTTGAGATGCTGGGAAACTAAAATAAAAGCAGGAAACATTGGAGACACTGTGTGGGTGAGGCGACATCTATGGAACGAGAAACAGTTAATGATCCAAGACCCTTCACTAAACCTGAGAAAATCTGTTTAGTTTAATTTTAGTTCATAGGTACATCACGGAAACAGGTCCATTAGCCCACCGAGTCTGCTCAGACCTGCGATCTCTGTACACTAGCACTATCCTACACACTAGAGACAATTTAGAATTTTTAACGAAGACAATTAACCTACAAACCTGTACATCTTTAGATTGTAGGAGGAAACCGGAGCACCCTGAGAAAACCCACGTGGTCACAGGGAAAACGTACAATATCCGTGCACCCATAGTCAGCATCGAATCTGGGTCTCTGGCGTTGTAAGGCAGCAACTTTACCGCTGCGCCATCGTTGCCACCCTATCTCCAAAACTAAAACTCAAAAGAAACTCAACATACTACTTTCCCATTCTGATTTGGATTAGCAGTTTTTTTTCATTCCACGTCCCAATTGGCATAGAGCAAAAGATTGGCACTGACCTGACACAAGTTGTCTGAACAAGTCTCCCCCAGCAGAGGTTTTCATGTAAACCTTTGTTTTTAACCTTTACTTTTGTTTGCACTTAAAGCATTTACTCTCCTATCTTTGCAAATATATGGGCATTTTCCACCACTTGAATGGAAGCCTTCCTTATCAATCTGCTTCACCAGGTATGCTGGCAGCCAGATCATGAATAAAAAGAAAGCATAGGCCGTTATGTTTCAGTGGCACAGCAGTAGAGTTGCTGCCTTACAACGCCAGGGACCCAGGAACGATCCTGACTACAGGTGCTGTGTGTACAGAATTTGTACGTTCTCCCTGTGACCGCGTGCATTTTCTTTGGGTGCACCGGTTTCCTTCCCCACCCCAAAGATGTACAGGTTTGTAGGTTAATTGGCTGTGGTAAGATTGTAAATTGTCCCTAGTGTGTAGGGTACAGCTAGTGTACGGGGTGATCGCTAGTGGGCACGGACTCGGTGGGCCAAAGGCCCCGTTTCTGTACTGTATCTCTAAAGTCTAAAGTCTAAATTTATCACTGTCGAGGCAGGCAAACAATAATCTTTACCTTGTCTTCCATTACTTATTGATATAATCTTGCCATAGTTCTCTATACGCAGTAGTTAACAGATTTCAGTGCATGAGCAAACCACTGAATGGTCTTTATTATCTGTATGCATGTACTTGTAGCATGTCTACACTTAGTCCTGTATAGATGACCACAGATAATCTTGAAAGACATAGTTCACAGGAATCTGTTTGGGGAAATTCCCCACCTCCATTGCAAGTTATTATCTATAGGATCATCAGGGTTTCCTTAGTTGCTGCAGTTTGCCAAATGCAATCAATTGGGAGAGCCGCCTCATCTTGGAAAGCACAGGAAATTAGGGGGCATTATCAGGCAACATGCTAAAAAATAAGCCACTTTACTACACATGAGATATGCACAGTACATTGCATGAACTTAACAAGTGCAGTTTATTCTAAATCCATCTCGCTGCCTGCAACTAAAGTCAGAATCTCTGAAGCATTTGTCAAATGTTTGCATAATTTTAATCAGGGAAGGCCGCAGAATTAGATGGTGCAGTTTAAGAATGTCAGCATAAATGGAAAAAATATTAGAAGGTGGGGCAGTGGTGTGGAGGTAGAACTGCTGCCTTGCAGCGCCAAAGACCTGTGTCCAATTCTGATTAAGGGGGCTCTCTGTACGGAGTTTGTATGTTCTCCCCATGACCGCGTGGGTTTTATCCAGGTGCTCTGGTTGCCACCCACACCTCAAAGACGTACAGGCTTGTAAGTTAATTGGCTTCAGTGAAAAATGTAATTGTTCCTAGTCTGTAGGATAGTCTTAAGGGCCTGCCCACTTGGGCGTCATTTGCGCGTCACGCTGATGGCGAGCGAAGATTTTGTACATCCCAAAATCCTGTGGCGCCACGCACAACCGCGCGTCACTGCCTACGTCACCACGCACCATGCGCGCGTAATGCGCGCATCACGTGCAGGTCACAACGCGAGCGTCGTGCGTCATGCCGCATAAATTATGTCGCGTAAATGACGCGCAAATGATGCCCAAGTGGGACAGGCCCTTTAGTGTACGGGGTGATCGCTGGTCGGCACGGACTCGATGGACTAAAGGGCCTGTATGCATGCTGTATCTCTAAAGTATAAAGTAAAGTCTAAAAGGCAGATTTGTATTGACAGATTAGTAATGGCAATGCAATAAAGGTCATAAGTGGGAAGGAAATGAGTCAGTGAATAGTACTGAAAGAAAGCTATGCATGATTCCACAAAGAACTGGGAATTAGTCAATTAAAATCTCAATCTAACCGACCAGTAAAGGCCAGAAATATGGAAGTGAATGGAGTGTTGACATAAGATTAATAGTGGATTGAAAAACAAAGTAGCAGAATGTAAGTGGCGATCATCAAAGGTTGTAAGGGGCGGCCACGGTGGCACAGCGGGAGAGGTGTTGCTTTACAGCGCTTGCAGTGCCGGAGACCCGGGTTCAATCCTAACTACGGGTGCTGTCTGCACGGAGTTTGTACGTTCTCCCCGTGACTGCGTGAGTTTTCCCCGAGATCTTCGGTTTCCTCCCACACTCCAAAGACGTACAGGTACGTAGGTTAATTGGCTTGGTGTATGTGTAAATTGCCCCATAGTGTGTGTCAGATAGTGTTAATGTGCGGGGATCGCTGGTCGGTGCAGACTCAGTGGGCCAAAGGGCCTGATTCCGCGCTGTATCTCTAAACTAAAAAACAAGACTAAAATCAAACTATGCTTGGATGAAACCACACATTGAACAGCACACCCAGTTCTGTTTGTTGTGGTCTGGGATACAAGTGCTTGAGGCACATTTCTCCTCAAGGCAGCCAGCACATTAGAAGTACAAAACAGAAGTAAGCTATATGGCCTCTGAAAGCAACTTAGATATTCAGTAAAGATAGACATAGGAAACTGGAGTCATTCAACGGGTCAGGCAGCATCGCTGGAGAAAAGGAATAGGTGGCATTTCGGGTCGAAACCCTTCTTCCTTCTTCCTACACATTTAGATATTCAGTATCATGGCTGATTAGCCACCTCAAGATCATATCTACCTCAATCCTTAATCTCAGTGGTAACTTCTTATCTTGCAGGCAGCTCGCACTGTTTTAGGCTCACAACCTCCCATTACATCCCGAGCCTTCCCATGGACTCAGATTCGCTATTAGCAAATATAAATACATAACTAGACTAAGTGGGACCCGTTGGGTCCCATGTTCACACGGGAGGGCTGGTCCCCCAACGCAATATTCCACCTCTCCACCAATTCCAATATTGGTGGCCAGAGGGGGACGGGGGATCTTTCTGGAGCGCTAGTATGGGTGTTGTAGGCCGAAGGGGCTGGTTTCCAGAGGGCTAGTATGGACATTGTGGGCCGAATGGATTCTTGGGCTGGCAGCTCAGTCACTCAGGCCTGGTGGGCTGGCAGCTCAGTCATGCAGGCATGGTGGGCTGGCAACTCAGTCACTCACTCAGGCCTGGTGGGCTGGCAGCTCAGTCTCTCAGGCCTGGTGGGCTGGCAGCTCAGTCTCTCAGGCCTGGTGGGCTGGCAGCTCAGTCATTTCATTTCCATTTCCATTTCAATTTCAAGCACAGGGCAGACGAAACAGCTAATTGAATTTTCATTTAATTTCCATTTCCATTGCAGTTTCAAGCATAGGGCAGGCCAAACAGCTCATTGCATTTTCATTTAATTTCCATTTCCACTGCCGTATCAAGCACAGGGCAGGCCAAACAGCTCATTGCATTTTCATTTCATTTCCATTTCCACTGCAGTTTCAAGCACAGGGCAG
This sequence comes from Malacoraja senta, assembly GCA_038087875.1. Classification (NCBI taxonomy): domain Eukaryota; kingdom Metazoa; phylum Chordata; class Chondrichthyes; order Rajiformes; family Rajidae; genus Malacoraja; species Malacoraja senta. Next base: position 45,426,215 of record CM075982.1, read on the forward strand.
GCCAAACAGCTCATTGCATTTTCATTAAGGGCTAACAAACCATTTATTGCAAGTACATTGCAGACTCACCGTTCAGTTGATTCACATCTTAGAATCACAGTTGTGCCCTCTCGCTCGCAATCTTCCAGAGTGACTGACTCACGTCCAGGCATCTGGGGTTTTATAGTCCTGCCCACCCCCCCCCACCCCCCCCCCCGGAAGGGGCATTACCTTCATCATGGTGATTGACAGGCGAGAGGACAATTCAGCTGATATCATAACTTTTTTTATTTTTCATCGATCGGAAAAATCCTCGGGATTGCCTCAGCAGAGGAGGACTGTGAGTAAGATGGCCAAAAATCATAGCGATAAAGGGTAGCATTTTTTCTAAAATCAATATACAGCGCAGACAGGCAGGGGTCAAGATGACACTTTTAATTATACGGATGTTTCAATGTGGAAGATGATGCTTTCTATTTCTCTTCGTATTGCAAAGAGAAACAATTAGTTTATTCTTAGGCAGTCCCTTGGTATCTACAGTAAAATTATGTGCCTCCACTTTGTAGATTCTGAGGTGACTGATGAGGCCAATGTGGGAAATATAAGAGTAGAAACGAAGAATTGCAGATGCTGGTTCACATCAAAGAAAGACACAAAGTGCTGGCGTAAGTCAGCGGGTCAGGCAGCATCTCTGGAGAAAAAGGATGGGTGATGTTTTGGATTGGACCCTTATTCTGACTGACATATGGGAAATATAAACTCTTCCATAGATGGGATAGGAGTTGCCTATTCGGGTATGTTCCTTCCACCAGTTATCCAGGGCTTCTATCCACTTCCAATACATGGACATGAACTTCTCAGTCACAATGGAAATGCTCTTTCTTCACTTTGAGAGGCCATGTTTTTGAATGACTATCCAGTAATTCCAGGGTCAGCAAAGTTGATGCTGAAACCATGGATTCTCAGTGGGAATATTCCAATTGTTCAAAGAGGCTACTTGGAATCTTTACCCTCATCTTCCTAACAATCTCTTCAAGCTTAGTATAGAGTTTGTTTCAGGAGTTTGGTGTTGGGCAATGTCAAATAACTTGATTGTTAATAGAGAAAAATGTGTGTAGATGGAGCCTCCATGTTGGGAATGTTTAATTTAGTTTAGAGATACAGCGTAGAAACAGGCCCTTCGACCCACCTCGTCTGCACTGACCAGCGACCCCTGCACATTAGCACTATCCTACGCACATTAGCACTATCCTACGCACATTAGCACTATCCTACGCACGTTAGGGACAATTTTACATTGATACCAAGCCAATTAACCTACAAATCTGTACGTCTTTGGACTGTGGGAGGAAATCAAAGCTCTTGAAGAAAACCCACGCGGTCACGGGGAAAACGTACAAACCCAGTACAGACAGCACCCATAGTCAGGATCGAACTCAGGTCTCTGGCACTGTAAGAAACTGTATTGAAAGTCAGTGACCATGGATGTTCTGTGAGCTCAGCTCCTGAGCCTCTTGGAAAGTGCCCTAAAGCTTGTCGTTAGTTCGGACAAGCGGGAGAATGTGACCTCGGTGCATGGAAGTGGGGGTGGTGGGAGAAGGCTGCTGGATGCTACGGGAATCTGTGGGAAGTGACCGCTAGTGCAGTCACAGTCGTGCTGTGGGAACAGGAGGATGAGGGGCCGCTGGATCGGCCAGGGGGAGCGAGCAGAGCCTGATGCAGCTGCACGGACTGGCGACGGTTGTGGAAGGAACCGATAGCATCACACTGGGCCAGACTAACCCCTACATCAGCAATTCAGTGCCGCCAGATCACTGGTCCTTAAAAGTGAGAACATTAAAAACGAGCAAATCCAGCTGCTGGTTCATACACAACAGGACACAGAGTGCTGGAGTAACTCAGCAGGTCAGGCAGCATCTTTGGGGAACATGGATAGGTGATGTTTCGGGTTGAGACCTTTGTTCAGACTGATTGTAGGGGAGGGAGAAGAAAGCTAGAAGAGGGGAGGGGAAGGAGAACGTGTGGCAGGTAATAGGTGGACGCAGGTGAGTAAAACGTAGGTACACAAAAATGCTGGTGAAACTCAGCGGGTGCAGCAGCATCTATGGAGCGAAGGAAATAGGCAACGTTTCGGGCCGAAACCCTTCTTCAGACTCATGAGTGAAACGTATATCTTCTTAGGCCAAGATCAAACTTTTCAGAAACAAAGTTCACAAAGTGCTGGAATAACATAGTCAGCCTCTCTGCCTGAGCTATTCGGGTCAGGCAGCCTCTCTAGAGAACATGGATAGGTGACGTTTCAGGTCGGGACCTTTCTTCAGACAACCTCCTTATGATTTTTCAGAGACTTGAGACTTGAATGATACAAGATAGTGCCGGAACGTGGCGACTCTTTCCTTGCTGTCCCAGAAGTGGATCAACGATCATCCACCACAATCAGTCCTGTCTGTTACTTGTATACGATTGTGCCCATGGTATGATTTGACTGGATAAGACGCACAAGCTTTTCACTGCATCACTGTGTCAATAATAAACTAAACTAAAACTGCACTAGAGAATGTTGGAAGTATTCAGCAGGTCAGGCAGCATCTGTGGAGAATATAGAATATGAGTTAACATGGTAATCCTATATGAGAATTGACAAATTCTTTCACAAACAGGAGATACTGTTTATCTGCAATTGTTGAATTCTTCACTGAGTCTCAAGGGCTGTAGTGTGCCTGGATAGGAGATGAAATATTAGATTAAAATTGGTTTTGGACATAGTGGGCCTGAAACTCGACAGTACTTTAGTTTAGCATGGAAACAGACCCTTTGGGCCACCGAATCCACGCCATCAATCACCCGCACATCGGTTCTATGTTATCCCACTTTTACATCCTACACACTTGGGGCAATTTACAGAAGCCAATTAAACCGACAATCCTGCACGTCTTTGGAACGTGGCAGGAAACCCACGTGGTCACAGGGAGAATGTAAAACTCCGCACAGATGGCACCCATAGTCAGGATCAAACCTGCATCTCTGGCGCTGTGATGCAGTAGCTCCACAGCTGTGCCACTGTGCCACCCTGTGATCTATTCGAGCAATCAGTGGCGATTAGTTTGAGGTCCAGATCCAAGTCCTTGTGTTGGTGTTTCGGACCAGCCTTGAGGGAGAAGGCATAATGCTGAGGAAGAAGGACTCATACCCAATATCCCAGGTCAACATCCTGTCGAGTGGTAGTATTGCAGCCCAACTCGTGCTCAGTGTCCCATTCCATGAAGGCGAGCATTCCTTGCACCTTCCGCAGCACATTATCTACCTGTGTTGCTACTTTCAGGGAACTATGTACCTAGTTCTCTCTGTACTACAACACTCCCTTGTCACTCACTTTGTATGTCCTGCCCAGGTTTAACTTCCCAAAATGTATCACTTCACACTTATATGTTCAATTGCATCTGCCATTCCTTTGCCCATTTTGCCAGTGGATCTAGATCCTGCTGTATGTTAACTGGTTGAGGTTAGTTGAAGACATTTTCTGAAGTGTTGTAATCCAAAATTAACTGCATCGGCATCAAACCATCATAGGGAACTGATTGGCAAAATGGTCTGCCTTCTCTGCATGCTTTGTGTGGCCATTTACTCTGCATGCACTCACTTATCAAGATGGTGTCTGGTGTGATTTGCGCCAGAAGTCTCTTCAAATGCCACAATCAACCTTTTGGGAAATGTTAAGTACTCAATACCAGAATGCAGCCTTTCGCTGCAGAGTTAAGACGTGACATTTACAAGATCGTATCAACCTGTAGCTGGAAATGGCGGGAGATGATTTGATTGTAAAAGATTTGTGCTGCAACTTTACCAACATTCCTCACCATCTTTCCTCTATTACTTGCACTTTACATTTGATAAAGAATGTATATTAAAAAATATGTTTTTATAGAATGCATGTAGAAACAAGCGTCCACTTTTCCAGTGTGAATCTTAAAAGTCACCTTGCCTTGGTATTAGCTTTTAATTACCACCAAGTTTCAACATGTAGGTTTTTGTTTCCTTGCCTTGGCATTGCTGTTCGCTCTGTTAAGCCTTCCAACAAAATGACTTTTCCAATAATTGATTCAAGCAGATCAACAAACTGCAAATTAGGCGCCTGACCCCATAAATTAGTGGGGGGCAATGCTACTGGAAATTTTTGTACAGGATAGAGGGCCAAGCCAGGACAAAACAAGAGAACGTTATGGTCTTTAAATGGGAAATCCTGTCAAAGTGATGCCTAACTTCAAATCGGAAATTACCTTTGCCGATGGCATTTGGATAACGTGTGGGTTGAACATGACATTTTAGAAGGCTTGCAGATCTAGTGAGTCATACCAGATGTGATCACATTACATATCAATGTGATTTCATCCATTTTCCCAGCCAAGGTGTAATTTCATTCTCTATTAATAATTCACAATGCTATTAGTTTTGTTTAGTTTAGAGATACAGCATGGAAACAGGCCCTTCGGCCCAGCGAATCCGCCTCGACCAGCGATTCCCATACACTAACAATATCCACACCAGGGACAATTTATAATCTTTACCAAAGCCAATAACCTACAAACCTGTACGTCTTTGAAGTGTGGAAGGAAACCGGGGAGGTTGGATAGTTAACTGGATTTTCTTGGGTGTGGCCCCTTAATTTCTCATCAATTCAGCAGTGGTAACAAAGGCTAGTTAAGTGTCTGGAATCACATGTAGGCCAATCAAGGGATATTAAAAGAGCATTATCAAATCTGATAGAATTTTATAAAAATTGAAGTATTTTATTATGGATGAATTAATGGAAAAACAGTTGAAGGAAATGCAGACTGAAGAAGGGTCTCGACCTGAAACATCACCTATTCCTTTTCTCCAGAGATGCTGCCTGATCCGTTGAGTTATGCCAGATTTTGTGTCTCGCTTCGGTGTAAACCAGCATCAGCAGTTCCTTCCTACACAGAGTGCAGTGGATATTCACACCGCAGATAATCAGAAGGTACTTGTCAAAAATCACACATTAAAAAACCCAGTAAAATTTAGGATTATGGGTAGCACAATACTGCAGTGGCAGAATTGCTGCCTTACACCAGATTTGATCCAGATTATGAGTGTTATCCGTACGGAGTTTGTACTTTTCCCTGTGATCCCGTGTGCTTTCTCCGGGCACTCCGGTTTCCTCCCACATTCCAAAGATGAGTAGGTTTTTAGGTTAATTGGCATGTGTAAATTGCCCCTAGTGTGTAGCTCATAGAATTCATGGTTGATCGATGGTCGGTGTGTTCTCGGTGGCCTGTTTCCACGCTGTATCTCTAAGTGAAGCTAAGCTAAGAGGTCCAGTGGCTTTGAGGCATAAAGCAGCATTGTGGTATGTGGCTACTTTCCAGAATGAAGAAAGGAAAGGTGGTGTTACTCGGGATCAGTCCTGGAAACGTTGTTCCTTTTTTGAAGGGTTTCGGCCCGAAACGTTGCCTATTTCCTTCGCTCCATAGATGCTGCTGCACCCGCTGAGTTTCTCCAGCATTTTTGTGTACCTTCCTTTTTTGATTAATGGTTTGGACATTCCAGCATTTGCAGAGGACACAAGACTTATAGGTTTGTCAAACCTTGAGGAAAATAATATTAATCTGCAAAAAGGACATGGGTTGGCATAATGGACAAGCAAGAGGCAGATGAAACTTGGCATCAAAAATAAATGAAGTGGTAAATCTTGGCAGAATAGGTGAGGAGAGCCTATATACGCATGATTGTGGCATCAGTGGCATGATTTTATATAGTGTGGAAGAACGGAGAGACTCAAGTGCGTACATGCCTAAATGTTTCATAGAGGCTGGACATGTTCATAGAGCACTTAATAAAACACATCAAATCCAAGTGCTTCATAGAGGGATGAAGTACAAAAGCAGATAGACAACATTGACATGTAAATCACAGTTTAATTCACCAGATTAATATTATTATTTCTAGCCATCCCGCTTTCGCTAAGGGCAGCACAATGGCACAGCAATAGAGTTGCTGCCTTAAGCGTCGGAGACCCGGGTTTGATCCTGACCCCGGGTGCTGTCTGTATGGAGTTTGTACAGTCTCCCTGTGAATGTGTGGGTTTCCTCCGGATGCTCCGGTTTGCTCCCACATTCCAAAGACGTGCAGGTTTGTCGGTTAATTGGCTTCTGAAATTGTCTCTGGTGTGTAGGATACAGCTAGTGTAAGGGTGATTGCTGATCGGCGCCGACTCAGTGGGCTGAATGACCTGTTTCCATGCTGTATCTCAAAGCTAATGTAAACTACACTTGAGGAAGTTTATGAAAATCTTAGGGAGGTACAGAAAAAAGATACTGGAAAGGTTCTTGGAATGACGGATTTCAGCTACAAGTTCAGACTGGAGAAGCTGAGGGAGTTCTCCTTGAAGCAAAAAAATTGATCAAAGGAGGTTTGGTAAGGGTGTGCAAGATTATGACAGGAAAATGGGAGACGTTCCCATTTCTGTGTGGTCCAAAGATCCAGGGACAGTGACTAGAAAAAGGTAAACATGGGATTTCAAGCCAAGCTTTTTTAACACAAGAAATGGTTATGATACAAAACTTGCTACTTGTAATAGTGATGGAAGCGGAGTCAATCAGGCCTTTCAAAAGGTGTAGTGCAGGAAGGAACTGCGGATGATGGTTTATACACATAATGCTGGAGTAACTCAGCGGGTCAGGCAGCATCTCTGGAGATAAGGAATATGAGATGTTTCGGGTCTGTGAAGGGGATTGGATTAGAACATGAGGGCTTCAGGCTTATTGCGACTTGCTAGGTCTACGAGGATTGACTCAGACTCTGTGTGTCCTTGCGTCCTCTCATAACTTTACTTAATAAATTGAACATGGATTTCTTGGCTGCCTTGGTGTTTTGAACTTTCACCTCTGGTTTATTTAACCACACATCTGGAATGCTGATCCAGGAACTTAACCACGGTGCTACCATATTAACATCTAATATATGCACCAGAAAACTCTGACATGATGGCTTATTAAATAGTTTTGTTTTAGTTTTTGAGGTACAGCTCGGAAAGAGGCCCTTCGACCCACCATGTCTGCACAGACCAGCGATCCCCGTACACTGGCACCATCCTACACATGAGGAACAATTTACAATTTTTACCTTAACCTGCAAACCTGCACGTCTTTGGAGTGTGTGGAGGAAACTGGAGCAACTGTGAAGGGATTGGACAGGTGATGTTTTGGGTTGGGACCCTTCTTCAGACAAATTGTAGTAAGGGGGAGAAAGTTGGACTCAACTTCAGAATGGTTTCCATAATCTTTCCTGTCAGAATGGTGTTTGATTTACATCTAACTTGGTTATCCTATATGGCTATGTGCCCATGGGAAATTTGCCACCACCATTTACAAGGATTCTTCAAATCTTGAGTTATTTACTTGTATCTCCTGCTCTTTATATTTTTTTCTCTATAAAATTTCAACATTCAAAGACCATTCAAAAGAGTACTTGAAATGATTAGTGTAGTATTCTTTCCCTGAGGCACCCAATTTGCTGACATTGGAAATTAAAATGTCATATTTCTTTACTGGGACATGCACTTCTAAAGGTGCGGCTTGGATGGTGTCTTTGAGAGCTGTACAGAAAATCTCTACCTGTTTTATCTGATGTAAAGAATCTTTCTTTGCCAGTTATTTTTACACAAAATATAATTCCTTGACAGCCACTTTAAAAGCACTGCGCAGAATAATTTAGATGATGAGATATTACTAAATAATATTCAATGGATTAATTTAAAGGTACTCTTCTTAAGCAAGCATTAGTGTAGAATGAGTGAGGGAAAATATTGCACAACAATTATGTTAAGGATTTTCATTAATCTTTCGAGCCCCAGAGTTTATTAATTAGTTTTGCTTGGACTGCAAGCATGATCTTGAATGTGATCCTTCCTGCTTCTTTTAACAGATTGATGTTGAACAGGTAGCAGTGCTTTTCAGCAAACAGAAATACCAGGAAACTGGTGGAAGCCTTACAAATGGCTGAAAGAACCTCCCGTCATTGTTTGTCAGAATGCATAACCGTATAAATTTGTCTTCTGCCACTTTTCCCTTTAGTTTTGTTTCTGAAAAGCACCCTTGAATTTTATCAGAGCGTTTAGCTTAGTTTAGAGATACAGCGTGGAAACAGGCCCTTCTGCCCACCGATCACACGACAACCAACGATCACGCATGTTCTAGTTCCGTCCTATGCACTAGGGACAATTGACAGAAGCCAATGATCCTCCAAACCTGCACGTCTTTGGAATGTGGGAGGAAACCGGAGCACCCGGAGAAAACCCACGTGGTCACAGGGAGAGCGTACAAACTCCATACAGACAACACCAGAGATCAGGATCGAACTTGGGTCCCTGGCACTGTAAAGTAGCAGCTCCACCGATGCACCACTGTGCCATAACAAAACTAAGGAAATCAACAAAGATAGACACAAAGTGCTGGAGTAACTCAGGCAGCATCTCTGAAGAGAAGGAATGGGTGATGTTTCGGGTCGAGACCCTTCAAATTGAGATTCAGGGGAGAGATAGAGATATGGAGGGGTAAGGTGTGAAAACACAGATTAAAGGAGACATTGATCATGGAAAATGTAGAATGGTTCATTGTTAGCTGAGGAGAAGGTGACAATGAAGCATACAATAGTAAAATGTAATCACGGGGACAGTGAAACTAGTCGGAGAACTAGAATGGGGGAGGGACAGAGAGAGAGGGAAAGCAATGGTTACTTGAAGTTAGAGAAATTAATATTGATACCATTGGGTTGCAAGCTGCCCAAGTGAAATATGAGGCGCTGTTCCGCCAATAAAAGATCCAATACCTTAACAGACTCTCAACAGCTCTCTACCCTCTGAACCCTTCCTTTAGATCAGGGATTATATTCTCTTAATGCTTCCTCTCTAGAAGTCCATGCTTCTCTTTTTATCCCTCACTTACAATATGGAAAAGGTGTGTATATTTACAGCAATGTTCAAGACTACAGTTGGACACAAATGTACTTCTAAGTCAAGAAAATGCATTTCAAATGAAGGGACTGAAGATGTGCATTTCAAAAGTAGTGACTGATATACGAAATATAGTAACTAATTTACACATGGCAAACTGCCACAGAAAACAATAATAGGCCAATAAAAGTTAACAAGGATTCACATGTTGCCGACATAAACACACAAAATGTTTAAATTAAAAGATCTGACTCCGTACAGCTGCAGTTTTAAAACAAAATTGAGTCATGGAATATGGAGCATAGAACAGTACAGCACTGGAAGATGCCATTCGGCCAACAATGTCTGTGCTCTTCCCAGAAGTCTGGAGACTGGGAGGATAGTCTGAAGAAGGTTCTCGACCTGAAATGTCACCCATTCCTTCTCCCCAGAGATACTGCCTGTCCCGCTGAGTTACTCCAGCATTTTGTGGCTAAGACCGGGAGGATGGAGCTGGTGGCATTGACAGATGTGAGGAACAAGGCTGGTAGGAGAGGGACTGGGTCATGGCAGGGACCGGCGTCTGGCCTACCGTCACCGGTGAGAGGCGCACCAGGGGCACAAAGGTGGACGGGCGAGGAGAGGGACGATGGTCTCTAGTCGATCCACACGTCCAAGGAAAGGCAGAAGCCTGGGACCTGCCTGGATAAAGCACAGCTAGGTGACATTGTGGCTCAAGACCCTTTTGAGTCCTCTGAGTTACTCCATACAGACGTAGGGAATGGACTTAACCTGATGGGATCGAAGGGACATTCACTGCTTAATGATAAGAACTGAGGGGGGTCATAGAGTCATACAGCACAGAAACAGGCCCTTCGGCCCATCCGCCCAAGATTCTCCATCTACCCTCGTCCCAACTTTGGCTGCGTTTGGACCATATCCCTGTGAAC
>CM075982.1:45436293-45609057 GCA_038087875.1 Malacoraja senta
ACCCACGTGGTCACAGGGGAAAATGAATAAACTCCATGCAGGACAGCACCTGTAGTCAGGATTGAACGCAGGTCACTGGCGCTATGAGGCAGCAACTCAACCGCGTGCGCTATCGTGTCACCCTATTGTTTACAGCCACGAATAAACAGGTAAACTATCATTGTGAACTAGAATAGTGATCTGCAATTCTCAACACAATCCCAGCCTGTTGTGTTTTGTATGTATCTTTCCTCTGAGACCAATCCTGTTCACAAAGAGGTGAATAATGGGACTGAGATATATCAAGAGGAAACTAATTGCAAATAAAAGCATCGACGAGATTTAAAAATCAGCCCCTTCAACTAGGAATTGTTTCTTATGGTATATCTTTCAAAGAAGATTCCTCTGGGGCAATTGAGGGTTGGCAATAAATGTTGGTCTTGCCAATATTGTTCACAACCCAAAACATGAATGAACAAAGTATAACTGCAGGGTTTGCATCCAAATCAGAAACAACTCAACACATGTGAAAATCTGCAAGGTCTGTCTGTCTATCAACATGCCACCAGCACCTCCCATCGTGTTAGTTCTTTCATGGTTGTAAACAATAGATGTGGTGAGCAATACAGACCACACAGTCTCTGCTATGGGGAGGAACACTTTGGAAACATTCCCTTGACACCTGTGGTTCTACCTACAGACTTCAATACCACATGAGTGCCATTGAGGTAACCATAATATTGAAAAGGTGATGTAATTTATGGGAGATTAATTAGTGCTCATCTATCCCTCAAATGGCAATAAGCCAACAAACTATGTTTGCTGTTATCTTCACATCTACAAGGCTGATATGCTGGGTTTTTAAGCAACATCATGGTGGCACAATGACGCAGTGGTAGGGTCACTGCCTCATAGCGCCAGTGACCCGGGTTAGATCGTGACTACAGGTGCTGTCTGTATGGAGTTTACATGTTCTCCCTGTGACCACGTTGCATTTCTACGGGTGCTCCGGTTTCTTCCCACATCCCAAAGGCATGCAGGTTAATTAGCTTCTGTAAATTGTCCCTAGTGTGTAGGAAGTAAAACTGGGATAACTTAGACCTAGTGATCATTGGTCGGCATGTACTCTGGACTGAGGGGCCAGTTTTCAACTGTAGCTGTAAAAAATCAACAGGGATAATTGATATATGATGTGTAGGAAGGAACTGCAGATGCTGGTCGAAGAAGTCAGCTGTCCGAAGAAGGTTTCCAACCCGTACTAACTGTCCTGCCAGTCAAGCTGTCTTTTGTCCTGTGATGATATTTGTTTGAACACAACACTATGAAAAATAAAGTTGGGATATAAGCGACATTAATTGAGCACAATCCTCAACAAAATCGTCACATTAGATATAATTCAACAGACATTTTAATTAAGCAATGGTCACCAGCCAAGAAAAACAAAGTAGCAGCCAAAACACTCCTTATAATTCCCCAAACTTTAATAATTGGAGACAAATCCATCATTCACGTTGCTTGACATCTTTTCTAATTTTAAATGAAAAATATACTGACAAGGAAACATGACAGATAGCTTATGTATTTTCAAAATATTCAGCCAAATATTCAGCCCCTGCCTTCTACACGGTTTATGAATATTAAACCTTCATCTTTGCTAAAAGACGAGTCTCTTCCTAATGGAAATTATATTTTATGTCACTTATGAGATTAGAATGTTTAATCATAATGTCTGGAATCTGGGTCTCTCCTCAGAACCTAGTGCGGTTCCGCTTCTGTTATTACAAATAACAGCACGGGGCAGGAACAGGCTCTTCGGCCCACAATGTCCGTGCCAAACATGATGCCAAGTTGAACTAATCTCATCTGCATGCACGTGATCCATATCCCTCCATTCCCTACATTTCCAATTGAATCTGTCTCCATCACCATCCCTGGTATCGTGTTCCAAGCACTCCATTTTATTTTGGTTTGGCTGCAAGCAAGATGGTGTCCAACACTGGCGACTATTTGCATGCTAGCCACAGAAGCAGATGTACAAACTCATATCACAATCGCTCCCCACTCCTAAATCTCTATTCCTACAGCAACTCTTCTCATTGATCCCTTATGATCCCTTATCATGTATCCGTACACTGTAAATGGATCGATTGCAATCATGTATTGTCTCTCTGCTGACTGGTTAGCACGCAACAAAAGCTTTTCACTATACCTCGGTATGCGTGACAATAAACTAAACTAAAAAAACACACATCTCCTTCAAACTTTGCCCCTCTCACCTTAAACTTTAGACCTTAGACTTTGGAGATACAACGTGTAAAAAACTGGCCCTATGGCCCACTGAGTCAGCGCCGACCAGCCATCACCCTGTGGATGAACCTACACACACTAGGGACAATCTCCCTTTACTACTTACCGAAGCTAAGATTTTAAGACTTAATATTTCTCACAAATTTGGACTTGAATCATGCAAAGTCCACGGAAACGTGACAACTCTTGTGCACCATCTCAGGGTAATCTACCATTCATACCTTCTTGTACTTAAATATAATTATGCCTGTAAGATTTTTACTGAACTGCATGCAAAAAACAGAATTCCGTTATATCTAGATACATGTCATAGACCCGTAGACTATGACTCCATGGCTCTATGAATCTACATGCATGTGAGAATAAAATACGGTTATACATTGTTTTTATCAATACGTGCAATTTCCAACTGTCATCATTTGGGCTCAGTTTTTCTATTTTGCTATCCAGAATGTTGTCTGGATCAGAGAGTATTAATTATACGTCAAGCCACTGGGTTGGGGGTCTGGAGTTGGGTAGACTGACCACAAGCACAAAGCAAGGCCAAGAGATAGAAGAGAGATCCCAGGAATAGGCAAGAAGAAGGCAGAATCCATGGGAGAGGTCAAGAAGGAGATGGAGATCAGAGAAACATAGAAAATAGGTGCAGGAGTAGGCCATTTGGCCCTTAGAGCCAGCACCGCCATTCAATAGGATCATGGCTGATCATCCCAAATCAGTACACCATTTTGGCTTTTTCCCCATATCCCTTGATTCCCTTCTCCCTAAGAGCTAAATCTAACTCTCTCTTGAAAACATCCAGTGAATTGGCCTCCACTGACTTTTGTGGCAGAGAATTCCACAGATTCACAACTCATCTCAGTCCTAAATGGCCTACACCTTATTCTTAAACTGTGACCCCTGGTTCTGGACTCCCCCAACATCGGGAACATTTTTTCCTGCATCTACCCTGTCCAATCCTCGATGAATTATATATGTTTCTATAAGATCCCCTCTCATCCTAAATTCCAGCGAATACAAGCCAGGTCAACCCATTCTTTCATCATACGTCAGTCCAGCCATACTGGGAATTAACCTGGTGAACCTACGCTGCACTCGATCAATAGCAATAATGTCCTTCCTCAAATTAGGAGACCAAAATTGCACACAATACTCCAGGTGCGGCCTCACCAGGGCCCTTGTACAACTGCAGTAGGACCCCCTTGCTCCTAAACTCAAATCATCTCACAATGAAGGCCAACATGCCATTGGCTTTCTTCACTGCTTGCTGTACCTGCATGCTTACTTACAGTGACTGATGTACAAGCACACCCAGGTCTCGTTGCACATCCCCTTCTATTCTGACACCATTCAGATAATAATCTGCCTTCCTGTTCTTGCCACCAAAGTTCTTCTGCCTTCCTGTTCTTGCTACCACCTCACATGTTTTACATTTTATTTAAATGTATTTTATTAGAAGCAATTGTACAAGGATAAGACGATCGACATAGCAGTTATACAATTATTGTACAGCTTCATTTTTAACCTTATAACCTAAATCAAAAAAAACAACAACAAAAAAGGAAAACAAAGAAAGATGAAAGAAAAGAATGAAGAAAAAAAAGTAAAACACAAAAAAGCAGGAAAAAGACCCCTAAGCTGCCAAAGAAGTGCAGGAGAAAATAAAAGAATTAAGAAAAGAAAAGATGGAGATATACCTCCCCCCCCCCTCCTCACCCATCCCTGGCGTCGGATTTAAATTTAGATTTGTGTTTATCCATTTTGTTGTTGCAGAAATTCAGTAAAAGGTAACCATGTCTTAAGAAATTGATCTGGTTTTTCCGCCAAGACAAGCCTAATGTTTTCCAAATGTAGCGTCTTGGTCATATCCGTAATCCACATCTTCACTGTAGGGACTGTTGTCTCTTTGCAAAATTTGAGTATTAATTTTTTCGTCGTTATCAGGCCGTAATTGAGGAAACGTCTTTGAAATATCGCTAGCTTAGAGCAGGCCTCTGACATACCTAATGTGATCAGTTTTATATCTGGTTACCACCTCACATTTATCCACATTATACTGCATCTGCCATGCTTCCCAACTCACCCAAAATATCCAAGTCACCCTGCAGTCTCATAGCATCCTCCTCGCAGCTCACACTGCCACACAGCTTTGTGTCATCCCCAAACTTAGGGATGTTACATTTAATTCCCTCGTCTGAATCATTAATATATGGGGTGCTGCAAGGCACCGAGCCTTGCAGCACCCCATTAGTCACTGCCTGCCATTCTGAAAATGACCCGTTAATTCCTACTCTTTGTTTCTTGTCTGCCAACCAGTTCTCTATCTATGTCAATACCCTACCCCCAATACCACGTGCTCTAATTTTGCACACAAATCTCTTGTGTGGGATCTTGTCAAAGGCTTTTTGAAAGTCCAGATACACCACATCCACTGGCTCTCCCTTATACATTCTACTTGTTACATCCTCAAAACATTCCAAAAGATTAGTCAAGCATGATTTCCCCTTCATAAATCCATGCTGACTTTGACCGATCCCATCACTGCTTTCCAAATGCGCTGCTATAACATCTTTAATAATCGACTCCAGCATTTACCCCACTACTGATGTAAGGCTAACTGGTCTATAATTCCCTGTTTTCTCTCTCCCTCCTTTCTTAAAAATTAGAGCTACATTGGCTATCCTCCAGTCCACAGGAACTGAACCAGAATCGACAGAACATTGGAAAATGATCCTCCTTGAGTACTCTGGGATGCAGACCATCTGGCCCTAGGGATTTATCTGCCTTCAGTCCCAACAGTTTACCTCACACCATTTTCTGACTAATGTGGATTCCCTTCAGTTCGTCCGTCCCACTAAATCCTCAGTCCCCTAGTATTTCCGGGTGATTGTTTGTGTCTTCCTTAGTAAAGACAGAACAAAAGTACTAGTTTAACGGTTCTGCCATTTCCTTGTTTCCCATTATAAAATCACCTGTATCTGACTGTAATGGAAATCCATTCATCTTCACTAATCTTTTCAATTTTACATACCTATAGAAACAGTTACAGTCAGTTTTTATATTTCCCACAAGCTTTCTTTCATGCTCTTTTTTTCTCCTTAATTAATCCCTTTGTCCTCCTCTGTTGAGTTCTGAATTTCTCCCAGTCCTCTGGTTTGCCACTTCTTCTGGCCAATTTATATACCTCTTCCTTGGCTTTAACACTATCCTTGACTTCCCTCGTCAGCCACAGTTAAGCCACCTTCCCAGATTTCCTTTTTCACCAGACAGAATACTTTCTGGACTTCATCCATGCGATCTTTAAATCTTCGCCACTGCATCTCCACTGCCAACCCTTTATAATTTGCCAGTCTATGCTAGCCAATTCCCATCTCTATTCCTGAGGAATAGCTTGAAAGGGAGGTCAGAGACCTCTTCAAACACCTGAGAAGCAGGACGGAGACCTCTGGGGCTGCCAGGGAGAAGGTCAAAGACCTTGCAAGGGGAGCACTGGTAATCCTCCAAAAAAAGGATCAATATCTAAGAGATCTGGCCTATTGCAGTAGTGATGTTGTGGAACCTGTGGTTTCGTGGTGTGGGTAGTGGACCGTCCACAGTCAGTTATAGGTCAAAGCCCATGGAGTTAGATTAAAAAAATATTTAAAGACCTATTTATGAGGATATTGCCTGGACACTCGGGTCTGAGCTGTAGGAATAGATTGAGCAAGCTAGACTTTATTCCTTGGAGCGCAGAAGGCTGAGGGGTGATCATACAGTGCCCTCCATAACGTTTGGGACAAAGACCCATCATTTATTTATTTGCCTCTGTACTCCACAATTTGAGATTTGTACTAGAAAAATATCACATGTGGTTAAAGTGCACATTAACAGATTTTAATAAAGTCAATTTTTACACATTTTGGTTTCACCATGTAGAAATTACAGCAGTGTTTATACATAGTCCCCCCATTTCAGGGCACCATAATGTTTGGGACACAGCAATGTCATGTAAATGAAAGTAGTCATGTTTAGTATTTTGTTGCATATCCTTTGCATGCAATAACTGCTTGAAGTCTGCAATTCATGGACATCACCAGTTGCTGGGTGTCTTCTCTGGTAATGCTCTGCCAGGCCTGTATTGCAGCCATCCTTAGCTTGTTTTGGGGGCTAGTACCCTTCAGTTTTCTCTTCAGCATATAAAAGGCAAGCTCAATTGGGTTCAGATCGGGTGATTGACTTGGCCACTCAAGAATTGACCATTTTTTAGCTTTGAAAAACTCCTTTGTTGCCTTAGCAATATGTTTGGGATCATTGTCTTGCTGTAGAATGAACCGCCGGCCAATGAATTTTGAGGCATTTGTTTGAACTTGAGCAGATAGGATGTGTCTATACACTTCAGAATTCATTTTGCTACTACCATCAGCAGTTGTATTATCAATGAATATAAGTGAACCAGTACCTTCAGCAGCCATACATGCCCAGGCCATAACACCCCACCACTGTGTTTCACAGATGAGGTGGTATGCTTTGGATCTTGGGCAGTTTCTTCCCTCCTCCATACTTTGCTCTTGCCATCACTCTGATATAAGTTAATCTTCGTCTCATCTGTCCACAAGACCTTTTTCCAGAACTGTGGCTGCTCTTTTAAATACTTGGCAAACTGTTACCTGGCCATCCTATTTTTGCGACTAACCAGTGGTTTGCATCTTGCAGTGTAGCCTCTGTATTTCTGTTCATGAAGTCTTCTGTGGACAATGGTCATTGACAAATCCACACCTGACTCCTGAAGAGTGTTTCTGATCTCTCTTATCCCTTTCCGCTGCCTCTCAGTCTGAAGAAGGGTCTCGACCCGAAACATCACCTATTTTTTTTCTCCAGAGATGCTGTCTGACCCGTTGAGTTACTCCAGCTTTTAGTGTCTGCCTTCTTTTTTTTTTTAACGCTGTTGGCTGCCTTGGCCATAAGATGTAAACAGACATATTAACAAATTTGGGGCCAGGTCAAAAATCATGTCATGTTCCTCCAGCTGTTAGATTCCATTCTGCTGAAGGAATCATGAGCTACAGGTCCTCAAATAGAACCTTGACATCAGCCCTGGCTTCGAAAACAAGCTGGGAAGAGAGATGGTGAGCTTACCCTAGCTGGGTTGGGATCTGTGTGTTCCCATTGCTTTATATTATGCCTTAAGTGGTACTCTGACAGCTCCACGGAGATACTTAATATCTTTGAAAATTGAAACCAAATGCCATGTTAACTGCCATTTTAGGCAAATGATTTAAGAGGAGCACTTCACATTGTGGATGGGGTTGTATAGGTTACATGCTGATACATTTTATTTCCTCTCTACCTCCTCCGTTCTGGGCACTCCACATGTTTCATTTGCAAGGAATAAATCTCTGGAAATCATAGAATAAAACAAAAAAATTAACTAATTCTGGCAGGTTCTCAGCAATAATTGCTTTCTCCAGATCGGCATTGAATTTATTGGAGAGGACAACTTGCTCCTTTTTGTTTCAATCAGATGTTTTTTTTCAAGACTGAGGCTCACCTGCACACTTAACTTTCACCTAATTGTAGTAAAAAGGCCTGTGTTTATGCTGTGTTACTCCGTACAGTCAGCACCTGTAATCAGGATCTAAACCCTTTCAAATCCACATACCTGTCCAAGTGTCTCTTAAATGCTTAAGTGCAGCACAGTGGCACAGTGGTAGTGTTCTGCCTTACAGTGCCAGAGACCCCAGTTCGATCTGTCTGTACGGAGTTTGTACATTCTCCCTATGATCGCGTGGGTTTTTTCCGGGTGCTCCGGTTTCTTCCCACATTCCAAAGACGTGCAGGTTTATAGGTTTATTGGCCTATGTAAGTTGTCCCTAGCATGTAGAATAAAACTAGCATTAGGGTGATCATGGTTGGTGCGGTCTCGGTGGGGCCGGAGGGCCTGTTACCATGCTGTATCTCTCAAACTAAAACAGAAAATAAATTCTATAGTATCTGTCTCAACTACCTTCTCCTGCAGCCCATTCCATATACCCACCATCCTCTAAGTTTAAAAAAAAAGTTATTTCTAATGGCCAGAAGAAAATAAGGAACTTACATGTATTTAGCACAAGTTAATGAAAATAAATAACACTGTCTATGCTGGAAATTTAAAATAAAAAAACAGATTAAATTGAGGGATCCAAAGAGATCCTTTCAGGGACCCAAGTAGTCTTTCCAGGTGAAGTAGAAATATATTTGCACTGCTTCCCAACCAGTGTATTGCTCTGGTATTCCCAAAGTGGACACCAATCCATTGTTCCGTTTGGACAAACCAAAGACAGATTGGGTGACCACTTTATGGAGGCACTGGAGTTCAGTCTACAGGAGCACGCCTGATCTTTCTGTTGCCTGCCTCTTTAATTCTCCATCCCACTCCCTCTTTGACCTATTGTTCTGTACCTAGGCACAATGTGTCTCAGCGGGTCAGGCAGCATCTCTGGGGAAAAGGAATAGGTGGTATTTTGGGTCGAGACCCTTCTTCAGACTGAGTGACAGGGGAGAGGAAAACTAGAGGTGTGAGAAGGTACAGATCAAATCAGGGATGGTACCGATGACCCTGGAAAGGTGGAGCCCACAATGGTCCATTGTTGGGTGATAACAAAGGGATCATCGGCGGTCACTCGAAACGAGTATAACTGTCCTCTTTTGGGAGGACGCCTGTGCGTGACTTTGTTTAACGTGGGGAGGCTAGTGCACAGACAGCCACCACACAGTTCTTGACACTGGGTCAGGATCCAGTGGCATGGAGTCCAAGACGACCGGGGACCCTTTTCTGCTGCAGCCTTCATCCGCCTTCCCAGCCGTTGTGATGCTCCACTAAAGTCAGCCATCATCCTCCACCTGTTCTACCGTTGAGGTCTTGGTTGGATTGCTCTTTGTCAGGGACCTCCACCTCGACCTTACCACCATGGGTGGCCCTACCAGGAGCATAGCTCCAGACGGCATCGCTCTCAGGATCTCAGGACCACACAAGCGTCTCCACCACGACCAGGTAACAATCCACAGTGACTATAACGAAGGGATATGAACAGTGAAGCTAGCAGGACGACTAAGGTGCGGAAGGGACGGAGAGAGAGGGAATGCAAAGGATTTGAAATTGGGGAAATCAATATTCATACTGCTGGGTTGTAAGCAGCCAAAGCAAAATATGAGGCCACAAAAATATTTAGGAAGGAACTGTCGATGCTGGTTTAAACCGAAGATAGACACATAAAGCAAAAAGAATGATCTCGACCTAAAACATTACCTATCGCCTTTCTCCAGCGATGCTGTCTGACCCGCTGAGTTACTCCAGCTTTATGCATCTAGCCACAGAAATATTGTTCTGTGGCCTCCTGTTCCGTTACAATGCAGCCCTGTGCAAGCTTGAAAAACAACACCTCATCTTCCAGCTGAGCATTGCAGCCTTCTCTACTCAATACCGAACTCTATGACTTGAGGTAACTTGATTTCTCAGTCTATATCAGTCTCTGTGATTTTTCTCTCTGATAACGGCTCAACTTGTTAATTTTATTTTCCTTTTCTTTTATTTATTCTCAATGGTAGTTTACCTATAAAACACATTTGGCCAGGTACGTGGATTGGAACGTTTTAGAGGAATATGAACCAAATGCAGTCAGGTGGGAATAACGTAGATGGAACATGTTGGTTAGCTTGGACAAGTTGGGGCAAAGTGCCTCTGACTGTATGACTATGACTTAACCAGCCTGCTCTACCAGGCACTGAACCATCCTATCAACAACTAGAGAGCGCTCCCACCTCTACCATCTACCATCTACCAGTATTGGAGACCTTCAGGCTATCTTTTTTTGGATTTTACTGAACTTTTTCTTGCACTCAATGTTATTCCCTTTATCCTGTATCAGTACACAGTGGACGGCTTGATTGTAATCATGTATGGTATTTTTTGCCAACTGGATGGCATGCAACATGTACCTCTAAATTATACCAAGGCATGCCTTCCTGCTCTGCATCGTGCAATCTTACATTCTTTTGACTGTGTTCTCACCAACTTTGGTTCTCACTCTCTAACTGCGCCCATTAATTCATTGATCAGACACTCTTGTTTACAGCTTATCCCCATGGTCATCCTGGTTTTGGCCTGTCAGACACATACCACTGACCTCACATTACCTGCAGCTTTATCAGCTTGTTTTGACTTCTTCCCTATTTTGGTGAAGGCTCCTCAAACTGAAACATTAACTCTGTTTGTCACCCCTCAGTTGTGGCCTGACCTGATGAGTATTTCCAGCATTTTCTTTCATTATGATATCCGTAGAAAGCACATTTTGCATATTTAGAATGCAGCAACGCAGTTACAGCCAAAAACAATATTGCAGCGGGTAGAGCCACTGCTTCACAGCCCCAGAGACCCCAGTTCGTTCCTCACCTCGGGTGCTGTCTGTGTGGAGTTTGCACGTTCCCCCTGTGACCACGTGGGTTTCCTCTGGGTGCTCCAGTTTCCTGCCACATCTCAATGACATGTTGGTTTGTAGATTAATTGACCTCTGTAAATTCACCCCGAGTGTGCAGGGAGTGGATGTGAAAGTGGGTTGAC
Source organism: Malacoraja senta (assembly GCA_038087875.1). Lineage (NCBI taxonomy): Eukaryota > Metazoa > Chordata > Chondrichthyes > Rajiformes > Rajidae > Malacoraja > Malacoraja senta. The sequence continues at coordinate 45,447,155 of CM075982.1, forward strand.
ATAAAACTAATGTGAACGGGTGATTAAGGGTCAGCATAGATTTGGCCAAAGGGCCTGCTTCCATACTGAACTTTTCAATCAATCGATCAAACAAGATACCTTTGTGGTATTATAAATAATCATATTGTTGTCCAGGGTAGACACAAAATGCTGGAGTAATTCAGCGGGTGAGGCAGCATCTATGGAGAGAAGGAATGGGTGACGTTTCGGGTCAAGATAAATAGGCATATTGTTGCCCAGTGCTGTCTGCAATGTAAAAATACTACAAAGCCCATAACGCAATCAGGAACATCCTGAGATCATGGAAGGTGCTATGCGCATGCACATAGTAGTCAATCTGCATTAAACCGATCTCACAAACAGTAACGAGATTAATCATTGGACAACAGGATTAGAAATCTATCCTCAATTGTATTCAGTCTGTGTGCGCTTTTGAAATGTAGCATCCGCTCGTTTTGTGAATCATTGAGGAGGAAGATATTTGTTTTTTTTTAAGGTATTGTTTGATGGATAAATATTGGTCTGAAGCCCAGGAAAACGTTGTTATCTTTTATCAATCACCGTTTTTTTAAAAATATATCCGCCTGAGAGGGCAGAAAGGCCTTGGTTTAACATCTTATCTGAAAGAAGTGTCAGTATTGATTATGTGCTCCAACCTCCAGTGTTTGAACCCATGACCCGTCCAACTTAGAGGTGAGAGTGATTCCACTGAGCTAGGTTTGACGCTAATCCCTTTGGTCATGACAGGGTACCACGACGCTTTAGTTAAAGACTCGTGGATCTAGCACTGTCGACCAGCGAAAAATTCCTGATACTTTATCCCAAATGCAACAAACATCTATATTGATAGTTTAACAGTAGAGCTAATTTGCTTCCTAATCAATACATAAAATAAGCTGCACAGTAAAGCTCCACAAATGCAAACACCGTCACATTTATCTCTAACAGGTCAGTTGCTCATTGGACTTCAATGTTCATGAGTGAACCTTTGCCAGTGGAGAATCAGAGAGTGCAGAAAGTTTTCTGTTCACCTCTCAGTGAAGACAGATAGAGCTGCTTAGAAAGTTTTATAAAATTCAAGGCCTAAGTTCTGTCTGTTATGCTTGTACTGTGTGCTACATGAACTGCAAAGCCAGAACAACAACCTAAATTTGTGACACTGATACTGGACCGAATCAGGCCATTAGCCCCATGGAATCCATGCTAACCACCTGCACTAACCCCTTTTTCATTCTCCTTACCATCCCGTCAACTACCCCTTGATTTCACCTGCACACTCAGTGCAATTTATAATAATGGACAATAGATTTCCAAACCCCAACTGAGTTGTAACATGGGAGGAAACTGGAGCACTGCAGGAAACCCATGCAGTCACAGGGTTAGCAAGGGAGCTCCGCACAGGCAGCACTAGACATCAGGATTGAGCATGGGTCACTGGTGTTTGACGCAGCAGCTCTACTAGTGGTGCTACGGTGCCACCTAGTTATGTTGTATTTTTAATGCACAGCACACATAGAGTCATACATTGTGGAAACAGCAACATCGGCACAACTTGCCCACACCGACCAACATGTCCCATCTACAACCTAACGGTATGAATGCTGAATTCTCCAACTTCATATAATGCCTCTGCCCACCCCGGTGTGCCCTCATATCTTCTGCCATCTCCCAGACCCCTTCCCCAGTAGCCCTGTTCATTTACCTCCCTTCACACATTCATCTCCTATCCTTGAATCCCCCATAGATAGACATAAAAAGCTGGAGTAACTCAACGGGACAGGCAGCATCTCTGGAGAGAAGGAATGGATGATGTTTCGGGTCGAGACCTTTCTTCAGACGTCTTGACCCGAAACGCCACCCATTCCTTCGACCCACATCCCTCCCTGCAACATTACATTTCAATCCTCCTCTCCTTTCCTTACTTGACACCCCTTTGTTTCACTTTTTTTTTTAAACCTCTAACCTTTGTCATTTACGCCATCCATCTGCAAATCAAAAACACCCTACCTGCATCCACCAATCACTTGTCAGGCTTTTTCCCAACCCCACCTCTCTTTCTCTCCTTGTTCCCCACTCCTATCAGTCTGAAGAAAATTCCCGACCCAAAATTCCATCGGTCCATTCCTTCCCTAGATGCTGCCTGAAACACTGAGTTTTTCTAGTACTTTGCGATTTGATCATGGTTCGAGCATCGGAAGTTTCCTGTGCTTTTTATCTATCATTTTCAACTATTTTCAAAAGGCTCTCAATGAAGTCAATCCCTCTCATTATTTCCCTCATCATTTTCTTAGAGTTAACAAAAATGATAGGATGGCTAGTTCTTATTCAACAGCAGTGGTAGAGTTGCTGCCTCACAGCACCAGAGACCTGGGTTTGATCCTGACTACGGGTGCTGTCTGTACGGAATTTCTACGCTTTCCCTGTGACCGCATGGGTTTTCTCCGAGTGCTACGGTTTTCTCCCGCACTCCAAAGATGTACAGGTTTGTAGGTTTATTGGCTCCGGTGAAAATTGCAAAATTGCCTCCATTGTGTAGGATAGTGTTAGTGTACGGGGTGATCACTGGTCAGCGTAGACTCGGTGGGCTGAAGAGCTTGTTTCCGTGCTGCATCCTGGATGACCAGCCATGATCATATTCAATGGCGATGCTGGCTCGAAGGGCCAAAGGGCCTACTCCTGCACCTTAATGTATTTGTGGGGAGGTTATGATTGAGGCAATAAAGGCCAAAAATAACCAATATTATCATATCATCCACAAGGAATATCCGATTACTCTGCATCCCAGTGGTCACAACAGGAATTCACACTGTTGTCCAACCCAACATTTAAATACTCCTCAGGGATAGACGGATAGTTTTACATCATGCTAGAGTCTCAGAATAAATCAACTAAAATGCACCAGTCGTGGAAAGGGAGGTTTTCCACTGCTGATGTTGCACAGAGATATAAGGCAGTCCTCCTCTGGGGATAGGTTTTACCTATATCCCACTCTGCACTGCTTGGCTAGAGAGCAGAAGGAGGTTTGTCAGGGGAGTGCTGCATGTCTTTCACAGATTCCCATCTGATATTTCTATCGTTTGCTTACATGAGGGGAAAATCAAGGAGGGTTCCCGTCACCGACATTTGACCCTCACCGTCACGTCTTGAGGTCATGTCAGGGCCGAGACAAATCTGTAACCATCTGCACCCACCCTCCCACCCATTCCTAGCAGTCTGTGTGTCCAATTCTGTGCTTGCCGGTTAACACATCAGAACATTACTATTGCTACACAGTGTTCTTTAGAGACACAGCGTGGAAACAGGCCCTTCGGCCCGCCGAGTCTGCGCTGACCAGCAATCACCCAGTTCACTAACAGAATCCTGCAGACTAGGGACAATGTACAATTTACAGAAGCCATTTAACCTACAAACCTGCATGTCTTGCGGATGTTTGAGGAAACTGATGCATCGAGAGAAAACCCATGCGGTTACAGGGAGAACGAACAAACTCCGTACAGACCGCACCCGTAGTCAGGATCAAACCTGGGTCTCTGGTGCTGTAAGGCAGCAACTCTACACGGCTGCGCCACTGTGCTATGATACTGCTTGTTTTCCCTTTGATGTCTAGGATTTATTTGCGTCCAACCAAGTGAGCAGAATGTGCCTTAGCTTTCTTTCGAAAACAGAGAAAGGAACCACTTTTGACATTGCTTTCTGAAATGCCGATTACTTATTGCCTTACTTATTCGCAAACTTGCTGCCTTAAACTGGAAACGCCTTTTTCTCTTTCCAACAATGACTAGACTTCAAAAGTACTTGATTGCTTCAAGTGTACCCCAAAGCCATATAAATGCAAATCTTTCTTTCTCTTAAGTTTTGGTTTTAGCTTTTATGTTAGGTTTAGGTTCACATGTACCAAGTTTTATTTTGCATGCTCTCCAATCAGATCAGTCAATACTAAACACAAATACAATCAGGTCATACTCAAGTACAATAGGTGGAGCAAATGGGAAATACAGAAAATCTGGTATATTGTAGTTCTCGGCATTGTGAAGCACTGGTTCCATAAACAAAGTCCAATGTCTGCAATGGGCAAGAGGTGAATCAGACAATATTCTAGGCTTATATTATGACTGCCTAATGTCTGATAACATTCATTCATTCATCATCGTTGAAAACATTAGCGACGCAGTGGTGCTGGTTTCCAACGGGAACGGTGACGGACGCAGCGCATATCTCTGTCCTCCAGTTCCTGCGGACTTCCGCCGCTGGAAGTATAGGATTTTGATGTGTGTGCTTTATCATTGTTCCTTACAATGCTGTGTACGACAGTGATCGCAACTTCTACTGAAGTGTTGATGGTTGTTGGCTCGCTAGAAACTCATCTGCCCTTTGACAAGTCTTGTTTTTGGTCCACAGCCCCCTCCTCACCTGGCAAACCGGGGGGGGGGGAGACAGTTTAGTCGCCGACTCTCCGACCATGGAGCAGATAGCACGGGATTACATGGTACCCGTGGCGGGGGGAACTCCCTCCGACCTGATCTTAAACAGAGGGGAAGAAACTGTACCTGAGTCTGGTCGTGCGCGCTTTCAAGCTTCGGATCCTTCTGCCCGATATAAGCGGGGAGAAGAAGGAATGACCAGGGTGGGACAAGTCTTTGACGTCAATCAAAAGAATAGGTGATGCTCAATGAGTGATTTAGTTGAAATCGCCCAAAACTAGTACTGCCTGGAAAAAGAATTTATGTGACATTTCAAACCTTAGGCCAGAGCCAGGACAGTAAATGGACCAAGAACTTCCTTATATATAAAATTATTATCATATTATTCCTGAGGTTATTTGGATGTGTATATGTTTTCATGTGTATGTATGTGTGTGTATATATGCATACACACACATACACAACAGAATATGTAAATGTAGTACTCTGTAAACAATATACTAAACACATGATAAGGGTTTCGGCCCGAAACGTTGCCTATTTCCTTCGCTCCATAGATGCTGCTGCACCCGCTGAGTTTCTCCAGCATTTTTGTGTACCACATGATAATAAAACACTCTTGACTCGTGTCTCTTGGATCATTCAGTCTATTCCAGCTCTCAGAACAATCCCATTCCCACATAACCTCCCCTGTGATGTTAGCTCCTCTGACAGAAGGTCAGTGTTGTACCCAGATCGCTGGAGCTGTGATGCAGGAGAACTCACCTTTTCCTCTTCAACCTAATATTCATAACATACTCAACCGTCTTATTTGTTTAAGAAAGAACTGCATGCTGGAAAAATTGAAGGTAGACAAAAAAACTGGAGAAACTCAGCGGGTGAGGCAGCATCTATGAAGCGAAGGAATAGGTGACGTTTCGGGTGTCGACCCGAAACGTCACCTATTCCTTCGCTCCATAGATGCTGCCTCAACCGCTGAGTTTCTCCAGCTTTTTTGTCTACCCACCGTCTTATTTACTCTGTGTGGTGAATTACAGAATAGTGAGATTAAACGAGAACTTACCAGTTTGAAGTTTGATCTTTATTTTATGAGGAGTTACGTTGGTGATTACGTGAAGAACCCCGTCTGGGCGCATGCGCGTCAATCTTCAAAGCAGCGGTATGAAATCACAGACAACACCATAATTGAAGTAACATATTAAGATGATCAACATGAGAACTACCATTATGACCTTTTTTCTATGAGAGAGGGTTGGGCGTGGCGGGCACGTAATCACCAACGTAACTCCTCATAAAATAAAGATCAAACTTCAAACTGGTAAGTTCTCGTTTAATCTTACTATTTTACTTCGGAGTCACGTGAGTGACTTCGTGAAGATTTAAAAACTCTGTGATTTTTATGCCGCAGATCAAAATCCCGGCTTCTCACTGCATCAATTGACTCTGAGTATCATCAATAATGCTGTAAACATGACATTGCATATCATGCAAAAATAAACAGTTTTATTTTTTGGTCATAAAACAACCAATAAACCCTCTTAATGTAGGGGCAACAAACGAAACAGAATGAAACAGTATTGAAAACAGACTTTAAACAATAGCAACAGGACTCAATATTGAGTTGGCAAACAGCCCTCCATCGGCAATCGGCCGATGGTAGTATTGCTGAAACACAAGTTCATTTTTCCAACCTGTGGCTTTTAATATATGGTCGATGGGAACGTCCATCGCCCTGGCCGCGGATGTTGCTACTGCGCTAGTGGAATGAGATGTAAAAACATAAATGTTAATTCCTGCCTGAACCAACTCTTGCTTTAACCACCTTGAGATAGTCTGAACTGCCACTCTTTTATGTTGGCTTCTTGTAACTGACAAATAATCCTGCTTCTTCTTGTCTTAAAGCCCTTGTGGCTTCAATGTAATGTAACAAATGTGTCGTTATACATAAACATGGAGCTGTAGGATATGCTGAGAACACAATCTTAAATCCTGTCACACCTGGCCTGCTTTGTTTGAGCAGGTCAGAAATATAAAACAGAACAGTCTCTGTATTCACTTCCATTCTCTCGAACTGAAGTTTTTGCAAAGTCTGCACTCTCTGTACTGACACCAATGCCATTAGCATAGCCAATTTCATGGTTAATTTTAACAAAGTTATAGACGTGACAGGGACCCAATGATGAAGTATGTTAAGAACAACGCTTACCTCGCAGATTACCATATACCTAGGCTTAGGCAGTTTGGAATTAAAGATTCCGTTCATCAATCTAGATATGAGAGGGTGAGAACCTATACTTTGTGTCCGTGTACCTATTACAAGATATGCCGACAAAGCACTTCTAGCTGTATTGATAGCACTATAGCTATGACCCTCATCATAATAAAGTGTAGATAAAACTCTAACACATTTTCAATAACTACAGTATCATATTGAATATTCTTTTGAACACAATATTGTTCCCATTTTTTTTTTTATTTTTTTTCATGTCATATACTGCTTTTGAGTACTCTTTCTCCAGGCTGCAGTGAGTATATCCACCGTTGGCCTAGAAAGTCCTCGACCAATGTAAGGCATTCTTAAAACCTGCAAATTAACAGATCCATACGATCACATAACGGATGAACTTAACGCGTTACTGGATGCTCCAGCAAATTCCTACTGTTTGGAATCAGCAAAAAGAGGTTGGCTCGCTATCTGTAACATCAAAGGGAATCATGGTTGAATCGGGCAATTTGGTATCACCAAAACCCCTGAAGCGGCATCCTGCTTGATTTTCTCAAACACTGACCTATGAGGCAGAATGGTGGGAAAATGTACACAAACATATCATCCCAATTTAGTGAAAAAGCATCAATTGCCACTGCCCCTGGATCTGGTGCCTATGAAACATATTTTGGCCTTCCATATAGAAGTACTATGTTCTTGAACACATCCTGGTTCCACATCCACTCTGTGTTATGACAGAATTTTCATGAGCTGCCATCTGGTACTACATTAAGTTTCCCTGGCAGATAGATAGCTCCAATCCAAATCTCTCTATCCCTACTGCAGGTCCAATTTTATTTGCCAACCTGTCACATGATAACGATTTGATTCCACCCATGTGATTCATATCAGCAACTGCTGTAGTGTTGTCTATTGTGCACTGCACATGCAAACTAGTTTAGTTAGTGCCATAAGCCTTGAGTCCATAAAATACTCTTGGTTAATTCCCCATGTTTGCAGAAGCAATGTTCATCTGTCTCCATCGCTGGATCTTGTATCAGTAGCACCCTACCCAAGTGCTCTGACATCTGTCTGCAAATCATGGAAGCTTGGTCCAATAACACTTTGGAACTACTAGTGGACACATGCTGAATCCACCATTGTACATCAGCAACAGCCTCTATTGATAGAAGCATAGGTCTATTATAATGACCCCAATGTATCCTCAATGCTTGTTCCTTTGACCTTTGTAATTGTAGATAATAAAGTGGCCATATTGAACTGCTGGAAATGCTGCCAGCCATTACCACAGCAGATTTGTCACCTGGCTAATTCAAGGCTGTGTGTCAGCAATTAACTTGATACAGCTCTTAATTAGCTCTACCCTTTTTTGCCTGGGCAAGGTCACAATGATGTTGATTAAGTCCATTGTGAACCCAACTAGTCAATTTGTGTCACAGGTATAAATGTAGATTTCTCTGGATAGCTTATGAAGCCCAATTAAAAAATGTTTTTTACCAACTGCCACTGATGCTTCAGCTGTTTCCTTTGATTGTCCTACAATGAAGATATTATCTAGTTAAGCCATGAGCACATGCCCTTGACTTCTCATCATGCCTAGAATAGGTTTTAACAACTTTGTAATCCCTCTAGGAGCTGAAGACAAACCATTAGGCAGTGGATTGTATTGGCATAATTGCCCCATCCAGCTGAATTTTAAATCTTCTATCCTGCAAATGAACTGACACTGAATCCGCATCTTTAAGATCTCCTTCACAAACGTTTCCATCTTAAAATGTCTATACCGTACAAAAGGGTTAAGACTATTCAGGTCCGTATAATTCTGCATCCCCCCATCCTTTTTTGGTCTGGGAAAGATATTGGACACAAACTGATGGCTTTGGTAAACTGCCTTAGCAATTACACCTTTATTACATAAGCTTGCAAGATCCAGCTGAACTTCCAATTGTTCAGTGATACTGAACTCCTTTTTGGAACATGTTGCATGGGTAAATCAGAATTTGCATTAAGCTTTATTCGATGCCCTTGAGCAACCTTCAGTATAAACATATCTGAGGTAAACATTTAATTGTATCACATTAGATCTGTCTACATGAGAACCAGACCCTCTTACCTCCTTACCACCTGGCATTCTTCCCCGGCCTTGAGCTGGATATCTCACCTCCCTCGCGGTGCTACAGCCGAACGCCAACTGCGCTGCATCGTAGCTGGACTCGTCCCTTGCCCGGACCAGTCTCCTCCCTTATAGAGATACTTCCGCTTTGGTGAATATGTGGCTGCCGTCTTAGCCTCCTCCTCCAGCTCCTTCACCTGCTGTGCGAAATCCTCGCCAAACAGCTGTGCCGGTTGCACTGTGCCAGGCTGGCAGAGTGAAGCATATTTAGCATTGATGGTTGATCTAATCGCAGTCTTGCAGAGGCAGTTGATCTCAAAGTGGGCACTCCACAATAGCGCCTTTTGTTGTAATTTGTCATGGCCTCTCCATCCACCATCCTGGACAAGCTCGTTATACCAGATGCCAGCAACTTTAAAAATATGCTGGAGCTTCACATGCTCCTGGGCTCTCATTAGTATGCCCATCTTGCCCCAATTCTTCTTGTTCCCAACAGGAACTTTTAACAGTCCACAGTTGATTGGGCTTCATGCTTCGTTACTGTCTCATCCATTGTCAGCTCCTGTAGCTGATGTGAGACTTGGTAATTTATGCTGGTGGCCAGAGGCTCACCAGCGTCCGACGACATGGCAAACCGTGCTGCACACGGTGTCAGCTCTGACAGCTGCCTGCCCTCCCTTTGGAAGTCGTCAGACTCAGGGTCAGAGCGTATCTGCCCTGCACTCACCTCTTGCAAAGGGTGCTTTCAAGCAGGCCTCTACTAGGCACTGCCAGCGGAGCCTTCCCTAAGGGTTCCCGCCTGCACAACTCCTCCTGGAGTTGTGGCTTTGTGAAGCAGGCCTCTCCTAGGCACTGCCAGCGGAGCTGTCCCCACGGCCTCCCGCCTGCACAACTCCTCCTGGAGTGTGGCTTTGTGAAGCAGCCCTCTCCTAGGCACTGCCAGCGGAGCCTTCCGTATGGCTTCCCGCCTGCACTACTCCTCCTGGAGCGTCTCTGTGGAGCAGCCCCTGTATGAGCTGCTCCTTTTGGATAACCGCTGGGGAACAGTATCCTGTCCCCGACGGGACTCTCGTGACTCGACTCTGCGGAGTCTATAGCCCTGACAGACTTAGCTTATGCCGACCGCCCGACTGGCGTTGGCTGTGTACCCGGCTGGGCACTTTGCCAAGTCTGTCGCCGCACCGCTACCGGCTTGCGACTCCCCCGAGGTGACAGGCTGCCTTTCAGAGACTGCGCTCCCGCAGCTCTCTCTCTCCTTGTCGGCAGCAGACCTGCACCTTTTCCTTGTTCCTGTATGTGGGGAAAAAACACACAGAAACAATTTCTCTACTTTTCTCTAACTCCTCCAAAGTCTCCCCGACTTTGGTGGAGCTGTAATTACTCACCTGCAGGAGGAGGTCCGTCCTCCTGCTGCCGTTCGCGGCAATGCGTCAGACGTAATGACGCGCATGCGCCCAGACGGGATTCTTCACGTAGTCACTCACGTGACTCCGAAGTAAAATTAATATCCTTTCCATGTACTAATATTGTAACAACTATGTTTATTGATCTCTGCTCCACTGAAACTCCTAAAGCAACTTAACGGGTGGCACGGTGGCACAGCGGTGGAGGTGCTGTCTTACAGCGTCACTGATCCTGTTTCGATTCTGTCTATGGGTCCTGTCCGTACGGAGTTTGTATGTTCTCCCCGTGACCGCGTGGGTTCACCTCCGTGAGCTCCGGTTTCCTCCCACACTCCAAAGACGTGCAGGTTTGCAGGCTAATTTGGCTTTGGTAAAAATTGTAGATTGTCCCTACTGTGTAGGATAGTGCTAGTGTAAGGGGATTGCTGTTCGGTGCTGGCGCAGTGGGACGAACGGCCTGTTTACGTGCCATATCTCTAAACTAAACTACACTTATGTAGTCACATGTGGCGTATGCAAGAAGAGAGATATATGATTACCAGCGAAATGTAACTTTAACCATGCAGCAGATCATTCTCCCTGTAATCATGTACATCTTTTAGATCCTTCTGGAGATTTGTAAAGCCCACTTCCCAAAAATGTAAGACATCCACAGACATTCAAAAGGTTTAAGATCTCAGCATTGGTGAGGCCATGTTTGGAGTATTAAGTACAGTTTTGGTCGCCCTGCTATCGGAAAGATGTTGCTAAGCCGGAAAGAGCGCAGACAAGTTTTAGAAAGGTGTTGCCAGGACTTGAGGGCCTGAGTTATAGGGAGAGGTTGGGAAGGCTAGGACTTTTTGGAGCGCAGGAGGATGAGAGGTGATCTTATAGAGGTGTATAAGATCATGAAGGGAATAGATATGGTAGAGTCTTTTACCCAGAGTAGGGGAATCAAGAACCAGAGGACAAAGGTTTAAGATGAGAGGGGAAAGATTTAATAGGAAATTGAGGAGCAACTTTTTCACACAGAATGTGACAGGTACCTGGAATGAACTGCCAGACAAGGTAGTTGAGGCAGGTACTATAATTACATTTAAAAGATATTTGGACGGGTACATGGACAGGAAAGGTTTAGAGCAATAATGGCCAAATGGGGGCAGATGGGACGTGCAGATGGGGCAGTTTGATCGGCATGGGCAAGTTGGGCCGAAGGGCCTGTTTCCTTGCCACATGACTCTCTGACAGTAAAAGGCCAAGGGGTGCCTTGGAAACAAACAGTGCCATTTGGATATACTATTTTATATGTTTGCTTTCAGAAAGGCATTGCAATCAGAGACAAACAATTTGAAAACTTTACAAACAAACAAAAACTACAATAATAGAGGCTGCCTCACCTGTTGAGTTTCTCCAGCATTTTTGTCTACCTACAATAAAAAGCCTGACATATGGGAATCCGTTTTCTTGCAAATTGTCCCGTGGGTTTTCTAAAGCATTTTTCAAACTAGCAATAAGAATAATTAAATGTTTCATGGTTTCAGCTGTAGGCACCATGACGTATCCTCCAGTCACAGTGAAACTATTTCCCACACATTCAGTTGAAAGAGCTTATCCAGGATTATTACTGAGTATTTCACCATTACCTCTGTTTCCTCCCCCCACCGATCAACCAAAACCACCTGCAACTCTCCTCACCTGATCGACTCACACACCTTCCCCACAGGGTCCTCGCTGCTGTGTTAATCTGCAACGTCCCGCCGCCTCCTTGTTGATAATCTTACCCTTGGAAAGAAACCCAACCTGCCTTTTGAACTATGAACAGGGTCGGGCAGAAGCTGACAATTTTTCTTTCATGTCTTTGTCAAATAAAATTGACACTTAGTTTTTATTGTGATTTTGACATTTAAACCACTATTTATATTTGTTGGTATTATATGGAAAAAAAACCTACTAAGTGCTGGTGTAACTCAGCAGGTCAGCCAGCATCTCTGGAGAACATGAATAGGTGATGTTTCCTGTCAGGACCTTCTTCAGATTAATTATATCCAAATAACAATGTTTGTTTCCAAGACAATACACTGCTGAATGTTAAATCTTTCTGCAGATTGAACCAGCATCTGCAGTTGCTTGTATTTCCATTTATTTTTTGGTATTTCTTTCAATAGCTACCTTTATAAATGTGCAAATTTAGTCCTTTCTGGTGATCTTAAAGAGGTGTACAAAATTATGAGAGGAATAGATTGGGTAAACTCACAGAATCTTTTGACCAGAGTAAGGGAATTGAGAACGAGAGGACATAGGTTTAACGTGATGGGGGAAAGATTTAATAGGAACCCGAGGGGTAACTTTTTTATACAAAGGGTAGTGGGTGTATGGAACGAGCTGCCAGATGAGGTTGTTGAGGCAGGTACTATCACAATGTTTAAGAGACATTTAGACAGGTACCTGGATAGGATAGGTTTAGAGGGATATGGACCAAAAGCACTTAGGTGGGACAAGTGTAGATGGGGCATGTTGGTTGGCAGGGCAGGTTGGGCCAAAGGGCCTGTTTCCGTGCTGTGTGACTCTATGATTCTATGACTCTGTGATTCCATGTTTGCGGTCTTTAGTTTAGTTTAGAGATGCAGAATGGAAAGAGGCCCTTCGTCCCTCCGAGTCCACGTTGACCATTGTTCACCCACGCACCAGACCCATGTTATCCCACTTTCTCATATTACACACTAAGGACAATTTACAGAAGCCAATCAACCAACAAACATGCACGACTTTGGAGTGTAGGAGGAAACTGGAGCTCCCGGAGAAAACCACGAGGTCACAGGGAGAACGTACAAACTCTGCACAGACAGCACCAGTATTCAGGATCGAACCTCGGACTCTACCATTGTGAGGCAATTGCTCTACTGCTGTGCTACTGTGCCGCCATATTATGATACCACTCATATGATGGAGCAACTCGGCAGTTCATGTCAACCCAGGTACCAGTGCACAGAGAGCCTGTGTGGTTCCTTGCTGCTCATTGTCTCAATGGAGGCACAGACATCTCGTGCTGTTTGCTCCACTGTCAACGTTCATCCAATGGTCCGTTTATCCCAAGCCAACCCGTTGCATGTGTGTGTTCTAATGAGGAGGAATTTCCTTCGCCAGAGAGTGGTGAATCTGTGGAATTCTGCCACAGACAGCTGTAGAGGCCAAGATATTGGGTATTTTTAAGGCAGAGATTGATATGCTCTTGATTAGGAAGGGTGTCAAAGGTTATGGAGAGAAGACAGAAAAATGGGGTTGAGAGGGAAAAAATAGATCAGCCATGATTGAAAGGCAGAGTAGACTCAATGGGCTGAATGGCCTAATTCTGCTCCTATGTCTCATGGTCCTGCGGTCTGATCAATTCTGATTATTAAATATGGAAACTGATCAGTAAAGTTGAGACGCATTTCTTTTGCTAGCTTCCATTCACACATGGATGTTCCTTGCTGTACACAGCCAATGATTTATTTTTCAAGCGTGATCACTCTTGTAATGGAGGCATCAAGTGCAAAAACAAGATACCCGTTTTGCACTGACATAAACACATGCTCCGACTGTATTGACAGATAGAATTTCACATTGCTTTCGCTGGCCTCACATTTAGATGGTCCTGATAGCTTTTCCCCAGGCCTTCTCCAGTAGGATTATCACAGCCAGCCGCAATTCCAGGAAAAACTTGCCGGGCTCGATTTTCTAACAGCTGTCATCTTTGGCAGATCTGGACATCTCCTCTTTCTGAATCATTCACCTGCTGAGGCATCCATTGAGAATTAGCACCAGATTGAGCAGGAGAAAGCAAAGGGGGGGGGGGGGATAGTTGCTGCAACAGACCTTGAGAGAGTAGAAAGAAAGAACTCCAGCTTGGGGCGGCGCAGTGGCGCAGCAGTAGAGTCGCTGCCTTACAGCACCAGAGACACGGGTTTGATCCCGGGTTTGTACAGACGGGTGTTGTCTGTACAGATTTGGTACATTCTCCCAGTGACCACATGGGTTTCCTCCCACATTCCAAAGACGTACAGGTTTGTAGTTTAATTGGCATCTGTAAATTGTTAATTGTCCCTAGTGTGTAGGATAGTACTAGTGTAAGGGGTCAGTGCGGACAAAATGGACCGAAGGGACTGTTTCCATATTGTATCTCTAAAGTCTTAAAGTAAAGATGCTGGTTAATACACAAAAGGATGCAAAGTGCTGGAATATCACAGCAGGTCAGGCAGCATCTCTGGAGAATATGGATAGGTGACTTTTCGGGTCAAGACTTCTCTTCAGACTGGTCCTATGTTAACCCATGGTTAACATGTATGAACAGGTGACCAATGGTCAACATGGGCTGAAGGGTCTGTTGCAATGCAGTATTAGATGTGCATCCATTATCTTCCAGGAAATCCTTCAGCCTTTAGACTTTAGAGATACAGTACGGAGCCCCACCGAGTCCGCACTGACCAGCGATCACCCTGCACGCTAACACTATCCTACACACTGGGGACAATTATACAACCTAACAAAGCCAACTGACCTACAAACCTGCATGTCTTTGGAATGTGGGAGGAAACCAAAGCACCTGGGAAAATCCTACGCGATCACAGGGAGAACGTTTAAACTCCATACAGACAGCACCCATAGGCAGGATCAAACCCGGGTCTCTGGAGCTGTAAGGCGGCAACTCTACCACTACGCTACTGTTCTGCCCCAGCCACAATGCGGCTTGTTGCAGCTTGATGGCTTGGCGAGCTTGTTGTCAGATACCTGGATGCTGGCGATGTAGCCATTTACTGAGAAGACCTCGGTGCTGGGATTCCTCAACTGGGAAATGGAGGTGAAACTTGCCTAGCTATCCTGCTGGTGGATTTGCAAGATTTTGTGGAGGTATTTCGTGTATTATTGAAAGATTGGAAGGCAAGCACCTCAAAGCACTGGAATAATACTCGCGACATTACCTCTGTAAAATCCCAATGCAGAATTGCTTCTACTAGTAAGCGAGGAAGAATGTGGTAAATTCTAGGACATTAAGTCCAGGAGGTGGTGATTTAGATAGGTAGTTATAGAGTCAGAGAATCAAACAGAAATAGGTCCTTCAGCCCAACTTGCCCATGCCGACCAAGATATCCCATCTACATTAGTCCCACATCTGGCCTATATCCCTCTCAACCCATGCAGAGGTGGGATACAGAGCAATGTAACTCAGACACCTTGTCAAAGTGTAATGAAGATTGAGCATTGAAGAAGTATGCAAGTTAAAGTCCATTCGTCTGGCATGCTTGGGACTTTGATGGTACTGGTCATGCAGATTTTCTAGGCTTTCGGATGATATTTATATTAACATCTCAACACTTCTTTAATTATTATTTTTTAGCTGTCAGGCAGTTAGATAATAGACTTTCCTGTGAATTACGTAAGTTGAAGGCATATCAGGTATGGGGGCTTCAGGCAAATATTACCGGTTGAGTCAGATACCAAACTTTCTGAAGTTCTGAATTGTGAGAACGTGGACTGTCAAAGTTATCTCGTTGTTATGTTTTACCCCAAGGTCTTTTCTCTTAATTCCTCCATTAAGATGGCAGTGTTTTTTGATCACCCAAAATAAAATTACTTTAACATGCCGAGATTTTGTGAAAGGTTATGTCAAACAAAAGAAAACTATGACATTAAAGTGGTTAATTTATTGAAGCAAGATTACTTAATCGTATTAATTATTGTTATTTGTGACCTTCAAGCAGGAAGTTTGGATGACCTGATCATAATTCAAAGGGCATCATTAATAGAATTAGCCAGCTCAATCTTAATGTCATTAACAGTGCTTTGCCTTTGACTTTAAGTGTTATCTGACCTCCCAATACAAATGTGCAATGAATATGAATGTATCAATAACTATAAATCAATGACTGATCAATCGCATTGTTCTGTTATGCCATTGTTCTTAGTACAATGTGCCTTTTTCCTGTTTAGTTTAGTTTTGAGATACAGCGCGGAAACAGGCCCTTCGCCCCACCAAGTCTGTGCCGACCAGCGATCCCCGTACACCAGCACTATCTTGCAAACGAGGAACAATTGACTATTTTTACCAGAGCGAAATTAACCCACAATCCTGTACGTCTTTGGAGTATGGGAGGAAACCAGAGCACCCGGGGAAAACCCACGCGGTCAGGGTGAGAACGTAGAAAGTCCGTACAGACCGCACCCATAGTCAGGATGGAACCCGGGTCTCTGGTGCTGTGAGGCAGTTACTCTACCGCTGCACCACCATGCCGCCCTAATACTGCACCCTTCTTCAGACTGATTGAGAGGGGAGGGAGGGCGTGGGAAGAGAGCTGGTTGAGAGGAGAGGCAGGTCAAAGCGTGGCAGGTGATAGGTCGACACAGGTGAGGGGGTTTTAGATAGGCAGATGGTTGGGACAAAAGAATCAGAATCAGAATCAGAATAGTACTTTATTTGCCAAATATGTTTTGCAACAAATTTAATTTGCCAAGTCAGTCATACAAATAAAAGCAACCGATCATCCAAAACACATTTTAACATGAACATCCACCACAATGACTCCTACACATTCCTCACTGTGATGGAAGGCGAAATAAACCAAGTCTCTTCCCTTTGTTTCGTGTTCTTTTTCTAGGTCTGCACAAAACTTGAGAGTCTTTAATTTACAACAGAAGTCTTTAATGCTTTGCTGGCAGCAAGACTAGTCAAAATGGCTGCATACTCACACACTACAGACAGGATAAACTACATACAAAAACATCTCCCTTTGTCCTGTGCAGTGCCACCTGCTGCACGGGAGGAGCAACGGGTCCTCCCACCCCACACAGTCCACCAAACATCATATTCTCCCATTCCAGTTTGAAAGTCTCCATTTGGCTGCACCTCGCTTCACTCTTTTTTTCCCAGCTTTTTTTGCGTTTCACATCCCTTGCTAAAGGCTCAGAATCAACAGAGTTTTCCTCAGAGTTCTCTTTTGAAGAGATATCAGTATTTGCTTTTTCTGTATGCTGTTCTTTCTCCACTTGACTGTAGTTTTCTCGGTGGTCGTCAGCGTTTTGGTTCTTCCTTGCCGTTCGGTGCCGTTTGTGAGATTACAGCTCCAAGACTACACGGCGATGCATCGGGGCCAGCGAGATCGGCTTCGATGGGTCATAGTGGAGCAAACTCATCTTCTGGGCGAGCATCTCCTCCAACCTGGTGAATGTGTGGTCACACTCTTTGGACCAGAGCCATTCAACGTCTTGTTTTCGCAGGTTGTTCACTCACTTGCTGACCATGTTGCAATCCGTGGTAGATGACAATGCCATAGTTGATCCATCATAGATCAAGGCGCTCATGTCAAGCTTGAAAGCATGGATCCAGTCGATGGCGCACAGGGATGTACCTTCTTTACCAACGACGATCAGCGGCAACATCTGTGTCATATCATTACAGGAAACGGCGACAGTGCATGTGCCTTTCATGGGAATGGGCTGTCGTCCCTATCCAAAAAGGCAGATGTTGGCCGGTTTCAGTTTCAGCGATCCAATCCTCTCCCAGATGTCCTGACCCACTAGCGACGCAGCCGCACCAGTGTCCACCTGGAACTATAGATCGACGTTCGAGACCCACAGCCAAATCCTCGTCTTGTCGGTGGTCGTAGACACACCGAGAACTTCAATAGGAATGGTCTCCGCGATTTGGTCGACTGTGTTTTGCGCTTTCTTGCCCTTTCTCAGCTTTCCTATGGATTGACACATTGCCTGGAGATGACCTTTTCGGTAACAGGCATAACAAATGGACTTGATATACGGGCACTCACAGTGATGATGAGCAGTCGAGCCGCACCAGTAGCAGGGTTTCGATCCACCCCCCACAGGGGGACGGCTCTTCTGAAACTGTCCCTCTTTCTCCGGATTTGCTCTGGGTCGATCCAAGTGGTCCCTGGCATTGCGGACGAGTCTGACGAACTATATGCACCTCCTGAGGGAGCTTCGAAGATGTTTCGACGGCCATTTTGTGCAGTACTTTACTCAGCAGTTCGGCCATCTGCAGCACATTCTTCAATGACGCATCCGATTCCTTGAGAATCGCCTGCTGGATGACTGCGTGCCTGCAGCCCATGACCAGTCTATCCCGCAACGCATTGTGTTGGCACTTTTCGCAGCATTGAGTTTTAAAATCACATGCCTTTGCCTTGGTGCGAAGTTCGGCAAGAAATTCGGTGATCGATTGCCCTTCCTGTTGCACCGTCCTGTAGAAATCAAGGCGAGCTGCGAGGAAATTTCGACTTTCTTCTAAATGCAGCTGCAAAGCCGTTGTGATTTCAGCATATGAGGCTTCAGTTACATCTGTAAGTACATTTTGAAGCAGTGCAAAAGTTTCTGGAGACATTGATGAACACAAGAGAGCCTTCTTCCTCTGGTCAGTTATAATTGCCATACTTTTAAAATAAAACTCAGCGCGCATTAAATACGATGACCACCTTTCTCGCTCAGGATCGAAACGATCGAATTGCCGAGACCTGTTAGTTTGAGTACACTACAGAACTCACATTTTTTTTTTTTTTTTAATCGAAAAATAGGCTCTTATCT
The DNA here is from genome assembly GCA_038087875.1 of Malacoraja senta. Taxonomy (NCBI): domain Eukaryota; kingdom Metazoa; phylum Chordata; class Chondrichthyes; order Rajiformes; family Rajidae; genus Malacoraja; species Malacoraja senta. The sequence continues at coordinate 45,465,869 of CM075982.1, forward strand.
GACGCAATCCAAAGTATTCCACTTCTGACACCACTTTCGTGTTCTACTTCTAGGTCTACACAAAACTTGAGAGTCTTTAATTTACAACAGAAGTCTTTAATGTTTTGCTCAATGCTGGCAGCAAGACTTTTCAAAATGGCTGCACACTCACACACTACAGACAGGATAAACTATATACAAAAACATCTCCCTTTGTCCTGTGCAGCGCCACCTGCTGCACGGGAGGAGCAACGGGTCCTCCCACCCCACACAGTCCACCAATCATCACACTTTGCACTCCCGCGGTCGGGGGCCTCAAGCCCTCCGTTAACGGAACAATCTTGACTCCCGTAGCCAGCGGCGTTTGGGCCCTCCACGTCGGGGCGATCAGCTCCTGCATCGTGGGGATGTCAGCTACCCCGTGCTGGACGATCGAACCTCGCATCGGGGCTGTCGAACCTTCCGCAACGTTGGAGGTCGGCCTCTCCCGAGACTGCGAACTCTTGATGGTAGGTCTGCAGGCCACGGTTGGAGCGATCCCAGGCAAGGGATCAGCTCCGATGTTAAGTCTGCGCCCCTCATTGGGGCTCACGACAGTCCGAGGAGGCCTCCAGCTCCATCGATGGAAGGCCACAGAGCGCCCAGAGAATGCAATGCGAAAATCAATCGCATCTCCGGCAAGGTGAGAACCTGAAAAAAAGTTTCCCCCGATCCCTTCCTCCTCCCCCCACATAAGACAAACAGGAGAATATTAAAAATGAAAAAACGAACAGACTGCCGGCGGTGCTGCCATCGTATGGCGCCCCCTGGTGGTAGAGCTTAAAAGCCAGAGATTAAAACCGAAGGTGTGAGACAAAAGGATGAAGAGTTGTGAATTGTGGGCCAGAGGAAGGAATGTGGGTGGAGGGGGTGGGAGAGGGGAGTAATATGTGCGAGCCCAGGTGGGGCACAGGGGACGGAGGGAGGGGGGGATGGAGGAAGAAATGGTGGGGGGTGGGAGAGAAAGGAGAGGGATAGGAGTCGACTTGCAGGGCTTAACTAAAATTGAAGAATTCAATTTACTTACTGTTGGGTTGTAAACTACCCAAGTGTACCTTAAAAAATACTTTGTAAAGTATATTCCATGGAGTTCCCATTGAATTCAAGGACCTTGACTGAGCTGGCTACACCCTTAACCTCATGTGGCATGGTAAAGCACTGCAGTCACACCTTCATGCCCTGAGCCGTATATTTCCCTCAGTATCCCATTCCAGGATGTCAATGAAGACCCTTTTTGCAGTGGCAAATTCACGACTGTATTATTGTCTGGAACACCAGTGGCATTATTCTGTGCATTTCGGAGTATTGTCCTGTTATTCCAATGACGCATTGAATTCCACATGTTACTGCAAATGTCTTAATCATAAACAACTGCAAGCACTTATTCAGCTTTTTCTACCAACCCAGGATTGCAGATTCCAGTCTATAGAGGATCTTCCACTTGGAACTAAAATGATTGTATTTAAATATAATACAATTTTAGCAAAAGATAACTTTATGTGTTTAAGTTCAGTATTCATTCATTCTTTAGACTTCAGACTTTAGAGATACCGCGTGGAAACAGGCCCTTTGGCCCACGGAGTCCGTGCTGACCAGCGATCATTCTGTACACTTGCACTATCCTACACAACAGGGACAATTTACAATTGTACCAAATCCAATTAACCTACAAACCTGTGTATCTTCAGAATATGGGAGGAAACCGGAGCACCCGGAGAAAACCCACATGGTCATAGGGAGAACGTACAAACTCCGTACAGACAGCACCCGTAGTCAGGATCAAACCTGGGTCTCTGGTGCTGCAAGGCAGCAACTCTACCGCTGTGCCACTTTGCTACCGCATATAGTTCTGAACCTGCGGGTATTTTCAGTAGAATTGATAGACCAAGGACATAAATCAATTGTGGACATCTCTGCTTTCCAATATTAATATTTCAACAAATATTATTAGACAAATTCAAAATGCAAAGGCACCAACTCGATTTTGCAAGAGGTTTGTAAAAGACTGCAAAATATGATATTTTAACGTGGTTTCTTCCAAGATGGAAATTTGTAAATATTCCTAAGTAAAAATATGAGGCAGAAAAAACTATTCTGACAAATGCATAGTAAAAGGTCAAAATAGAATTCTGGCAAGTTTGCTAATGGACAAGGAGGTATTTGTTCTTTTGAAAGCTGCAAGAAGTTGGCAATTGATGGAGTCACAGTGTTGTTGTCAGCGAGTTCCCGGGCCTTCTGTGCAGGTGAATCTAATTAAGGCAGTACATGTGAGCACTGATCCTAAACGTGTCGTGGCATCGTAACAAGAAATGGTATTTAAACTAAAGCTGTAGATGCTTGTTATCTACGATCAAATGAACTCAATCGGTTAGACAGGGAAGAGAATGACTGATGAATTAACAGTTGAGTTTATTAGACAGTCTGGATTTATCACTCCACAGCTCAACCATAATTTATTACAGTCATAACAGACACAGCCAGTGTTTTTAGTCAGATTACATGTTGTCACAGTCGCTGAATTGGAATAGTTGACAGTTTTGTTTAAATTGATTGCACAGGCAGAGTGTATATTCCTCTTCTTAACTACGTACCTAATCAGATATATTTCTCTCCCCTTGGCTGACAGCTGCAGATATCCATTAATCCAGGACTTTGTCGGCCACTCCTGTAAAGCCATATAGTCATAGAGTCTTACAGCGTGGGAACAGGCCCTTCGGCCCAACTTGCCAACGCCGGCCAACATGTCCAATCTACACTAGTCCCACCTGCCTGTGTTTGGCCCATCACCCTCTAAACCTGTCCTATCCACGTACCTGTCTAAATGTTTCTTAAATGTTGCAATAGTACCTGCCTCAACTACCTCCTCCGGCAGCTCGTTCCATACACCCACCACCCTTTGTGTGAAAAAGCTACCCCTCAGGTTCCTATTAAATCTTTCCCCGCTCACCTTAAACCTATGTCCTCCAGTTCTTGATTCCCCTACTCTGGGCAAGAGACTCTGTGCATCTACCCGATCTATCCCTCTCATGGTTTTGTACTTTATATTCCTTGTAAATCTCTCCTAGTCAGCAGGCTGGTCTTAAACTGGAATGGGCCCATACATGGCCCGTGGGGATGTAGCTGCAACTTCACTTAAGATGTTGGACGCTCTCCTGTCTCTTTGATTTGGAGCTAATCCACTTCTCTTTTTGAGGTTCTGTGAAGAAGATCATGGCTACATTGTGAACTACTGTATGACAGAGATACACAGGAGACGATAGCCAAGACTATTTTGAGCACACGAGAACATAGCCCTGCCTTCAAGGCTCGGTGCTGGGGCCGCAACTATTTACAATATATATAAATTATTTAGATGATGGGATTAAAAGTAACACTAGAAAATTTGCAGATGAAACAAAGCTGGGTGGCAGTGTGACCTGCGAAGAATATGCTAGGAGGTTGCAGGGTAACTTTGACAGGTTGAGTGAGTGGGCAGATGCATGGCAGATGCAGTAATGTAGATAAATGTGAGGTTATCCACTTTGGCGGCAAGCACAAGGAGGCAGATTATTATCTTAATTGTGTCAGATTAGGTAAAAGGGAAGTGCAACGAGACCTGGGTGTCCTTGTACACCAGTCACTGAAAGTAAACATGCAGGTACAGCAGGCAGTGAAATAAATTAATGGCATATTGGCTTTCATAACGAGAGGATTTGAGTATAGGAGTAAAGAGGTCCTGCAGTTGTACAGGGCCCTGGTGAGACCACATCTGGAGTATTGTGTGCAGTTTTGGTCTCCCAATTTGAGGAAGGACATCCTTGCTATTGAGGCAGTGCAGCGTAGGTTCATGAGGTTAATCCCCGAGATGGCGGGACTGTCATATGAAGAAAGATTGGAAAGACTGGGCTTGTATTCATTGGAATTTAGAAGGATGAGAGGGAATCTTATAGAAAAGTATAAAATTATAAAAGGACTGGACAAGCTAGATGCAGGAAAAATGTTCCCAATGTTGGGGTAGTCCAGAACCAGGGGCCACAGTCTAAGAATAAAGGGGAGGCCATTTTAAATTGAGATGAGGAAAAACGTTTTCACCCAGAGAGTTGTGAATTTGTGGAGTTCTCTGCCACAGATGGCAGTAGAGGCCAATTCACTGGATGAATTTAAAAGAGAGTGAGATAGAGATCTCGGGGCCAGCGGAATCAAGGGATAAGGGGAGAAGGCAGACACGTGTTACTGATTGTGGATGATCAGCCATGATCACAATGAATGGTGGTGGTGGCTCGAAGGGCCAAATGGCCTGCTCCTGCACCTATTTTCCATGTTCAAGCCCATAATCCCATCAAAACCCACCTTCAAACTCCAGGATCTAGGAATGAGCTCCCCCATCTGCCACTGGATCCTCGACTTTCTGACCCACAGACTTCAATCGGTGAGGACAGGTGACAACCTCCTCCACAATAACTCTCAACACTGATGCCCTGCTGGTTACCTTCTCAGTCCCCTATTGTATTCTCTTTTTAATCATGACTGTATGGCCAAATTGGCCAAATTTGGCTCTAATTCTACCTAATTCTCTTGTTTGTAGAGCAGCACGGTGGTGCAGCAGCAGAGTGGCTGCCTGACACCACCAGAGACCGGGGTTGATCCTGACTACGGGTGCTGGTTGTACGGAGTTTGTACATTCTCTTGTGCTAGTGTATGGGAATCGCTGGTCGACCAGGACTCGGTGGGCTGAACTGCCTGTTTCTGAGCTGTAGCTAAACTAAACTAAACTGCATCACTGTGGTGGGATAAATCATAAACAATGACATGTTATACATGGATTGATTAACATTTTGGTTCGAGACCGTTCTTTAGACTGATTATTCGGGGGGAGGGGGACAAAGCTAGAAGAGAGGTGGGGCAGGACAAAGCCTGGCAGGTAGATACAGGTAATACATCAACTCAAAATAGGCAGATGGATGGACAAAGGCCAGAGATGAAAAGACAAAAGGTATGAGACAAAACTATTGAAGAGTTGCTGAAGGTAGAGGAAGGAATGTAGGTGGAAGGGGAAGGGAAGAAATAGGTGCAATTCTAGGTGCAGCACAAGGGAAAGAGGAGAGGGGGAAAAATGGGGGGCACGGATAGGGGAAGGAGGGAGAGCAGGGGGTTAAGTTACCTAAAATTGGAGAATTCAATGTCCATATCTTTGGCTTGTAAGCTACCCAAGTGGAATATGAGGTGCTGATCCTCCAGTATGCTTGTGGCCTTGTAAATAGCTCGTTCTAAGAGTCCCCCCAGTCTAGTTTCAGTCAAAAATCACTGAGTCAAGAACTTGCGCATCTAAACTTTATTTTGACAAAACACAATTACAGTTCCAACTACTGTACCTAACCACCGCAGGTTCGATCCTCGTATCTGCTTGATCAAGCCCTCTTGGCCTCGCTCAAACAGAGACTCTCCAGAAGGTCACGCAGTCCTAAGCGTTCTCCCAGAAGATCAACACAGGACCTCATGGTAGTGGACTTTTTTAGGTCCCCGGACCTCGAGGGGCCGAACCACATGGGGGTGGTCTCTTTACAGTCCAATAACAGATCTCGATTAATCCCGTACATAACAGACATTTCCCTAACCCAATAATACAGTGGCTAATACATTGTAGTCAAATGATGTTTCTCAGAGGATACGAACATCGCAACATGTGCCCTGATTTGCATAATCGAACCTATAACCTATAACTCCTGAAAAACTTGGGATACAGCAAGTTATCATTAATGCACCAATGCTTCCCCATACATTCACTGTAATTCTGCAGTACTATCCCTTTTCCATTTCACTATTCTGCTCTATTATATTCTACTCTATCACTGTTTTCCTATTACTATTCTGTTCTATAATATACTCTTTACTATCCTAGGATCAATGCTAATCAGCTCTCCCCATATTCAAATGATGTTATAATATGTATATCTGATGATGGTTTCTCATATAAATTTCAGCTGGGTTCAGTACAGATTTCCCTACAGGCAAGACTCTAATTTAAAGCAAACCATGAAGAATGTTTCAATTTAACCAAATTCAGTCTCAACCTTCAATTTAATATTTTAAATTTCAGTGTCCATCTCATCCTTCTCATTCCACAGCATTGTGGCCGATAACACATTCCACAGCATTGTGGCAGATAACGAAATACACACGTATTTTGCCCCGAACCACAGAGGAATGCCTTTTATTCAAATTCAGTTCTTCAAAGTGGAGCTCGTCCCAATAGTCCTCATAGCTTGTCTGTGTTGTTTCTTTAGGAAAGCTTAGATAGTGTTACTTTCGTTTCCTTTACTGGCGTCAAAAGTTGGATGATGTTAAAGTTGGGCACTAGGGTAGGCTTTCTTCTTCTTCTTCTCTGATGAGTAGGGATACTGAGGAGCAGCTTTCTCTATCGGTTGGCCTTCCCAGATTTGTCTTAAAGGGATAGGACAGTATCATTTCCTCCTGCTTGTTGATTCCTGTTTCTGGGGAGCTACAATACCTTTGATGTCTTCTGCCCATTCTCAAGGGGTCTGTATATTCTTTACCTCACTCCCCAGATAGTATATTGTCAATTATACTGTCCGGTAGGCACAAACTTAGTAACAAGTTAGTATAACAGCTCCTTTCCCTACTCCCGTACCTCCTGCACAATAAGTTTGTTTCTTCTCTCCCTAGTGCCATTCTTTCTCACACCAGCTACTGGGTTCCTTTTCTTACTTTCTTTATTGCCCCTTGATTTTTCTTCCTTCCTGCTATATTCTGTCTTCTCGCTTGGCACTCCTTGCTCCATTGACCTAATTGTGTACAGTTGTAACAAGCTCCTTGATTTACAATGTTCTTTGCTCTAAAGGGTTTTCTGGGGCAGTCATAAGGTTGTTTACAATTTTCTTTTATGTGATCTTCAGTGTTTACTACAATAGTGCATCCAATTCGTTCATTCTGGTAAATTACTTGAGGGGGTTCGAGAGTAGGGGTCATGTCTCGTAACTTTTAATAAATCTTCACCCTGATACACACCTGCACTTCGTAAGCTGAAACAGATTGGTCGCCGACTTGAACGACTCATAAAGAAATCACCTCTCACAGTCCACCATGAAGCTTACAAACTCCACCTCACTGCCTACAAAGATGCCCTCATTGCTGCTAAATCTGCATACCTCTCCTCCATATTCACTGACCCCTGCCTAAACCACAGAACCCTCTTCTCCACAGTGTGCAACCTCCTCAAGCCTCGAGCCAACACTCTCCCTACCTCCACTCCGGATCTCTGCAACTCATTCCTCCACTTTTTTGCTGACAAAATCAGCACCATCTATCAATCCTTATCCCCTGTACCTGACTCCCCAGCATCTACTCCACCACCTACCAAGGCCTCTCCTTTCAACATCTCCGCTGATCTCCATACCCCTCCCACTCACTGCTTCCTCTCCCAGTTTGACCCGGTCACCCCTACTGAAATCTCCAAACTCATCAGCTCTTCCAAACCCACTACCTGCTCCATCGACCCTCTCCCCACTCCCCTGCTGAAGTCCTGCCTCCCCGCTCTCTGCCCCTACCTCACTAATCTCTTCAACTCCTCATTGTCCCAAGGAATTGTCCCCTCTGCTTTCAAAACTGCTGCTGTCACACCAATCTTAAAGAAACCTGGTCTTGATCCCTCCTCTCTCATTAACTACCACCCTATCTCAAACCTCCCCTTTCTTTCAAAAACCCTGGAGCGTATCGTCGCATCACAACTTCATTCCCACCTCCTCGCGTATAACCTATTCGAACCCCTCCAATCTGCCTTTCGCCCCCTCCATAGCACAGAAACTGCTCTCCTCAAAGTCCTCAATGACCTCCTTACCTCTGCTGACACTGGCTCCCTCAATATCCTCATCCTCCTCGACCTGAGTGCAGCCTTCGATACCGTGAATCATAACATCCTGCTCAGCAGATTTAGGGACCTTGGCATTGAAGGTTCTGCACTCAGCTGGCTCCGTTCCTACCTTTCCAACCGATCCCACTTCATCTCTCTCCATAACCACACCTCTGCCACAGCCACTGTCACTCAAGGCGTTCCCCAAGGCTCCGTTCTTGGTCCCCTCCTCTTCATCATCTACATCCTCCCCCTTGGTCATATACTCCGTCACTTCAACCTGGACTTCCAATGCTAGGCTGATGACACCCAGATCTATCTCAGCACCAAGTCCCCTCACCACCCCCCTCTCTCCCATATCAACTCCTGCCTATCAGCCATCAAATCTTGGATGCAACTCAACTTCCTTAAATTAAACAGTAGCAAACCAGAATTTCTCCTCATTGGCTCCAAATCAACACTCACTAAAATTAACAACCCCACTCTCACTATTGACGGCACCACTGTCTCCCCATCTCCTCAGGCACGCAACCTTGGCGTGATCTTTGACTCAACCCTCTCCCTTGAGCCTCACATCCGCCATGTTGTCAAAACATCATTTTTTCACCTCCGCAACATTGCCAAAATCAGATCCTCTCTCACACCCCCCGCTGCTGAAAGACTCATCCATGCCTTCATCTCCTCCCGACTGGACTACTGTAACTCTCTTCTCTTTGGCATCAATTCCACCAACATCAACCGACTCCAACTGGTCCAGAATGCAGCCGCCCGACTCATCACCCACACCAAATCCTGGCACCACATCACCCCAGTTCTCAAAGAACTCCACTGGCTTCCCATTTCCCACCGGATCATCTACAAAATCCTGGTCCTCACCTACAAAGCCCTCAACCACTTGCCCCCCCCCTTATCTCACTGACCTCCTCTCCCCCTACCAACCCTCACGGTCCCTCAGATAATAATAATAATAATAATAATGCATTTTATTTGCTGGCGCCTTTCTGGACACCCAAGGACACCTTACAGGACATAAAATCACAATACATTAATCAATATTAAAATCTAGTTGATTAAAAACAAAAAACTGTTTTTATTTTAAGGGCGCCTATACAAAAATCTCTAGGACACCTTACAATTTAACAAAGAAACATATAAACATATAATCAGAGTAAAATAAGTTATAAAGACATCACAAATACATAAATTAAAAACAGAAATTTGATCCAAAGAAGACAACAACAAAATTCAGAAAACACAATATGAAGGGAGAGCAGCGGCAGCCAAACCGCGCCAGCGTACACTCTCCCTTCCGACCGCCATGTTGGACATAGACTCACAGACTAACACATCAGCTGGTCCAGGTGCTGAGATCCACATCAGCTGGTCTCCTCTCCACTCCGAAATCAAACCTCTGCACTTTTGGAGGCAGAGCCTTCTCCAGGTCAGCTCCCAGGCTCTGGAATTCCCTCCCACAACTGATCCAAAATTCTGAGTCCCTCACCATCTTCCAGTCCCGCCTCAAGACCCATCTCTTCGCCTCTGCATACCCTTAGTCCCATGTTCCCCTCCCCTTTGCATCTCTGTCTTATTGTTTATTCTTGACTCTCAATGTAAAGCGACTTTGAGTCCTGAAAAGGGCTATATAAATAAAATGTATTATTATTATTATTATGTCTCCATGCCCACAATTCCTGGACGGGTGGATAAGTCAGGACTGAGAAAAGGGTTCGCTTGAGTGAATGGTGTGTGGCTTCTTGGTTCCTGACATTCGGGCCATCTCTCTCTCTGTTCTCTTGAGACCCAGAAGTCTCTTGAATTAAAGGACCTCCCATAATTCCTGGGATCTCGGATGTTTCTATATTCTCTATGATCTCTAATTTCTTCGTAATCCTGGAAATCCCTTTTCTGACCCCTCTCTCTCACTCGCTCTCTTGTTGGACAGGCTCAACTCCAATGTCCCATCCCCCCACAAGTGTAGCATTGATTAGGCAATATGGTTGGCTTTATTCTACCCATTGGTTCCATTGGAATGGGTTCTAAATTGGGAGTGTAATTGTGATAATAATCTGAGTAAGATGGAACCCTAATTCCTCCCAATCCATAATTTGCTGGTACTCTGGGAATCCATGGTTCAGAGTTAGATCTTGGCCATTCTTTCTTGGCTATACGTTCACTTTCTCTTCTAGTTACAGGATAATTTTCTTGGTTCCCAGCCTCCTTCCAATAGTGCCTCACAGCTCTGGCCATTTGGCTGGGTCGGTTCTCAGACCAGTTCCTGTTATCAGTCTTAATTAAGTCCACTACTTTAGTGGGGAGAGAATTCAATAAGATAGCACAATACTGAGGGGAACTTGCTCCATTCTTATAGTCTAAGTCACCTGATTGGTCCATATATAATTTTGAAAAACGGTCTAAAAATTCGTCTTCTCCTTCACCCTTTTCTGGCTTTATTCCCAGAATTCATTTTAAATCGCTTGGTTTCTGAAACATTTTTGCAAGGGCCGTTGAAACAGCCTTTTCTCTTGCACTGTCATCCCTTACTGCGTTTGCCAAGGCTTCATAGGTTGGGTGACCTAGGGCTACTAGAAATTTGTTTTTTTCATCTGGAGTAATTATCTGTTGTATGGTCTCCCACAGATCCCGGGAATCTGCATGATATACACGCATTGTGGTTCTTAAATAATCTATAAAAGCAGCAGGCGACTTCTTCCTATCAGGGATTCTGTTTAGTACTGCCATTATTTCATGGGGATTCCATGGAGTATGGACGTCCGTGGCACGGGGATTATTCATACTTACTGCGCTGGTCGAATCTGCTGTACCCAGCCCTTCCCTTACTGCGAACTGCCTATGGGATATCTGTTTAATTTGTAAACTTTCGGCTACATCAAAATCTATCTCGGTATCTGCAATCACTGTCTCACCCTCAGATGAATCCTCCCGTTCGCTAGGGGTTTCCCGATACTGTCCAAATAAATCGTTCCTCTTTCTTACTACTCGTGTAATCTGTCTAGGTTGTGGCTCACAGAAATACTCTGGCGGTTGCACTATATCTAACATACCTTCCTTTTCTTTAAACACCGGAGATAACCTCTTCGTTCTACTCCGGGTGCCATTAGCCACTGGACGATCTATCAATGATGGAGTGGATAAGATCGAAGAATCTGGTACCCCAGTATCTACTGTTGGTAGAATCTGTTCAGGTGTAGAATCTGCAGGAGTTGTTATAGATCCTGCAGACCTAAAATATTTATTACGGACACAAGTCATACACGGTGCTGGTGAAGCCTGGGAAATGCAAGACAAACATGGTGGGAGCTGTGAACTTCCACTAGCGTTAACATTTGTCCATTCTTCCAAATATTCATCTCCTTCCCCCTCGAAGTCAGCACTAACCATCGGATTCCTAATCTTTAAATTTACAGGGACTAATTTCCTTCCAGGAGATCTGCCTTTTCCTTGTTCTGTGTGTTTCCCTTCATCTCCACTCCTGTCCTTCCTACTGCCTGGAGGTCGATCTACTTCACCTTCTTTCAGTTCTATTCCAAGTTTAGCGATCGCTTTTTCCCAACGAGCCATCCTCTTAACCTCTTTATTTGCCTTTCGCTCCTCATAATATTTTCTCCATAACCCTATTAATTCTTTTGCACTTTCGTTATTACTATGCTGTCAAATAATCCGTTCCATGTATTTTATCCCTTTTACTGTTCTAATGCCCCCCCCCCATCGCTTGTTTCCTAATTTCTTATTTAACACTCCTAATAAATTTCTTAATTTCTCTGCCTTGTGAGGGAACTCATTACACATTAGTTGCAATGGGCTCATTTTCTCTTCTGCCATATCTCGATCTATACTATTCCCCATGCTTCCGAACACCCGAAACAGAATTCCTAAATCCTCCACTCCTTCCTTTTGATCCCTAAATTTATCAAGATCACTCCTGAACAATGGCCGATGGCTGAAAGCGTTCGCAGCCTCGCAATTCTTTACTCCTTTGCTCCACCAATCCTACTCTCCTATTCAAATTCTTCTCCTATCTCCCACAAATCCACACCCTTTCAACCTTACAATTTTCTCAATCCCCAGTCAGTCAAGGATCAGAGTACTCCAGGGAACAATCAAACACATTCGAGCACAATCAAACACATTCTCGCACTCAATTAACCCTCAATCGAAACACCCGGAAATGATCTTCAGACACGCAAGTACAACAGTACACAAGCAGGAGATCATGCTGCCTATTATTATCAGGCACAACCACACTCCTACATAAACCACAAACATTTGTTTATTATAAATCACGCACTCTAATAAATCCTCCTCGTGGCACAATCAGTCAGCGGAATGACTCCTCCCCCGACACAGCGATTGAAAGAGTACTAACCCTGATCAAACCACCATGACTCAGATTCTCACAATACTACAATCTAAACAATTACAAATATTTAATTCAAACACACTTTTACGTCATTTATCTAACACCCAAAAATCCTTGAACACTCACACAAGCAGCAATACAAATAGCGGTCTGCGAACTTAACACACTCTAAATCTTAACTTTCTAAATCTTAATACACTCTAAATTTATTTACATACACAATTTTATCGGATTTATTTACACAATCCGATAACAATACAAAAAGACAATATTAAATTTTTATGATTTACAAAAATGATTTAACGCACTAGCACACAGTTTACAAACACTCGATTTCAATGCTGCGTCATGCTGTTATCAATCAGTGAACATCTCCCTCCGATATCAAAGATTTCCCCCTCCCTAGGTTACTCTTTGCTAAGGGGTACTACTCCTTAAATGACTACTTTTCCTCCCGAATGTTACTATCCTCACGCTAAGACTGGACTTCTATAGGGGGACTTCTATCCCTCCGCTCTAAGTTTTACAGAATTTGGGGTACCCTTCGCATTCGGATTACTTTTCACCAAGTAAATCAGGTTCCCGTCTCTCAGTTACTCTTCGCTATCAGGTACTAATTAACAATCGATCAGAGGGTTACTATTCACTGTTGATCAGCCGCTATTTGGAATCGATCATGAACATGCACAAACTCCGAAGTTCTATCTACACAGAATTTGAATTCTACCGTACGGGCAGCAATTCAAGGTGAAATTCTGTATTTGGAAATTTGATTTTGCAAATCTAGACTCGTTCTCAGACTCCTAGTTTTGGTGCATACCACTCCACATACACGGGCTCTCTAATTCAAACTAAATTGCCCAATGAAATCTTGAATGGACTAGAGTATTCCCAGCCAATCTATACTCTAGCCACCGAGCCCGATGCCTTTACGAGGTTCCTCGTCCGTCACTCCAGGGAGGGACTCAGATACCTTCATGCAGACACCCCTCTCTGCTGGGCACCGGGGGTTCAGCGCCTAGCCTCTTCGCACTGGCTGTCAATGCCGATTTTCAGAACGCACCTTTCCAATCAGTGCTCCTGGCAAAGATAGATCAATACGTAGACCAGACCTGTGTTTCAATACCCCACCAATTGGATACCAATCTGGACAGTGGGCCACCCCTCGCCCAATGAAGTGCGTCAGGCTCTCGTTAAAGCAGCTGCAGTCTGTCAACTATGACCAAGTTTTGGGCCACTCCACGCCTGTTTTATGTGCCCCTAACCCAAAGGAGTGCTAACCACCCCCTCGTGCTTGCTAGACTCTATTCTAATGATCTTGATTGGACCCTTTCCCAAGCCCGTGAATGATCGATCTGCCCCGACCAGCGAAGTGCCAAAATTCAATGCGAAAACCGCACAGTGGGCCCGATTTCTGCACTCGCGATCGAAACAGCTCAACACCCTTGATCGCAAACTTGTGCTTGTGGGTCCGTTGAGATCCCGGATGAGCCCCCAATGTAAATAGCTAATTCTAACCTTCCCCCAGTCCAGTTTCAGTCAAAAATCATGGAGTCAAGCACTTGTGCATCTAAACTTTATTTTGACAGAACACAATTACAGTTCCAACTACTGTACTTAACAACCGCGGGTTTGATATTCGTATCTGCCTGATCAAGCCCTCTTGGCCTCGCTCAACGCCTCAGGAGAACGCTTAGGTCACGCAGTCCTAAGCGTTCTCCCAGAAAATTGACACAGGACCTTGTGGTAGCGGGCTTTTATAGGTCCCCGGACCTTGAGTGGCCGAACCACATGGGGGTGGTCTCTTTACAGTCCAATAACAGATATCGATTAACACCGTTCATGACAGATATTTCCCTAACCCAATAATACAGTGGCTAATACATTGTATTCAAACAGTGTTTCTCAGAGGAAACGAACATCGCAACATGTGCCCTGATATGCAAGAAAACCAGACAAGGCTCAATACGTAATCCAATCAACATCCAGCAAAGTAAAGCTTTGCAACATTATTTACAATGTGTATGTCTGGTTTGCATTCATCCAATCCATTCTATGCATTTTGCACCTAATTGTCAGGGTCTGCAGATGTTCCCATTTTCCTCCTGCAGCTCTGATCTAGGCTCTAGACAAACTGGCACCATTCTGCAGCTTGTCCCATTTCTACAGAAAGCACTTTTAAATTGACCAAATGGCCTAGCAGCCCAGAAGCCTTTACTCAATTTTAGGGTCCTAGCCTCTCCAATTTGGCCAGGATTAACAGCCTCACTCTGGCAACAGAGGAGGCCCAGGACAAAAAGGTCAGCATTGCTCCACTCTATATAATTCATCCTAGTTAAGCGACTGTCTAGTTGGAAACGACTTAAATAATCAATATTATGGGAAAATTGTGATTGCAGTAAGAGCTTAGGAAATAGAGTTAAGTGGTTGTTCACCGAGCCTACCATTTTGTTAGGGGTAGAATGAAGTCATAATATTACCATAGAAAATGGAAAAGCTTGTTAAAAACGGGAGGACATAAATTTAAGATGAGAGGGGAAAGATTTTAAGGGAAGTTGAGGGATAAGTTTTGCTCACAGAGGGTTGTGCATATGTGAATGAGCAGCCATAGGAAGTAAAGAGATAGGCACCATTGCAATGTTGAAACTTTTTTTTTTGTAGTTACGTGGAAAGGAAAGGTGGGATATGGGCCAAGTGCAGGTTAATGAGATGAGCTCAGGAAGGCATCTTGGTCGGCTAGGATCAGTTCACAAGTTCACAAGTTCACAAGTTATAGGAATAGAATTAGGCCATTCGGTCTATTGATTCCCCTCCGCCAATCAATCATGGCTGATCTCTGCCACCTAATCCCATTTTCCTGCCTACTCCCCATATCCCTTGACGCCGTTCTAATCAAGAACTTGTCTATCTCTGTCTTAAAAATATCCACTGACTTGGCCTCCACAGCATTCTGTGGCAATGAGTTCCACAGATTAACTACCCTCTGACTAAAAAAGTTTCTCCTCGCATCCTTTTTAAAAGAGCATCCTTTAATTCTGAGGCTATCACCGCTGGTCCTAGACTCTCCCACCAGTGGAAACATCCTTTCCACATGCACTCTATCTATGCCTTTCATTATTCTGTAAGTTTCAATGAGGTGCCCCCTCAATCTTCTAAACTCCAGCGAGTAGAGGCCCAGTGCTGTCAAACGCTCATCATATGCCCCATCATTCCTGGAATCATTCTTGTAAGCCTTCCGTGGACCCTCTCCAGAGCCAGCACATCCTTCCTCAAAGTTGGGTTTGAGTTTAGTTTACTGTCACATGTGCCGAGGCACAGTGAAAAACGTTTGTTGCGTGCTAACCAGTTAGCAGAAAGAAAATACATGATTACTATCGAGCCGTCCATAGTGTACAGATACATGATAAAGGGAATAACGTGAATAACGTTTAGTGCAACATAAAATCCAGTAAAGTCTGATCAAAGATAATCTGAGGATCTCCAATGAGACAGATAGTTGCTTATGATTGCTTTCTTGTTGTTGGTAGGATGGTGCAGTTACCTGATAACAGTTGGGAAGAAACTGTCCCTGATTCTGGAGGTGCGCATTGTCACAGTTGGGCCGAAGGGTCTGTTTCTGTGCTGTATTAATCTATGGCACTATGACTAATGTATCTCAAGGCCCTCTCTATTATGTAAAGGTCTGTCTGCTCCTTTCATGTTGGCGGTTCAACATTTCCCATTACTAAGCAGCTAAAGGATGTGGAGACTGGGAGAAATGTTTGTGCGCATTGGAAAACAGGAAAGAAAACTGGGTGAAAAAATCTGACGCTCTCTATCTTGAGAAGTTCATGGTTCCCTGCCTAATCCTCTTCCAGAGGATCTCTGGCATCTGTAGGCAGTGATGTTATCAAGCTGACTGAACAGCCACTTCTATTGAAGAAATCTTTCAGATAACAACACAAACTCGAAAGAGCAAATAAAAGGGCCTGTCCCTCTATGGCGACCTTATTGGTGAGTTTAGAAGACTGCGCTCACCACAAGCTCGCAGCATGGTCGACACATGGTCGTAGGTGGTCACTGATAAGTCTCCTTCATGGTCGAGAGGAGTTCCCGCATAGTGGTTACTACTCGCGGCCTCAGTTTGGTCGTGGAAGATTTTTCAACATGTTGACAAATTTTCTGCGACCAGAAATTGGTCGGCATGGAGAAAATCGATACTTTTGAACACGTAGTGCAGTGGTAGTGAGGTCGCCATGTCATTGTAGGTAGTCGAGGTAGCCGCAGGTAATCTCCTTTGCTGACCGGGCATTTTAATTGGCTCATTGGGGGGGAAAAAATGTAAGCACGAGTTTTCATAACAAAGAAAACCGACCGGTAATGTTAAATGCCTGCTAAACTTCACAGCTGTGTATCTCTGGCTTATTAAAAGTTGTCTGGCTTCTTAAAAGTGTCTCCACTCCTTCTCCCCCCTTCTCCCCCCTTCTCCCCTCCCCCCCCCCCACCCTTTTAAAGGACTTACTGTACACTGTGCTAGCTGTCTTTATCCTTTCTGTTCATCACGGGTATCACCTTGGCTTTACACTATGTGAATTTCGGACAGCGCTCCCCCGCTTTCCTTGGCCCCCGCCTTTGCGATGTGTGTGTGTGTGTGTGTGTGTGTGTGTGTGTGTGTGTGTGTGTGTGTGTGTGTGTGTGTGTGTGTGTGTGTGCGTGCGTGCGTGCGTGCATGCGTGCGTGCGTGCGTGCGTGTGTGTGTGTGTGTGTTCCGCGCTGACGGTCGGTCCAGCTCACAATTTTTCAGGCGAGTGCCCCCGAGCTTGAAGGTCGCAGACAGTTTGCTGGAAAGTCGCGTAAGTGGGAAAGGCCCTTTATTGACCTGCACTGCAAGCTCCCACAAACAACAATGTGATTGTGACCAAACATATAGCAGAGCCCTAGGGAAACAAAGGGACGGGAATGGGACTGATGGAATTATTCATCTGGCAGTAGGCATGAACCCACTTGGCAAATGGCCTTCTCCTTTGCCATAGTAAGTAAGTGAGACTGACATTTGTGATGGTGAAACCAAAATGAATGATCTGTCTAGGGCTTTGAACTGAAGATAGTTACAAATATTTCAGCCTAGTGGGTTGCCTTGGGGTGCTGAACTAAGGATGATAAAAGATTAGCACGCAACACGCGACAATAAACTAAACGCAACTCAAACTCAACTCAAACGCAACTTTCGAAAGGAGATGTGGAGGAATTTCTTTAGTCAGAGGGTGGTGAATCTATGGAATTCATTGTCACAGATGGCTGTGGAGGGTCATAGATTATGGGGGTGAGGCAGGTGAATGGAGTTTACTTTTATTTTAGTTTAGCTTAATGTCACGTATACCGAAGTACAGTGTAAAGCTTTTGTTGCATGCTAACCAGTCAGCAGAAAGACAATACATGATTACAATTGAGCCATCCACAGAGTACCAATACATGATAAAGTGAATAACATTTAATGCAAGATAAAGTCTATTAAAGGTAGTCGGAAGGTCTCCAATGAGATGGATAGTAGCTCAGGACTGCTCTCTAGTTGTCAGTAGCATTATTCAGTTGCCTGATAACAGCTGGAAAAAACACTCTTGAATCTGGAGGTGCGTTTTCACACTTCTATACCTCTTGCCTGATGGGAATTTCATAAGCCTGTGGCTTATGAAATTATGAACTTATGACATTAATGTGGAGGACGTTTAAGGTGAAGGGGAAAGTATTTAATAAGAATCTGAGGGGTAACTTTTTCACATAAAGGGTGGCGGGTGTATGGAATGAGCTGCCAGAGGAGGTAGTTGAAGCAGGGACTATCGCAACGTTTAAGACACATTTTGACAGGTAGTGATAATTGCTTGTTTCTAAGCTTCCCCCCATTCTAGTTTCAGTAAAAACACTGAATCAAGCACTTGAAAATGACATTTTATTTTACCAACTGTGCGTCACAGATTACACACTGTACCTATCCCACCGCGGGTTCGATCCTCGCGTCTGCCCTCTAGGCCTCGCTCATACAGAGGCACTCCAGAAGATTACACACTGTACCTATCCCACCGCGGGTTCGATCCTCGCATCTGCCCTCTAGGCCTCGCTCATACAGAGGCACTCCAGAAGATTACACACTGTACCTATCCCACCGCGGGTTCGATCCTCGCGTCTGCCCTCTAGGCCTCGCTCATACAGAGGCACTCCAGAAGATTACACGGTTCCGAGTGCTCTTCCAGAAGATCAACGCTGAGCCTCGTGATCGCGGACTTTTATATGTCCCGGGACCTCAAGGGGCCGAATCACATGGGGGTGGCCTCTCAATAACCCAATTACAGATATCGATTAACCCCATACATAACAGGCATTCCCCTAACCCAATGATAAAACAGTTCAATACATTGTATTCACAATGGACTTCGAGAGGAAGTCAACTTGGAAACATTTACCCTAACTAACAGAAAACCCAGACAAGGCTCAACACCTCATCCAATCAACACTTGGCAAAGTCAGACTCTGCAACATTATTTACAACTATTTACAAGGTGTAATTCTGGTTTGAAGCCATCCAATCCATTCTATGCATTTTGCACCAGATTGACAGGGTTTGCAGATATTCCCATTCTTTGCTTGCAAATTGTATCTAAGCTCCAGACACTCTGGCACCTCTTCGCAGCCTCTCCCAGCTCTGCAGAGAGTAATTACAATTTGACCAAATCTGACCAATTCAGCAACCCTGAAACTTAACCCCATTTTGAAGTCATAGCTGGTCCAATTTAGCCAGGATTAACAGTAGTACATGGATAGGACAGGTTTGGAAAGATGTGGGCCAAACACAGATAGGTGGGACGTGTGGATGTTGGTTGATGAAGGTAAGTTGGGCTAAGGGGCCTGTTTCCATGTTGTATGACTCTATGACGGATGTTTATGAACTACTGTTGGATTTTGTTACATGGTGAATCAGTATCTTAGGAGAGCCAATGATGCATTTGATTCCTCTACAAAAAAGGTACTACAGATAGATGGCTGCTAATCTATTTCTTTGTCATTCTGTGGAATTCCAATGTCATTCCTCTCTCTGCCCGTTCTATAGATTCCTAATGTATCATTTTCACCATATTGGAAAACAATCTGAGAAACAGCTGGGCCCGCTTATCCCTTCACACATCTGTCTAGAGACACAATCAGCTAGAAAACAAATCTCCCATCACTCTAGGGTCAATAGAATCAGGGGGATATCTGTTTCATTTTAATAATAGATCATAGGCGGCACGGTGACGCAGTCGTAGAGTTGCTGCCTGACTGCACCAGAGACTGCACCCGTGACCTCGTGGGTTTTACCTGGGTGCTCAGGTTTCCTCCCACACTCGAAAGACGTACTGATTTGTAGGATGATTTGGCATTGGTAATAATTGGTGTACAGGGATCGCTGATCGGCACAGACTCAGTGAACTGAAGGACCTAAATCCACGCTCCATCTCCTAACTCTAAAACTCTAAATCGGCATAGCTTCAATGCTAATCTTTTCAGGTGGAAGAAGACAACACTTTCGGTATGAAGCCAGGTGGTGACCTGAACCGGTGCCTATCTGTGTTCTCCAGAGATGTTGCCTGACTCACTGAGTTACTCCAGCACTTTGTAATCTGTGCAAGATTCCAGCATCAGCAGTTCCCTGTGTCTCCAACCCTTTTAATATAGTCATCTCAAAGTGGTTTTGCATTTAGAGTATTATTCATAGAGTTACGCAACGTGGAAACAGGCCCTTCACTCCAACTTGCACACACTGACCAACATGTCCCATCTACACTCGTCCCAACTGCCTGCTTTTGCCCCATATCCCTCTAAACCTATCCTATCCATGTACTTGATTAAATGTTTCTTGAATGTTACGTTAGTACCTGCCTCAACTCCCACCTCCGCAGTTTGTTCCATACACCCACCACACTTTGTGTAAAAAAGTTACCCCTCTGGTTCCTATTAAATCTTTCCCCCCCTCACCTGAAAACCTTTGTCCTCTGGTTCTTCATTCCTCTTCAAAAGACCCTGTGCATTTACCCAATCTATTCCTCTCATGATTTTGTACATCTCTGTGAGCAGTTGTACAAAAGTTGATTAAAAGTTGCAAGATGTTTTCTCCAGCATATCTATTTACATCTATTACAATCATTCCATGTACTCATGTATGATACAATTTGCCTAGATAGCACTTGACAATTGTAAACTCAAATTAATGACAACTTGTTAATCTTAAATAGGGAATCATTTCTACAGAGAGGTCAGGGGAATTGATTGACTGCCAGATACAGCATGGAAACGGGCCCTTTGGCCCACCGAGTCAATGGCGACCATTGATCACCCATTAACACCAGTTCTATGTTATCCCACTTTCGCATCCATTCCCTGCACACTAGGGGCAATTTATAGAGGCCAATGAACCCACACATCTTTGGAATATGGAAGGAAACTGGATCACCCAGAGGAAGCATATGTGGTCACAGGGAGAATGTGCAAACTCCACACAGACAGCACCCTAGGTCAGGATTGAACCCATGTCTCTGGCGCTGTGAGGCAGCAGTTCTAGCAGCTGTGCCACTGTGCCACCGATTATGGTCGTGTAAATGCTGAAATGTTCCAATTTACTTCAAAACATGGGCTGGCTAAGGCAAAATTCTGCTGACTGGAAAAATGTATTACCAAATTGTCAATATAAGTTCTTCTCAGCATAAAGGTCACTTCACCAAAAAATGATGTGTGTGAAGGAAGGTCAGGAGTTTATTGCAAAAGCAATGTAGCTGTTACAGTCCTGTCTGGCACATATGCAGGGTTTGAATACAGTTGGTATAGTGGCTGTCTATAATCACAAAGTAATGTGATTTTAGTTGCCTGAGTTGCTATGGACTCTCTGAACATGGAGCCATTGTACAGACAATAGCTATTTAGTAGCTTAGATCTTCCTGGTATTACGTAATGTCTGGTGCAGGGCTAGTTTGATTCACTTCTAAAACCCCATTAAAATACTAACCCATTTTGGCTCGAGAAAGACGTGCCTCTGTTTTCCGGCCATAGGTTGCAATTTCCATTTTCAACTCTGAACCTCCCTTTCTTATGAAAATATAGAGGAAAAACAAAAGTGTTAGATTTCTATTGGGCCTCTCAAGACCTAAACTCATTGCAAATTGTTTTACGGCCAACAGAGTATTATAGTTATGGCAGGAAGTGCAACGGCCATTATGAATGCAGACAGTAATGTGAAAATGACATGATAATGACATGAGGGCAGCACGGCGGCGCAGCGGGAGAGCCACTGCCTTACAGCACCAGAGACCAGGGTTCGATCCTGACTACGGGTGCAGTCTGCATGGAGTTTGTACGTTCTCCCCGTGACCTGCGTGGGTTTTCTCTGGGTGCTCCGGTCTCTGCCCTCACACCAAAGAAGTACGGGTTTGTAGGTTATTTGGCTTGGTAAAAATTGTAAATTGTCTCTGGTGTGTGTGGGATAATGTTAGTGTCTGGGGATCGGTGGACCAAAGGGCCTGTATCCGCACAGTATCTCTAAACCAAACTAAACTAAATCAGTTTAGGTTAAAGATACGGCATGGAGACAGGCCCATCAGCCCACTGAGTCCATGCTGACCATCGATCATTCATTCACACTTATCCTATGTTATCCTACATTCTAATTCACTCCCTACACACTGGGGGCAATTTTACACAGGCAATTAACCTACAAACATGTAAGTCTTTGGGATGTGGGTGAAAGCTGGAACACCCGGAGGAAACCCATGGTGGCCACAGAGAGAATGTACAAACTCCACACAGGCAGCACCCGAGGTCAGGATTGAGACCGGGTCTCTGGCGCTGTGAGACATCAGCTCCAACAGCTGCGCCACTGGGCCGCCCTGTTCTCCTGATGATAAATATCACCAGATACTCTGCCGTTTGTTGAATTAGTGCCATCGAATGTTTTATAATAAATAATAATAAATACTTTATTAATCCCTTTTCAGGGGAAATTCAGATGTCCTTGCAGCACACTAATAAAAATACAACATAGCATTAAAGAAGAGGTTTAACATTAAAACATAAAAACATCCCCCCACAATGGTTCCACTGTGGGGGAAGGCACAAAGTCCAGTCCATACCCCCTTGTCCACCCATGGTCGGGCCTATTGAGGCCTCCACAGTCGCCGCTATGGAGGCCCGATGTTTCAGGCCCTCTCGCCGGATGATGGTGCTCCGGCGTCGGGAGAACCCTCTCAGCGGCTTGGGGTGCCTGGAACGGCCGCTTCCTTACTGGAGACTGTGGCTTCCAAGCCAACAAGCCGCGCTGGATGGAGCTCCACCACGGCAATCTCGGCGAGAGATCTCAGGCTCCTGATGTAAAGTTCAGCGCCGCCGCCCGCGGCTGGCCGCTCCACAGGCCTGCAGCTCCGCGATGTTCAATCGGCAGCTTCCAGCATACCGGCGTTCCAGCGCGGCGACCCAGGCAAGGCATCGCCCGCTCCGCGATAGCACTCCAGCGCTGTGCCGCCGCCGAAGCCGAGGTTCTGGCCAGGTTCCCTCAGGAAAACGCCGCTCCAGGCCCCGCTGGTAGGCCGCGAGGACGGGTTGATGGTGCGGCTCAGAGGAAGGCAGCCTCTCCGACCAGGTAGGGACTTGAAAAAGAAGTCCCCCCCCCCCCCACACATAAAAAGATTATGTTCACCTGATAGGCAGATGGGAGTCTCACCAACAAGGCTGCACTTCCTGCATTGGAGCATTCTTCCAGTTCTGCATTGTACCATCAGCATTCGATTCAGTTCTCACATTAATGGACTTGGATCAGCTCACAAACCTCTGAACAAATCCAGGAATTCTATCTATGAGGCAACATTTGTTGATCCAAGAGCATTTACCTCCAAACATCAACCATGGTCACCCCATGCCCATACATGCTTAGGTTCAGGAACAGGGGACCTGCCTTGTTGACCTACCAACCTGAGCTCTTATGGAATGACTGAGCGGAGATGTGGCCTCAAACCATCTTGTCAGGAGGTCACACTCTCCAAAACACCCCTGAAAACGTTGACAGTAGGCAATACCCTGCCTCCAGCTTCCCTCACTCGCTATAGTGAGTGGGATACTAAAAAAGTCGACTCTCAATACCCAAGGAGGATGAATCAGAATCATAGTGTCATTTAGCACGGAAACAGCCACTTTAATCCACCACAAGCATCTAAACTCCTCATGTTTGTTTCTTTTGCTTCACCATTAACTGCCCCCTCCCACAACTAGCCTATTCATCTACCAACCCCCTAAACTAGGGATAACCTACAGCAGCCCGTTACCCTACATCCCGCACATCTTTGGGATGTGAGAAGAGACCTGTGATGCCAAAGGAATCCCACGTGAATACAGCTAGAACATGCAAACTCCACACAGACAGCACCCTAGGCCAGGATTGAACCTGGATCACCGGGGTTGTGGAATAACAGTTCTAACCATTACAACACTTATTTGTCTGCCATCCAGTTGTCAGTCAATACCTCTGTAACTAAAAGGGAGCATCTTCTTCATCTTGCGTATGGCGTGCACTGCCTAAAGTTGTAGGTCAACTTGTTCTATTTGATCTATTTGTTTGTGCATAACATCAGGAAATGAGGCAGGGCAGTAGAGCTGCTGCCTTGCAGCACCAAAGACCTGGGTTCAATCCTGACTTCGAGTGCTGTCTGTATGGAGTTTGTACGTTCTACCTGTCACCACAGGGGTTTTCTCCGGGTGCTCCGGTTTCCTCCCAAACTCCAATGATGGACAGGTTTGTAGGTTAATTGGCTTCTGTAAAATTGTCTCTATGCGTGTAGGATAGAACTAGTGTATGGGTGATTGCTGGTCAGCGTGGACTCAATGCGCTGAAGGCATGTTTTCCCTCTGTATCTCTAAACTAAACTACTATAAGTGGCTTCTGTCTGAAGAAGGGTCTCGACCCGAAACGTCGGTACCCGGACGTGGCGTCGAAGGACGAGGAGCCGAGCGAAGAAGTCAAAGCCAAATAGCCGAATGGAAACGAAGCCGAAACGCAAAATAACTGACAGCATACAAAGCCGAAACGCCAACGAACCGAAAGTGCGGGATGCCTCAGAGCCAACTAACCGAAAGGCTGTGTCGCCTAAAAGCAACCTCACCGATAGGTGGCTCTGCCAAAACGCCACCTAACTGAAAGGCTGCGTCGCCTACAAGCCAACCAAGCGAATGCCGCTCTGCCGAAAAGTCAAATAACAGACATGACGTCGCCGGGGGGGGGGGGGCGGGACTTGTCAGCGATTGTGCCAGACCCCCTTGTCCATCACATCACTGGCCGGTGGAGACGGGATGGTGGGGATCATTTCCCACACAAGCTATTATTTGACTTTTTGGCAGAGCGGCATTCGCTTGGTTGGCTTGTAGGCGACGCAGCCTTTTGGTTAGGTGGCGCTCTGGCAGAGCCGCCATTCGGTGAGTTTGCTTTTAGGCGACACAGCCTTTCAGTTAGTTGGATTTTCGGCATCTGGCCCTTTCGGTTCGTTGCCGTTTCGGCTTTGTTTCCATTCGGCTATTTGGCTTCAACTTCTTTGCTTCGGCTTCTCGTCCTTCGCCGCCACGTCCGCACACGGAAACGTCACCCATTCCTTCTATCCAGAGATGCTGCCTGTCCCATTGGGGTTCTCCAGCATTTTGTGTCTATCTAAACTAATTGGCTGCCTGGTTCTGAAAGTTAGTCAATCAAAATGATCCTTCCAAATGTAATAACACATAACGATCATTGGGGTGAGGTTACACAGCAATGAAGTCACAGAAAGCAGTCACTAAAACGATGGATGGATTTCAATTATCTTAGATATTTTCAACTTCCTCGCAACCAGGAAGATCACAAATATGTCAATAGGCTGAGATTTGTTAACATATTCTCCAGCTGTCTATAAATGGAATAGATTAATGGTTTTCCTTATTTATCAATGTGTAGTCAGCAAGCAAACCAATATTATTGACTCATTTAAAAAGAACAATGATCCCATTTTTGGAGTGGGCCAGGTGGGGGGAAGGGAAAGGCAGAATATTAGCAACTAAGCTTTCACTCCCACTGTTTATGGCTCTTTCGAAATCTGGAGGTTTTGAGGTACTGTTTCTTGATTGCAACTTTGTTTGTCAGTAGCTGGTACGGGGCTGTTATGCTGCCTATTACTATATGTCAACTCAGGGAAAAGTAGATTACATAGAAACATATGTAGGATATAGGTGCAGGAGGAGGCCATTTGGCTCTTCAAGCCAGCACTGCCATTCATTGTGATTATGGCTGATCATCCACAATCAATCACCCATGCTTGCCTTCTCCCTGTATCCCTTGATTCTGCTAGCCCCAAGAGCTCTATCTAGCTCTCTTTTAAATTCATCCAGTGAATTGGCCTCTACTGCCTTCTGTGGCAGAGAATTCCACAAATTCACAACTCTCTGGGTGAAAACGTTTTTCCTCATCTCAGTTTTAAATGGCTTCCCCTTTATTCTTAGACTGTGGCCCCTGGTTTTGAACTCTCCCGTTATTGGGATTTTTTTTCCTGCATCTAGCTTGTCCAGTCATTTTATAATTTTATACATTTCTATAAGATCTCCTCTCATCCATCTAAATTCCAGTGAATTGATTGATTCATAGAAAGATACAGCATGGAAACAGGTCCTTCCACCCACCAGTCCAAGTCGATTTTTAGACCTAGTACAGAAGAGCAAAATTATATATAAAAATTAAGTTTAGTTTCAGTTTTGGATTTCAATCAAGATAGCTACTATCATTGAAAAAAACACAAAGTGCTTGAGTAACTCAGCGGATCAGGCAGCATCTCTGGAGAACATGGAAAGGTGAGGTTTCGGGTCAGGGCCCCTCTTCAAACCCAAAATGTCACCTATCGATGTTTTCTAGAGATGCAGCCTGACCCATTGAAATATTCCATCACTTTTGTGTTTTTTACTTTAGTTTAGTTTAGAGATACAGCACGGAAACAGGCCCTTCGGCCCAGCAAGTCCGCACCAACCAACGATCCCCACACATTAACACTATCCTACACACACTAGGGACAATTTTACATTTATACCAAGCCAATTAACCTACAAACCTGTACGTCATTGGAGTGTGGGAGGAAACCAAAGATCTCTTTTTCCAGATCTTTTTGTAAACCAGCATCTGCAGTTCCTTTGTTTCTAGCTAATATCACATTTTAAATATAATCCAAATCGTGTACTAGAAATGTGGATGATGATGTCTCTCTTCACTTGATGGGAAGTTTGCCTTGATCATAGCTTGAGTGTCTGTTATGTTTAGCTTCCTCTTGAAGCGGGCTGGCTAATTCAATCGATCTCATCATACACTATTTTAATGCCACAAGAAACATGTTTGTTTTAACAGTCTAATAATTGCATGAAAACAGTGCTCAAAGGAATTTGATATAAAAGCATTAACCTGAATAAGCTACAACCCATGCAAGCATGAGTGGAGATTTGCAGTACACCGGGGAGAAAACTCATCATGTATAGAAGAAGGTTTATGCTAACAGTTTATTATAATGAGAAGCCTGTAATGACAGAAATTTATTATCATAATGGAATTGATTATAACAAGGTGTTTGTGCTGTTACACAAGCTGGAGTCATGTCTATTATTATAAAGTTTACATTGCCAATTTGTATTTTATTAATTCATTTTCTCCTCTTGGTTAAACACATTGAAAAAATTCTCACATTGCAAAAGTGACTTGCCTTTATTGCACCAGTGGCAACACTTTATTAAAAAAAACTAATTAATTGTCTTATGAATGTATCTTATCAAATTATTTTATTCCCATTTTCAACCATTTACTAAATTGCATGGATGGAAATACTTCAGAGAAATTATCAGTGTGTCAGATCGACGACCCTCCATCAGGAAGGGCAGCACAGTGGATCAGTGTGGTAGGGTTGCAGCCTTACAGCACCAGAGACCCAGGTTCGATCCTGACTATGGGTGCTGTCTGTATGGAGTTTGTACGTTATCCCTGTGACTGCATGGGTATTCTCCGGGTGCTCCCGTTTCCTCCCACACTCCAAAGGCGTACCGGCTTGTAGGTTAATTGGCTTCTGTGAATTGTAAATTGTCCCTAGCTTGGAGGATAGTGCTGGTATACGGGGTGATTGTTGAATAGCATGGACTCAGTGGGCTGAATGGCCCATTTCCACGCTTTATCTCTAAAGTTTAAAGACTAAAGTAAAGAACCAATTCTGATGAAGGAACTTTGATCTGAAATGTTAACAGTTTCTCTTCCCACAGATACTGCCTGATCTAATGAGTTTTCCAGCATTTTCTCTTTTTATTTCAGATGTCCAGTATCTGCAGGTTTTTTTTAACTGTTATTTATTTTATTTATTCCCTGGAACACAAGAGGCTGAGGGATGATCTTACAGAGGTGTATAAAATCATGAGGGGAAAAGATAGGGTGAAAAGATAGGGTTTTTTGAAATTATAATAATAATAATAATAATGGATGGGATTTATATAGCGCCTTTCTAATACTCAAGGCGCTTTACATCGCATTATTCATTCACTCCTCAGTCACACTCGGTGGTGGTGAGCTACTTCTGTAGACTGGGGCAGACTGACGGAAGCGTGGCTGCTAATCTGCGCCTACGGCCCCTCCGACCACCATCAATCACTCACACACATTCACACACATTCACACGCAGGCAAAGGTGGGTGAAGTGTCTTGCCCAAGGACACAACGACAGTATGCACTCCAAGCGGGATTCGAACCGGCTACCTTCCGGTTGCCAGCCGAACACTTAGCCCATTGCGCCATCTTGATTCCCCAACCATCATGGTTGGGGAATCAAGAAGTAGAGGGCATAGGTTTAAGGTGAGAGGGGCAAGGTTTAATAGGAAGATTAGGGGGCATTTGTGTTCACTCAGAGAGTGTTGGGTATATGGAATGAGCTGCCAGAGGAGGTAGTTGAGGCAAGTACAAAATCAGCATTTGAAAGGCATTCGGGAAGATGCATAGATAGGAACGGTTAAAAGGGAGAATGGAGAAACAAAGAACTGCAAATGCTGATTTATCCCAAAGTTAGACACAAAGTGCTGGGGTAACTCAACGGGTCAGGCAACATCTCTGGAGAAAAAGGATGGGTGACATTTTGGGTTGGGACCTTTCTTCAAATTGAAAAATTCTCGCAATTTGAGTCTGAAGAAGGTTCCCGACCTGAAACATCACGTATTCATTTTCGCCAGGGATAATGCCTGACCCACTGATTTATTCCAGCATTTTGTGTCTATGTAAGGTTTAAAGGGGTATGGGCCAAACACGGGCAAGTAAGACTAGCTTCGAAGCGGCATCTCGGTTGGCATGGACGAGTTGGACTGAAGGGCCTGTTTCCGTGCTGTATGACTATGACAATACATAAATGCTTTAAAGTCTTTCAAAATATACCAAGTCTGGGATGGGCAGGATCCTTTTGAAAATCTTTGCATAAAAAAGCCAATATATGTTTGAAAAATCCAGTTTAAATTTTGTCTTGAATAAATAGCAAGTGTAATATGCATATCTTGTTTCAAGCAGCACCCTGGAATGATTTACTTTGTTAGAAGTGCTACATTAATAAAGGGACATCAGTGACAGGAGCAGGTGTAAGATTCAGCAGGAGACGCAAGGGACTGCAAATGCTGGAAAATGGAGCAAAAGCAAAACTGGTGGAAGAACCCAGCAGGTCGAGCAGCCTCTGTACAAGCAGAGGGATGGTCAATGTTTTCGGTCGAGAACCTGCATCTCCACTCTGAGGGTAGATGGAGGGGGTGAGGCAGGGGTGATGGTGGGTGGTGAGTTCATACAAAGGGCGGTGGGTGTATGGAATGAACTGCCAGAGGAGGTTGGTGAAGAAAGTACCATGACAACATTAGAAAAACCTTTGGACAGGTACATGGCTAGGAAAGGTTTAGAAGGATATGTTCCAAATGCAGGCAGGTGGAACTGGTGTAGATGGTGCATTTTGCAGATGGTGCATTTTGGTCAGCATGGACAAGTTGGGCTGAAATCCAATGAGATACAGCCGGATGCGCTCTGGTAAGATGGTGAACGCCTTCACAGGAAAGGTACTTGCATCTGAAGCAGATAGTGGCTTCATAGAAATATATGGGCTTGTTATGTGGTAACTTTGAGGAACAGTTCCAAAGAGCCAATATAAACAAGACACACTGCTGTAAAATCATTTCTTTTTCTGCACTCCCTCAGCTTACAAAGCAGTTTACCTAATCTGCTCTCATTATGGGGTAAATAGCCTGTGAGTAACTCAGCTAAAAATGTATTATCATTAAAAAGAAAAGAAATAAGGTGCCGACTGGCCAAATTAATAGCAAACCACTGTTAAATTGCTCTTGTTTGTTTGTATAATTGTACATATTGGTCGCCACAGTTCAGGATCTTGCCTGGCAAATTCCAACCGGCTTTATGCACATATATTGTTTCTTCAGAATCTAAATAAAGTGCCTTTTGGAGAGAAGTACAAATGAGAAATGAATATATCACCGTTTTTTGCCTGCAGGAAGAGCATTTAGGTCCTTTGCAATTAGTTGATGTATTGAGGTTATATTTTCTCACGAAAATTGTTTATAAAAAAAACTCCTTGCTCTTATTAATTGACTTGGAGTCCCCATGAATCAATGCCACTTCAAGCCAAGTCCCACATAAATTATTCTTTGCATTTTATTCCTGAAACATTCTGGAGGTTTTTCATTGAAAAGAAGACAAAATGCATATTTTTGCGAAGTAAACAAGATCCATGTTCACAAATTAAATGGGGAGAAGGAGGAGCGGGGTTGAAGAAAAGCACTAGCTAATCACATTTAAATAATAGACTTAAAAAGATAATTTGGTTCTGCAGAAATGACGGATAATCTTCAGGAAAAGGAACCCATAGTGCAAATAATGACAAAAGCTGGTGTTTGTAATTAAATGATATTCATCATTCATGAGGAAAAACAACATTTGTTAAGGGGATACTTAAAGAACTGTCTCCATGCAGTGGCATATTTAGCTCACATTGCAGAATATGGTATTTTTAATATTTCCTTCTCCGCATTTTTACGTCCAATATCCTTTTTCTTTCAGCTCTAGGAGCAGAATTAAGCCATTCGGCCCATCAAGTCTACTCTGCCATTCAATCATGGCTGATCTATCCTTCCCTCTCAAATTCATTCTCCCCATAACCCCTGACACCCATACTAATCAAAAGTGTCAATCTGCATCTTATAAAATATCCATTGACTTGCCCTTTACAGCCGTCTGTGGCAATGAATTCCACAGATTCACCACCTTCTGACTAAAGAAATTCCTCCTCATCTCCTTTCTAAAGGTACGTCCTTTTATTCTGAGGCTGTAACCTCTTGTCCTAGACTCTCCCAGTAGTGGAAACATTCTCTCCACATTCATTCTATATAGGCATTTCACTAAGTTTCAATGAGGTTCCCCCTCATCCCTCTAAACATCAGTGAGTACAGGCCGAGTGCCTTCAAATGCTCACCATATGTTAAACCAATCATTCCTGGGATCATTCTCTTAAACCTCATTTGGACCCTCTCCAACGTCAGCAAATCTTTCCTCATATATGGTCGGTTCCTTTTTTTGAAAGGTACAGTTTGGAAACAGGCCCTTCAGCCCTCTGAGTCCACACTGACTATTGATCACCCGCTCACATTTGCCATAGAGTCACAGTGATAGAGTCATACATCGTAGAAACAGGCCCTTTGTCCCAACTTGAGCATGCTGACCTAGATGCCCCAGCTAAGCTAGTCCCATTTACACAGATTTGGGCCATATCCCTCGAGACCTTTCCTATCCATGTACCTGTCTTCTTTGGCAGCTCATTCCATATACCCACCCCTCTCTGTGTGAAAAAGTTGGCCCTCAGATTCCTATTAAATCTTTCCCCTCTCATCTTAAATCCTCCGGTTCTTGATCCCCTACTCTGGGTAAAAGACTCTGTGCATTTACCCAGTCAATTCCATTCATGATTTTATACTCCTCTTTAAGATCATATTCCTATGTTATTCCATTTTCTCATCTTCTCCCTACACATTAGAGGCATAGAAGTTGGGCGGTCATGTTACAGTTTTACAAGACACTGTTGAGGCCACATTTAGAGTATTGTGTTCAGTAATGATGTTATATAAATGATGTTGTTAAGCTTGAAAGGGTGCAGAGAAGATTTACGAGGATGTTGCCAGGTCTCGAGCTACAGGGAGAGGTGGAGCTGGCTAGGACTTTTTTCCTTGGAGCACAGGAGGATGAGGGGTGGTCTTATAGATGTGCACAAAATCATGAGAGAAATAGATAGGGTAAATGCACAGGGGGAGAAAGATTCAATAGTAGCCTGAGGGACATTTTTTTTACACAAAGGTTGGTACATATATGGAACGAGCTGCTGGAGGAAATAGTTGAAGCAGATACTATTACGACATCTAAGAAGCATTTAGACAGGTACATGGATAGGATTGCTTTCGAGGGATATGGGCCAAACACAAGCTGGTGGGACCAGTGTAGATGAGGCATATTGGGGCAAGTTGGGCCAAAGTGCCTGTTGCCACACTGTATGACCTCACTCCACACAGGCACCCACCCTTGACTAAAAGTGGCCATCCTATTGCCCATGGCGATAACAGTCCTTCATAGCTGACTACCATCGTCAATGAGTAGCACGGCATTGACTGTTAAGGTATATTGAGATTGGAAAAGGATGTGGAAATAAGATTGTAGAATGACAGCTTAAAGCTCATTCAATAGACAGGAAGGAATTGAAACTAAATTTGCAGAAAAGCTCAACAGGACGAGAATTCAATGCCTTCAGATATATCTAGCTTGGTCTTCTTGTGTGTCTCTATCTTACGATAGTGGATTTATTTGAATGAGAGAACATTTTGCTTTGTGGAGCTGAGTCGAGGAAGAAGGTTAAGCTTCAGTCACTAACCCGGAACAGAGGGCGATCACACAGTAAATGGCCTCTTGCTTGATCCTGGCTCAATCCACTGTCATTGTTCTTACAAGCTGTCAAGCCATTTATAACATTTGACCTTTTATTAAATTATCACAAATAAACGTCCCGGATTCTTGCAGGCGGTGTGTTTTGTATGATGTTACTGTTTTAATTTATTTGTTTACCATTGATTTTTTTGGTCATAGATTGTCCTTTATATGACATGAGCGACAAATTAAAGAGATGGAGCCAGCAGATCCGTTCCCATAGCCGACTTCCAAGGCCGACTTTGTGGGCCGGTGATCTCAGCCCCTCTGCGGCCTAGGTGTACCGTTCCAGAACCGTTGGGCTCCTGTCGGAGGCAAAACTCTGCTGTTCTGGCAAAATGGATATCCAGAAAGCCTCCAGAACCAAGGGTGCCGGAAACTCAGTGGTGGACCTGTACCTCTTTGTTGGAGGTTTTGGTCAATATTCCAAACAATTTCTTAAATGTGCCAGTTTCAGGTTGTGTTCGTTTATAGACCTGCAAACAATCTTTGAATGTTTTACCATATTAAAAGCAAATTTTAAAGAGACATTGTTGAAGCAATTGGTATAGAGAGAGGGAATTTGTGTATGATATAAGGGATATTTGCCCATAGATTCCTAGTTAGGAGGGATAAGAGTGATACATGTATCATGAAGACTGTACATTCTACTCCACCTCCGATATTGTGTTCCACTGGTTTGAAAGGATTTACGTTTCAGAAGTGAGGTAAAAGGCACAGCAATCTTGGATTACACATTTAGGCAGCAAACTAGGGGTGAATTTCTGGGCAGCAGTGCATAGAAAATGCTACATTGACAGAGTGGGTTACAGCAATATAAAGACAGATTGACATAGCAGGAAATACACGAATGGATTTATAGTTATGATAAGACAAGTGTTAAAAATGAACGATGGTATTTTGAGCACTATATTATGTGGAGATGCTAAATAGAGACCCAGAGTATAAAATTGCTAGAGTATAGTGAATTTCCAGAATGAAGCTTCATGGAGTGTTTTAACTGGGATGCAAAATAGATACAATAATTTCCAATGTATTTGGTTTCAACAGTCAGGACAAGAGGGTCAAGAGTGTTTTATTGTCACGTCGCAAAACGGAACAATGAAATTCATACTTGCAGAAGCACAACAGATATGTAAACATAGGATTCTGCAAAACCCATAATAAGCAACAACAAAAATATTTTGTGTGAACAAACGAACAAATAATAATGCAAAGACAACAATAATGCCCCAAGTCTATGTAGTTTGGAGCTTATTTGGAGCCATTATAGGCACTGAGTCTGATCCTGTTATTCCCTGCCTGCTATTCACGACACGTATCTATAGTTCCGGGTCATCTTGGACTCATTTGGGCTGGATAAAAGAGTCAAACTCGTTGGCCTTCCAGATCTTCGAGGTGAAGTCTCAGTGTAACCAGAACTCAGGCTGTATAAATACTGGGAACTGCAGATGCTAGTTTACAACAAAAAAAGACACAAAGTGCTGGAGTAATTCAGCGGATTTAGTTTAGTTTATTGTCACGTGTACTGTGGCAGAGTGAAAAGCGTTTGGCTGCGTGCTATCCAGTCAGCGGAAAGACTATACATGATTACAATCCAGCCGTCCACAGTGTCCAGATGAAGGATAAAGGGAATAACTTTTAGTGCAAGATAAAGTCCAGTAAAGTTCAATTAAAGAGATAAGACTCCTCCTAGCAGGTAAACCAGATCACTTCCACCTGACGTGGTCTGCATTTATAGAATTATTACAAACATAGGGTGCAAAAGTACTTTAAAAAAATAAAAAATTGAGGTCGGGTAAGGGGGGATGATAGTTGAAGAGTTGGTATGTCCTATTTACGTGATGCTCAAAAAAAAAAAAAACATTTGTTTCTCTTTTTTTCTCTTTCTCTTTTCTTTTCTTAGGGCCTATTTCTTAACTCTTTTTCTTTTTGTTTTTAATTTCGCTCTTATAGGGTCTTCGTCCTTTTTTGTTGTTACATTTTCTACACTTTTCTACACTTGCACTTTTTCCTTCACTTTCTTCTCTCTTTCAATCTTTTCTTTCTCTAGTGTAAAAAAATAAATAAAGGGAGTACATTAATTGTAAGAAGATATAAATGACGAGTATTAATGTATGTGGTTGTAATGTAATGTACTTCTAATAAATAAAAATTAAAAAAAAAATAAAAAAAAAAAGTTCAATTAAAGATAGTCTGAGGGTCTCCAATGAGGTAGCTTAGGACCGCTCTCTATTTGTTGATAGGATGGTTCAGTTGCCTGATTATAGCTGGGAAGAAACTGTCCCTGAATCTGGAGGTGAACGTTTTCACTCTTCTGTACCCCTTGTCTGATGGAAGAGGGGAGAAGAGGGAATGACCGGGGTGAAACTCATTCTTGGTTACGCTGATGGCCTTGCCAAGGCAGTGTGAAGTGTAAATGGGTCGGGCAACATCTCTTGAAAACACGGATAGATGATGTTTCGGGTTGAGACCCTTCTTCAGGCTGATTGTGGGGGGAAGTGGGGATGAAAGCTGGAAAAGAGTAGGGGTAGAACAAAGCTTCGCTGGTAATAAGTTGATACATGTGAGGGGGGGGGAGGGGTGATAGATGGCTATGTAGTCCTAATTGTTCCTTAAAGCCTTTGACAGAAAGAATTTAATGATTTTTTAATAATTTTTTACCCGATCCATTCCTCTCATGATTTTGTACATCTTTATAAGATCACCCCTTATCCTCCTGCGCTCCAAGGAACAGAGTCCTAGCCTGCTCAACCTCTCCCTATCGCTCAGACGCTCGAGTCCTGAAACGGGTGCTCCGGTTTCCTCCCACACCTTAAAGGTGAGCGGGTTGTTAGGCACACTAGCTTCTCGTTTTCACCCTACAAACAGCTAACAATGGCCTGTTTCCTTTATCATCATTACTTTTTTGCATATCTTATACTCATTGTTCTTTATCTCTCCACATCATTGTCTACATCTCTTGTTTCCCTTATCGCTAACCGGTCTGAAGAAGGGTCTCGACCTGAAACGTTGCCCATTCCTTCTCTCCATTGATGCTGCCTGTCCCGCTGAACAAAATGGGTCAAGTGGTCTCTTTCTATGTTGTGAAAAATGACATAAATATGGTATCTTTTGAATCGTGCAGGGTTTTGGCCCAAAACGTTGCCTATTTCCTTCGCTCCATAGATGCTGCCTCACCCGCTGAGTTTCTCCAGCACTTTTGTCTACCGCTGATTAGGCTATTCCTTCTTTTAATTCATACACTCCTATGATTGATGCGTAAAAAAAGATTGTTCCATATTTTTATTCATTCACGAGCGAGGTAAAAGCTTCAAATAATCGATTAATTTCTCCTGTTCACTAAATCGTCCTTTATTATTTCTGTGTACTGTGATTAAAAATAGGGAAAATCTTTTTTATGCAAGCTATTTAGATACAGATATGCACCATTTGTGATCAATGAGTTTTGTTGGTGGGCCAATGCTTCAGTGAGGAGATCTGTTTGCAACTCCCCTCTAATAAGAATTTAATGAATACTCATTATCAGTTCATTTTATCCATCATAAACAATCACTCTGCAATTGTTAGCAGATTTCCTGGGACTTAAAATGGGTTTTTAAAGTCTTAAAATCAGGATTATACATTTTGTGTGCTTTTAAATGCGTTTGAAAGCATGACCCATTTAAAAATATGTAATATTATACCCGTCAATGCCAAGTGTTGTCCTTCATGTATACTGGAACTCCCAGTCCCACTCTCACCACCATATAAGATCAGAAGACCATGTGATAGGAGAAGAATTAGGCCATTCGGCCCATCAAGTCTACTCCGCCATTCAATCAAGGCTGATCTATCTCTCCCTCCTAACCCCATTCTCCTGCCTTCTCCCCATAACCTCTGACAACCGTACTAATCAAGAATCTATCTATCTCTGCCTTAAATAAATCCACTGACTTTGCCTCCACAGCCTTCTGTGGCAAAGAATTCCACAGATTCACCACCCTCTGACTAAAGATCATATCTAATGTATCAATTCCACACTGAGACCACAGGATCCTTAATCCATCTGTAACGGTGCAGCTGTGATTGTGTTTGTGTTCTATCCCGTGTTTTGTTTAGTTTAGTTTAGAGGTACAGCGCGGGAACAGGCCCTTCAGCCCACCGAGTCCACGCCGACCTGCGAACCCCATACAATAACACTATCTCACACACACTAGGGCCAATTTACAATTTTACCAAAGCCAATTAGCCTACAAACCTGTACGTCTTTTGGAATGTGGGGAGAAACCGGAGCTCCCGGAGAAAACCCACGCAGGTCACGGTGGGAACGTACAAAATCCGTACAGACAGCAGCCGTCGTCAGGATCGAACCTGGATCACTGGTGCTGTAAGGCAGCAACTCTTCCGATGTGCCACTGCGCTGCCCAGTTAAAGTTAAAATAATTGTTAACTTTAAAAGGATTTGGATTTTTTTAAGGAAATTAGAGCGCTATCTTTACAGTAGGATACAAAGCGATGGAGTAGCTCAGCTGGTCATGCAGCAACTCTGGAGGACATGGATAGGCACTATTTCAGGCTAGGACTCTTAGTTCGAGGAAGGGTCCCGACCCGAAACATCACCTATACATGTTCTCGAGAGGTGCTGCCTGACCCGCTATTTACCCGACCTATTCCAGTGCTCTGTGCTCTAAACAATTGTACGGAATTCTCCACATTTTATTTGGTATTCCAATTCTCAGCAGCATCATTCTGAATTGATGAAATATCCAGTTAAATATTGTGCAGCATGGTGGCGCAGCAGTAGTATTGCTGTCTTACAGCGCCAGAGACCCAGGTTCAATCCTGACTATGGGTGCTGTCTGTACGGAGTTTGTACGTTCTCCCCGTGACCTGTGTGGGTTTTCTCCGGCTGCTCCGGTTTCCTCCCACGCTCCAAGGATGAGCAATAGACTTCGGTAAAAATTATAAATTGTCCTGTGTAGGATAGTGTTAGTGTGCGGGTATCGCTGGTCAGCGCGGACACGGTAGGTCAAAGGACCTGTTTCCGTGGTATACTGTATCTCCAAACTAAACTAAACTAAACTGAGTTGAATTTAAGACATTGGCTTTAAACTGAGGCGAGTCGAAGCAGCTTCTTTGGTTGTCAGGTATTTACTTCCCTATTTGCTTAACCTTCAATTAAGAACATGCTTGTATTTCTAGCTAAATGCATAAGGGACAGACCATTTATTTCAGTTGTACTCTGATGCATTGTTTTGCATTGCACAGCACATTTATACAGCAGCCTCATGTCCGATGACTAATGAAGCTACTGTACTCAGTGTTTGTTTCTGAATGAGCTTTTTTTTTCAAGAACCTGAAATTTGATTTTCACAGGAGGTCAAAAAAAAAATCGGGATCTATGAAATGCCACGCTTGGAATGCGATTCGGAGGAATTACGAGCCTTATTTCAGCAATGCAGATCCACACAGCCATATTCTCTGAGTTCCTGCGAACCTACACACAGACAAAAGGGCAGCTCAGTGACGCAGCTGGTAGAGCTCTGCCTCACAGAGCCAGAGGCCCGGGTTCGGTCCTGACCAGGTACTGTCTGTGTGGACTTTGCACCCTTTCCGTGTGACCATGTGGGTTTCCTCCTGGTGTTCTGGTTTCCTCCCATGTGCGGTTTTGGGCAGCATGGTGTTGCAGCTGGTAGAGCTGCTGCCTCACAGCGCCAGTGACCCGGGTGCCCTAAATGTGGAGTTCGCAAGTGCTCCCTGTGTCCACGTGGCTTTCCTCTGGGAGCTCTATTTTCTTTCCACATCCCAAAGATATACAGGCTTATAGGTTAATTGGCCTCTGCTCCTTTAAAAATCACTTTGCCCAAGCTTAAGATCATAAGGTCATAAGGAATAGGAGTAGAATTAAGCCATTTGGACCTTCAAGTCTACTCTGCCATTGATTCATGCCTGATCAATCTCTCCCTCCTAACCCCATTCTCCTGCCTTCTCCCCATAACCTCTGACACCCGTACTAATCAAGGTTCTATCTATCTCTGCCTTAAAAATATCCACAAACGGCCTCCACAGCCTTCTGTGGCAAACAATTCCACAGATTTACCACCCTCTGACTAAAGAAATGTCTCCTCATCTCCTTCCCAAAAGAACGTCCTTTGACTTCCACTAGTGGAAACCACCTTTCCACATCCACTGTATCCAAGCCTTTCACTTCTGTATGTTTCAATGAGGCCCCCCCCCCCCCCCTCATTCTTCTAAACTCCAGCGAATACAGGCCAAACGCTCATCATAGGTTAACCTACTTATTCCTGGTCTTATCATCAACAGTGCTAATATCTCCTAATTTCCTTATGAGGATTAAAATCAAAATCACTGTTTCATTGAAGGGCATTGCTTTACTAAAAATGTTAGTAGCACAGCAGTAAAGTTGCTGCCTTACAGGGCCAGAGACCCAGGTTTGATCCTGACTACGGGTGCTGTCTGTACAGAGTTTGTACATTCTCCCCGTGATCGCGTGGGTTTCCCCTAGATGCTCTGGTTTTTTCCCGACGCTCCAAAAACGTACAGGTTAATTGGCTTTGATTTGTTTTAAACTGTAAATGCCCCTAGTGTGTAGGATAGTGCTAGTGTATGGGAATCGCTGGTCGGCTCAGACCCGGTGGGCCGAAGGACCTGTTTCCACTCTGTATCTCCAAACTAAACTTATGTTATATAAATGCAAGTTGCTGACGTTCTGGGGACAACTAATAACCAGTTGTACATCCTCCAAACTCAGTCATTCTTAATAAGGTAATATATATTTATCTTCTATAAAAAAAAAGTATAGACTGTAAATTTGAACTGTGAGTCTGGGATTAGGTCTCAAATTAATTCAAGTGAAACAATAAAAATTGCAACACCAACATCACCCAAATAGTAAATTCTTTGAGAAAGTGCGTCATAAGCTTCCCGATGGAAGTGGTCATTTCAAAAATTGCACAGGCCCAGTGAACGACTGACGCATTTCTATTCATGATAATTACCTTTGCCGAAAGTGCTAGGTCACGTAAACTCTACTTGACATATCTGACCAGACAAAAATGTTCATGCAACGTCTGCGTTACAGTGCAACTAATAACACAAGCAAAAATTAAAGAGCTGGAGGAACTCAGCAGGTTAGGCAGCATCCGTGGAGGGAATGGACGTGCAACGTTTCCGACCGGACACTCCTTCAGACTCCACAGGACACACAAAACATTGCTTTCTGTCTTCAAGAGGATTACATCAGGCTTATCCTCAATATCAGACCCACGGCAGCATTGGGCAGCACGGTGGCGCAGCTGGTAGAATCGCTGCCACGCAACGCCAGAGACCCGGGTTCTATCCTTGTCTCGCATGCTGTCTGTGTGGAGTTTGCATATTCTCCCTGTGATCACGCAGATTTTCTCTGGGTGCTCCTTTCTTCTCCCGCATCACAAAGTCGTGTGGGTTTGTAGGTTAATTGGCCTCTGTGAAAGTGCCCCTAGTGTGTAGGGAGTGGATAAGAAAGTGGGATAACATGGAACTGGTGTGAACGGATGATTGTTGGTCGGCATAGACTCGGTGGGCCGAACGGCCAGTTTCCATGCTGCATCTATAAACTAAACTAAATTAAAACTAAACCTTCCAAACTCTGCATCTTCTCAGTTATTGATTTGATATCCATGTATATGTTGGTTTTGGGCCAGCTTCTAAATTCTTTTGCAGCCATACCAAGTACTTCCTGTTGACCCCCTGTACAATTGCACCCAAGCATCGGGAGTGTATTAAAAAGTGGGATATATAGAACAAACCTGAATGGGTGAACAGTGGTCAATGTGGAGTTAATGGGCCGAAGGGCCTGTTTCCATGTGGTATCTCTAAACTAAACAAAACATACGTAGACACTAAATGCTGGAGTAACTCAGTGGGACAGGCAGCATCTCTGGAGAGAAGGAATGGGTGACGTTTCGGGTCGACACCCTTTTTCAGACTGAAGAAGGGTCAGTCTGACGAAAGGTCTCGTCCCGAAACATCGCTCATTCCTTCTCTCCAGAGATGCTGCCTGTCCCGCTGTTATTCCAGCATTTTGTGTCTACCTTCAATTTAAACCAACATCTGCAGTTCTTTCCTAAACATACGTAGACATATGACAGGCATTGTCCAGTCCATTTAGGAACTTTAAGGATGGGTTGGAGTGGGGCCTTATGCAAACTCTTTTTATCCAAACTAGCAATGTTGTGACTCGGCAGTGAGCCTGTACTTTCCTGGGCATGGCCCAAAACCAAGTGTAGGACTAGGGAGGTATTGTATGAGGTTATGAGAGGTGGAAGTTCAGCAGTAAGGTATAGCATAGAATCATGATGTCATATAGCTGAGAAACAGTCCCTTTGATGTCTATTCTAACATCGAGTACCCATCTGTACTAATTCCATTTGCTCCATAGCCTTCCACACATTGTTGCTCACCTGGGTATTTTGTAAATGATATGAAAGTACCTGCCTGCACCACCTTCTCAGTCAGTGTGGCCAGATTGCAACCACCCTCTGGGTGAAAACATTTTTCCTCAAAACCCCACTAGCCCTCTTCACTCCCCACCTTAAGCCTGAGCCCTCTATCTCCATTACAGGGAAACATTTCTCAGTGTCCATTCCATCCATGCCTCTTTATCACTTGGCCTGAAGGGTGAGGGGAACGGAGGGCAAATAGATGATGAATGGAACAATGAGGTCCTCACAGTTGTTAAACGGTTAATGAATAAGGGAGGTAGGCATAATGAAAAACAATTCAGAAGCCAGAGGTTAACTCTGATCTGGACACAAGGAACTGCAGATGTTGGTTTACAAAACATGACACAAACACTGGAGTAACTCCACAGGTCAGGCAGCATCTCTGAAGAACACAGATGGGTGACCCATCGTTAATCTACAAAGAATGCTCACCACACTGAGTGAGTTTGTTCGAAGGAGCAATGTTGAAGTGCTCCAGAGAAGCTTGTCAATGGACAACTTACTAGTCAGATTCAAACATCATAGATCTTTGGTCAGATTGAAGCAGAGATCATACAAGGGAAAGTGACCCTGACAGGAGATGGGAATGGTTTTGTTGCAAGTGGAATGCAAGGCATTGACAATGGTGTGAATGAGCAAATTAACAACTGTAATTGGGTGTGTGAGATGCCAAACATTTCAAAGTAGGTCTTATTGCAGCGGTGTAGGAGTATTTGAGCATTTGCCATGAGTCATAATTTGTCATACCTCACCAAAAGAAGGATGAATCTTTGCTAAATGTCACAGTTTTGGCTCTGAATATTGTGTGCAACCTGGCAGGAGTTTATCAAAATTGGATCAGTGTTGCTTTGTCTACTTACTATTCCCCTCGGGCACCAACTCATGATTGATTGTGGATCCATAGCTGCCACCTTCCTGTGTTCAATTACTTAAAATAATCTACTCTCCAAAGCAAATCAGCACAGTTAGACCCTGTCCCACATTCAGGCAGCGCAGTGGCGCAACTGGCAGAGCCACTGCCTCGCAGTACCAGAGACCCGGGTTCGATCCTGACCTCGGGTGTTGTCTGCGTGGAGTTTGCACGCTCTCTCTCTGACCACGTGAGTTAACTCTGGGTGCTGCAGTTTCCTCTCACATCCCAAAGACTTGGAGGCTTGTAGATTAATTGGCCTCTCTAATGAACAAAAGTTGCCCCTATTGCGGATGAGAAAGTGGGATAACATCAAACTAGTATGAACTGGTGATTAATGGTCAGCGTGAACTTAATGGGCTGAAGGGACTGTTCCGGCACTGTATATCCAAACTAAACAGAACGCTCCTAAGGAAGTACAAAGAAAGCAAAAGGAGAGAAACCCAATTTTATTCGACCTTCCCATGACAGTGTCAAGGAAGTTGGTGAGGAATTCATTCCTAACGTCACATCCATCTTTTCCCAGTTAATTCCAGACTTACAAGCAAATCTGAAAATAATGATGAAATGCAATGTTATTGTGAATCTGAGAGAAGAAATGACAATGAATTTGGATACAACTAAAAATAAATTGGGCTGATCAAACCACAAGACAAATAGGCATTTGGAGGACAACAATATAGGTGGGAACTGCCAAGCTAATGCAGGTGAATTGATCAGAGATCATATCATAAGTGATAGGAGTAGAATTAAGCCACTTTAGCCCATCAAGTCTACTCCACCATTCAATCATGGTTGATCTATCTCTCCTAACCCCATTCGCCTGCCTTCTCCCCATAACCTCTGGCACCCGTACTAATCAAAAATCTATCTATCTCTGCCTTAAATATATCCACTGACGGCCTCCACAGCCTTCTGTGGCAAAGAATTCTACAGATTCACCACCCTCTGACAAAATAAATTCCTCCTCATCTCCTTCCTAAAAGAACGTCCTTTAATTCTGAGGCCATGACCTCTATTCCTAGACACTCCCACTAGTGGAAACATCCTCTCCACATCCACTCTATCCAAGCCTTTCACTATTCTATACGTTTCAATGAGGTCCCCCCCCCCCCCCCCCCCCTCATTCTTCAAAACTCCAGCGAGTACGGGCCCCAGTGCTATCAAACGCTCATCATATGATAACCTACTCATTCCTGGGATCATTCTTGTAAACCTCCTCTGGACCCTTTCCAGAGAATGGCCTTATGGAAGCAAAGCTCCATCTACCTTTTAGCAAATGGCATAACAATCAAAATTCATCAGCTTTGCAACCCACATAAAGTTGGGTTGACGTGCAAAAGCCAAAAATGAAAGGTCATGGTGCAACGCGAGGGGCAGATATTTCTGAGTTGTTCTCCAGATTTCTTTTACTTTCATTGAGGTGGAAAGAAGCTAATATCAGTCAAGGGATGTAAATCAACTTGCCTTCACCTGTTTCATACCACTGCACAATGTCCAAATCAGCCCCACTCAATTTGCGTGACTTCATCACCCTCCTACTAAATAATCATTAAAACACGGTTGCCTTAATTCATTACATTTCACTGTCCAAGATGCTGCAAATTCATTAATTTACTTCTTAATAAAGACGGCAATTAAGGCCCAGAGTGAATGGAAAATCGTAGATAATGCAAGTGTCATTATCCTTATAGATTTATTTAAAAGGGTCTAACCTGTCCTTTTGGGACTCCCTATTAAAAAAAATAAGGCTTACAAAAATAAAGCTGACATCCTTTAGCAATGTTTTTATTTGTTTTAAGTAGCTCTGATTAACAGTGAATGCTGCCGGAGTCAGTGGTGTGGAGGAGTTGCCAAGCTCGGCAGTGCGAGGGAACTGAATTAGCATACACAGTCAAAATGACGAGCTCACTACAGCAGCCGAGGTTAATGACTGCATCTCATGATGATAGTCAGCCCCCTCACACAGCCAGCCTGAGTAACCCCTCGCATTCCACTTCATTGTCTTAACATGTGCGTATGTATGTGTGTGCACAAAATCATCAGAGGAATAGATCGGGTGGACGCACAGAGTCTCTTGCCCAGAGTGGGGGAATCGGGGACCAGAGGGAATAAGTTTAAGGCGAAGGGGGATTGATTTTATAGGAATCTGAGGGGTAATTATTTTAAGCAAAGAGTGGTGGGTGTATGGAACGGGTTACCAGAGGAGGTAGTTGAGGCAGGGACTATCGCAATGTTTAAGAAGCAAACGAACAGATACATGGATAGGACAGGTTTAGTGGGATATGGCCCAAACCCAGGCAAGTGGGACTAGTGCAGATGGGACATGCTTGTCGGTGTGAGCAAGTTGGGCTAAAGGGCCTGTTTCTACACTGTATGACTCTATGATGGGAGCTGCAACCACCAACACAAAGTGATGCTGGCTTATATCGATGACAGACACAAAATGCTGGAGTAACTCAACAGGTCAGGCAGCATCTCTGGAGAAAAAGAATAGGTGGTGTTTCGGGTTGGGTCCCCTCTTCAGTACAAAGTGTTGGTTGCTAAAACATGAAGAAGGCTGTGGCTGGTTACCCCGAACTCTAGTTCAGCAACATCTCAGAAACCTATGACATCTTCCTCCCAGTCCAAGGGCAGTGTAGAGTGTGGGAACAACACCTTGAAGTCAAATACCACCTGGCTGTGGAGAAATATTTCCATTCCATCAAAATCAGGGGGCACCCAATATAACAGCAGCACCATTATGTCAATGGCATTTGATCAGGAGACACACAGTATGCAGAACATTAAGATTGAGGCCCATGGAATAAAAATGGATGAAGGTAGTATGTTTAAACAATTAGCTAAGTAACAGGAAACAGAAAGCGATTACAAGAGTTTGCTTAGATAGACATAAAGTGCTGGAGTAACTCAGTGGGTCGGGCATCATCTCAGGAGAAAAAGGATGGGTGACTTTTTGGGTTGGGACCCTTCTTCAGACAAGTCTGAGTTATTCCAGCACTTTGTGCCTATCTTCAATATATACCAGCATCTGCAGTTCCTTGATAAATCTCTTCTGAAGATGTCTGAAGAAGGATCTCGACCCAAAACTTCACCCATTTCTTCTCTCCAGAGATGCTTCCTGTCCCGCTGAGTTACTCCAGCATTTTGTGTCTATCTGCAGTTCCTTTCTACACATGAGATTGTGTTGTGACTGGAGGGAACTATACAATGGGGTCAGTACAAAAGACGAATATAGACACTAAAAGCTGGAGTA
Source organism: Malacoraja senta (assembly GCA_038087875.1). Lineage (NCBI taxonomy): Eukaryota > Metazoa > Chordata > Chondrichthyes > Rajiformes > Rajidae > Malacoraja > Malacoraja senta. Next base: position 45,510,792 of record CM075982.1, read on the forward strand.
ACTCAACGGGACAGGCAGCATCTCTGGAGAGAAGGAATGGGTGACGTTTCGGGTCGAGACCCTTCTTCAGATCCAGTTTTTCTCAAAAAAAGCTTTACTCCACCTTTTTATGTCTATCTTCAGTTGAAACCAGCATCTGCAGTTCCTTCATTCATTCCTTCTCTCCAGAGATGCTGTCAGTCCCGCTGAGTTACTCCAGTTTTCTGTCTCCATCTTCGGTTTAAACCAGCATCCACAGTTCCTTGTGTTAAAGAAGGAACTGCAGATGCTGGAAAATCGAAGGTACACAAAAATGCTGGAGAAACTCAGCGGGTGCAGCAGCATCTATGGAGCGAAGGAAATAGGCAACGTTTCGGGCCGAAACCCTTGTCCACAGTTCCTTCATACTCAGTAGAAACAATGACTGTTTTCTAAAGATATAATAATCTGGGACTTGGATGTGCAGGGCACAGTTTCCAAATTTGCAGATGACAAAACACTTGCAACTATGAAGAGGAGAGATTTTAAAGAAATGCAGAAACTGCAATGGATTGGTGGCTAATGAAATATAACACTGATACATTTTGATAAGAAGAAAGAGAAGAGACAATGTAATATTATGGGCACAATTCTAAAAGGGTTTTGGGAATAGACAGTTAATTAAACGTGACAGGAAAGGTTGAGAAAGTAATTTAAAAAGCTTGCAGGAACATTTTGTTTAGTTTTCTTTCATTTTTAGTTCAGAGATACAGCGCGGAAAAGGGCCCTTCAGCCCACTGAGTCCTTGTCGACCAGTAATCCCTGTTACACTTCCACACTCGACACGCAAGGGACAATTAAATTGGATGGTTTGATCATAATGTCTTTCCGCTGACTGATTAGCACGCAACAAAAGCTTTTCACTATACTGCTAAACTAAACTAAATAATTATTTTCACTGTTTGCTTTATTTACTTAACCAACCAGGTAGAAGAAAAGTTTTAAGGCATTCTTATTCTTCGACAGCCTATTCACAAGGTGATTTTTCTTTTAGACGTGGGTCCTGGGAAATAAATCAGAAGGGAGGTGTGTGTTGAAAGATACCCAGATATGTTTTGACTTGGAGTATACCTGCGCTTGCTCACCATTCTTCAGCATCACTGACGCGAGCCCCATGAATCATTCTGTCTGCCAGCCTTGCCTCAGTGGCTAGTCTTCCCACCGCTGGCTTGGCCCATGGTTTAAGCCCGTATACAAAAGCGCTGAGTTCGATGATTCAGATTCAAAGATACTTTATTGTCACATGTACCTAGGTACAGTGAAATTCTTAGTACAGCAGACCGCACCTAAGCAGTACACAAAGAGTCGCCACGTTTCTGGTGCCGACATCATTACAAATGTTCATCGAACAGTCTTATCTACGACGATACATGGGTACATGCTGCCACACATGGTCCCCTGCCGGATCCCCCTTTGTTCACGACGCTCCCGCTCCCCCCCCCCTCCCTCACCGGTGACCTCACAGCTTTAGCAACTCTATTAAATGCGAAGCTCACATGCTGTCCATGTGGAGTTTGCATGTTCTCCCTGTAACTGTGTGGCGTTCCCCCGGATGCCCTTGTTTCCTCCCACATCCCAAAGACTTATGGGTTTTAGAAGTTAATTGACTTCCGTAAAATTGCCCCTAATGTGTAGCGAGTGGATGAGAAAGTGGGATAACATTGAATTAACGTGAAGGCACAGGGAACGGCAGACACTGATCTACATAAAAAGACACCAAGAGCTGGAGTAACTCAGCAGGTCAGGCAGGATCTCTGGAGAATGTGGAGAGATGATGTTTCAGGTCAGGGCCAGACTAGGCTGGAGTGGATTATTTGGGCAGAAGAGCCTGTTTCCATGCTGTATCTCTGAAACGAATACAACATGGAAGTTAATGAGAAATCGAAGAAAAAATGAATGTTGGGCCACAGGAAAATAAGAAGAGAGGCAAAGAGACTGATGAGACTGATGAGACTGCGAGCCAGTTTTGACCAAAGATCCCCTTTCTGTGATGTAATGAGTGATCTTATTGAGGTAAATTTGTCAAACGCAGCTTCAAGGTTCAAGAGTGTAACATCAGGCCCATGGGCTCTATCTGGTCATTCAATACAGCAAAGTCAGGAGAAAACGAGTCTTTAATTTCAGTAATGGCATCAACAACTTTCAATTATATAGTTCCTTTAAATATGGCGAAATGTCCCAAGGCACTCTGCAGAAGCAAGATCAAAGTCATTTCGACGTGGGCTTCATAGGGCGAAATTAGCACCGATGACGAAGATTTTGCCCAAAGTATAGGTTTAGGTGCTTATTAACGGAGGAAAGGGAGGTGGAGAGGGAGTAAGGTTTGGTGGAGGGGGGGGTGGGGGGGGGGGGCCAATCCAAAGCCAAGGCTGTTGGTGGCTGAAAGCACAGCTGCAATGACAACACAGGCGGATTGGGTGGTAAAGAAGACTTTCACTTGTCACTTATCAAGTTTTGAGTACAGAAGAGGGGACATTATGTTGCACTTGTACAAGACATAGTGGTGCCGCACGCACTTTTTTCAACGGGGCCGCTGCCTTCAAGTTGGTACGCAGATCCCGATGGTGGGCGTCAGCCGTGTCGTCCTGCTGCGGTTGCCCGGATTCTACTGGGACTTGTTCAGAGTCTGGAACCTGGTTGCCGTTGACTGGGCGGAAGGTGACGGCCCGGGCGTGAGAGCAGCCAGCCCTTATCCCGCCCCACCGGGTGTCGGGGGGTGGGCTCAAACGTGTGGAGTACTTGCGGCTGCGCAAACCCTCGCTCAGCCAGAAGTACTCGTCGGACCCAGGCGCCATAATCCTTCCTGAGAGCCGGTCCCACACAACTTGAGCTACCTTTCCTCGACACCCTTCATCTCCCTCTGAGATGTAGGGAGGCGTGTCCTGTACGGGCTCCTCCTCCACACCCTGCACTTCCTCGCCCTGGTCCACCGTCCGGACACAAAGTGGCGGTCGGTGTTGCCTTCCGGTCGTGAGGGGGGCCCCCGGTGGGGGTCCCTCTACACAGGGATTCTCCCCCTCTACATTGGGGACCTGGGGTGGAGGGTACTGCATCGAGGAGTTCCCTGCAACCTGTTTCTCTCTCAGTACACAGACTCGCCAGCCGCCTGCCACTTTTGTGGGCTGGAAGAGGCTGTGTGCCACGTGGAGTGTGTGAGGCTGCAGCCCCTGTTCCAATATCTAAAGGGGCTACTCCTTGCCTTCTGGCTGCACTTCACACCCACCATCCTCATCTTTGGACACCCTGCGTGTAGGGGAGAGGGTAGGGCCGATGATGTCCTGGTTGGGTTGCTCCTGGGCCTGGCCAAGCTGGCCATCCGCGAGTCACGGCGCCAGGCAAAAGAGGGCTCTGCCCGAGCCAGCTGCCTGCCCCTTTTCCGGGGTTACATCCGCGCTGGGTGATGCTAGAGAGAAATTTAATAATTGAATATATTTTTTGAATAAAAAAATTAATGAATAATAAATAAATACAATAGTGGTGCCGCTTGTATTTCAATTACTGAATACAACTGAGTATTGGTTACAGTTCAAAACGGAACACAATGCTCAGCTGTGTAGTACAATACTCAGTACTACACACCTGAGTATTGAGTTGAGTCTGGGTCACCCTGCTGCAGGAACAATGACATTAAGCTGGAAAGAGTGCAGAGAAGATTTACATGGATGTTGCCACTTCTGAGCTAACGGCAGTGTTGGGCAGGCTAGGACTTTATTCTTTGGAGCGCAGGAGGATGAAGGGTGTTCTTAGGTGTATAAAATCATGAGGGGAATAGATATGGTCAATGGCACAGTCTTTTACCCAGGGTTGAATCAAGAACCAGAGGATATAGGTTGAAGGTGAGAGGGACAACATTTAATAGGAACCTGAGGAGCAACGTTTTCACTCAAAGGGGAGGGGGAAATGAAGAGAGCGAGCAAGAGCTACCTGAAGTATTGAGAGAAGCTCTTGCTCTCTCTCACTCTTCATTCCCCCCCCCCTTCCCAATTCTCCCACTTGTCTCCACCTACATTCTTTCTTTGTCCTACCCCCTCCCCTGACATCAATCTGAAGAAGGGTCTCGACCTGAAACGTCGCCAATTCCTTCTCTCCATAGAAGCTGCCTCAGCCGCTGAGTTTCTCCAGCATTTTGTGTCTACCCCCAAATTGTTGGGTATTTTTAAAGCAGAGTTTGATAGATTCTTGATTAGTAAGGGTGTCAAAGATTACAGGGAGAAGGCAGGAGAATGGGGTTGAGAGAGAAAGATAGATCAGCCATGATTGAACGGCAGAGTAGATTCAATGAGCTGAATGGCCTAATTCGGCTCCTATGTCTTATGATCTTATGGCCTTACGGTCTCTGTTTGAATGAACTCAATGACAGAGGCTCCAATGTCCACCAGGGCAGAAAATTCCAAAGGTACATCTCTATCCCCTCAAGGATAAAAACATCTCTTCATCAACATGATAGCGCAGTGGTAGAATTGCTGCTTTACAGCGCCAGAGACCCGAGTTCGATCCTGACTATGGGTGCAAGAGTTTGTACGTTCTTCCGATGACCGCGTCGGTTTTCCCCGGTGGCTCTGGTTTCCTCCCACACTCCAAAGACGTACAGGTTCGTAGCTTAATTGGTTTAGGTAAAAATTGTAAATTGTCCCTAATTGTGTAAGATAGTGCTAGTGTATGGGGATCACTGGTCGGCAAGGGCTCGGTGGGCCGAAGGGCCTGGTTCCACTCTGTATCTCTAAACTAAACCAAACTGAACAAAACTAATGTCATATCCTTAATACCGATGCCATGAATCCTAGTTCTAGGCTTACATGAAATTATCCAAGTAATTCTTTTTTATGGTGACTTATTTCTGCACAGTTCATCAATGTAACCAAGCATATATTTACCCATTCATTTTGTCCTCTCCACTACAGACTCTAGCCTGGAGGCCAAATCTAACATTTGCACTATATCCATTTCAAGTTCTGATAATTTCCAAATAATGAGCCCAAATAGGTTGTATACATGTTAATTTTACAATGAATACTACAATTGGTAATTTAACTAGGCATAACCATGAATTGTTCAATATATTTTCTAACCATCAACTGTAATACGAAATGTTGCACAGTTTATTAATGCATTAATTGCTACACAGCAGTATTAATTAGATATTGCTTTCAGCGCATTATGAAATGCCATAAATCCAACATTATCATTATATCATTTTCTACATTGATTCCTTCTTAAGCCTTCCTTATCTTTGTCTTGCATCTTGACTCGCCATAGCTACCAAACCATTCCTCTTCATTATTGCGTATGCTGAAGTTAGAACATTATTTCCCCTGATCTTCCTTCCTTAAGTTATTTTCACTGCTTGTAACTCAACAAGAACTGTTATCAGTTTCCCTTGATGCACTGTGCCTACATAGTTTTGTTTTGATATCATTTAATCCCGGACTGTTGGAACAATAGGTTGTCAGAACTCTTCATAGGTTCAGACGTTCATGTCATGAGAGCAGAATTGGGCTACATAGCCCATCGAGTCTACTTTGCCATTTAATCACGGCTGATCTATCTTTTCCTCTCAATCCCATTCTCCAGCCTTCTCCCGTAACCTTTGACATGTTTACTAATCAAGAATCTGTCAATCTCCACTTTAAAAATACCCAACGGCCTCCACAGCCATCTGTGGCAATGGATTTCACAGATACACCACCCTCTGACTCAAGAAATTCCTTGTCATTTCCTGTCTAAAGGTGCGTCCTTTAATTTTGAGGCTGTGCGCTCTGGTCCTAGAGTCTCCCACTAGTGGAAACATCCTCTCCACATCCACTCTATCCAGGCATTTCACTATTCGGTAATTTTCAATGAGATATCCTCTCATCCTTCCAAACTCCAGCGAATACAGGCCCAGAGCCATCGAACGCTTTCGGCTTCACAGTATAATCCATTCCTCTCTAAAGGCATCCAGCTCAATCCAAGCATAATTCAGTTCAATTGGTATTCCATAGACAGCAGATAGCCTATAGATATCAAACTCTTCGTTAAATGGCTTGTAGCCTCATCCACTCTCATCTAACTAATTAAAATAACTGTGCAGCATCTCATGGAGAACTTCATGACATGCACCTTACCAGTGCAGCTTTACAGTGATAGAGTTTTTGCACTGATGTTGTGATGAAATGGCTTCTCTGAAATCACTGGCCAAATGGCATTCTGACACCTTTGTGTCTCCTTTTTCATCCCTAGCCTTTGTCCTCCCATCTGCCAATCAACCCCCCTCTCACCTTTATTCACCCTGCGATAGAACAGGAATGGGCGCAGTGGTAGAGTTGCTCCATTACAGGTACATTACAGACCCAGGTTCGATCCTGGCCATTGCTGCTGTCTGTACGGAGTTTGTACATTCTACCTGTGACCACGTGGGTTTTCTCCGGCTGCTCCGGTTTCCTCCGACACTCTGTAAATACAGTCTGTAAATTGTAAATTGTCCCTAGTGTGTAGGATTGTACTAGTAGAAAGGTTCTGATCACCTATTCCTTTTCTCCAGAGATGTTGCCTGACCTGTTAAGTTACTCCCACATTTTATGTTTATCTTCACTGAAAATTCCTAGGTCCTCAAGAGTGGTGGTGGTCTATGGGAAGAGTTGCCAAATGAAGTAGCAGAGGCAGTTAACAACATTTAAAAGTCATTGGAGCAAGTTCCCATTTGCTCTATCTATTGCAATTGAGTTTGACTTGATTATATCTATGTATAGCATTACCAGATTTGATTGGATAGCATGCAAAACAAAGCATTTCACTGTACCTCAGAACACGAGACAATATTAAACCTAAACCTTTAGTTTTACTTATCAGGACAGCACAGAGGCACAGTCCCACGGCATCAGAGACCCAGGTTTAATCCTGATTACAGGTGCTGTCTGTGTGGAGTTTGCACTTTCTCCCTGTGATCAGCTGGGTTTTTTCCAGGTGCTCTGGTGTCCTCCCTCATTCCAACGACGTGGAGGTTTATAAGGTTTATATGGGCAGCCACGTAAGACCAGCGTGGATGCAGCATCTTGGTTGGCATGGATGAGTTGGGCTGAATGGCCTGTTTCTGTGCTGTATCACTCTATGACTCTAAGGCCTGTTAATAGGGGCAGCAATATCTTAGGCAAATAATAAATCTCCATCCACATTACTGCTCCCCTACTCTATTGTCTTACTCACTTGCTAACCAATTCACAGTACTCATCTCAAAGCATTTCATTGCAAGTAATATAGTCTGATAGCTAAGGAGGTGTGATAATGAAGAAAAACATCCTCGCAGAGCCTGTGTAATTATTCTCTTTATGATACGATTAATTGACAACCATAATTTACTTCAGTGCGCACCCTCTTCCTGTGTAATCCTCAGTAATTTACCAATTGGAAAGAAAACAAATTAGCTGACTTGGTAAGGTGATATATGAAAGCCAATTAACAATGCAGGCATTACACAAGACAAATTATAGCAACTCTATCTTTAATAAAGATAATAAAACTTTGCAAATGTTATTCAGCCCAAATAATTAAAGAGAATAATTCTCTCCTTATATATGGTTAGAAATCTTTGGAATATGTGAACAGAGGGCATAATAATCTATGGGTTTCACACACTGGAATGAGTAAAAATTCCCAGTCAAATAATCTCCAATGTTAGAAGGCAGCAACCAGGAGAGACAGTGATTGCAGCAAAATTTCCTTTCTTAGTTACGAACAGTTACAATAATATACAAGACTAAGAACATTTTTTCTATAACAGAGGCTTGGAGAACGGCATGTAGGTTTGTTCACGTTTAATGAGGGATAACCTTGTCTTGAAGGCAGTTCAGAGAAGGTTCACCAAATTGATTCCTGGGGTGAGGAGTTTAAACTGTGAAGAGAGAATGAACAAAATGAGCCCATGCTCTCTGGAGTTTAAAAAGATGAGCGTTGATCCCATTGCAACGTAAAGCCCTGGGGGACCTTAGAGGTTGATGCTGAGAGGCTAATTTACATTGGGGTCATATTAATCTTTGCAGCTCTTTGACATTAAGATTCAGCAAATCTATTTTCTGCAACTGGATCTTTCGGACATTGTTAGGACGAAAACAAACACTTGGAGAAAAGTTAGATGCCGGCACGGTGTCACAGCGGTAGAGTTGCTGCCTTACAGCGCCAGAGACCCAGGTTCGATCCTGATGGGTGCTGTCTGTACAAGTTTGTACATTCTTCCTGTGACTGTTTTTTCCTGGGTCCTCTAGTTTTCTTACCGCACTCCAAAGATGTGTAGGTTTGTAGGTTAATTGGTTTCAGGAAAAAAAAGTAAAATTGTCCCTAACATGTAGAATAGTACTAGTGTATGAGGTGATCGGTGGTTGGCAAGGACTCTGTGGGCCAAACGGCCTGTTTCTGCACCGTATCTCTAAAGTCTAAAAGTCTAAAGGCTGTATTTGAATTTTCAGGTGCAGAACATTGTAATTTTTTTCATGTTGTGCTTCATGAAATCCAGTTATGTCTCCTCTTCCTGTCAATTGTCTGACTGAAACACCACATCCGAGCCCCGGGATCATTCTCATCAGGCCTGCCTGCCTGCCTCCACCTCTGTAATACTCTGCTCTCTCTCTCTCTCTCTCTCAGTTCCTTCATCATTGAAATGATTACCTACGCCTTTTATTAACCACACACACAACTATCCCAATGTAATTCTGCCCTGCCTTCTATTAACTCACTGTCAGTCCGCCAAGGCCTACTTGATCTCCCGGTTGCTAACCATTTTAACTCTGCTTCCCATTCCCATGCTGACCTTTCTGTCCTGTGTCGCCACACACAAATTGGAGAAACAGCACATAATATTTTGTTTGGATAGCTTACAACCCAGCGGTATGAACATTGAATTCTCTAATTTTAGGATAACCTATTTGGATAACCTTGTTTTAATCTACGCATTGAAATGTTGATTAGTCCTACATGCAAAACTTGGCTTGATTTTATAGTTATCACCTCATTAACAAATACCTCCATGACTTCACCCCACCTCCTGCCATTCATTTACTCTTATTCAATTCTACACCCCCTTTGAAATCTCGTCTCATTTTGATACATCTCACTACATAGAAGGCCATTGGGCCCATCCAGTCCACGTCAGCTGTCAGAGCAAGCGTCAAGAGTATTTGTCATTTGCGCCAGGAACAGAACAATGAAATTTAAGATGGACACCAAAAGCTGGAGTAACTCAGCAGGTCAGACTTCATCACTGGAGAAAAGGAATAGGTGACGTTTCTGGTCAAGACCCTTCTTCAGACTCAGGTCTGTCAGGCCTCAGACCTGAGTCTGAAGAAGGGTCTCGACCAGAAACGTCACCTATTCCTTTTCTCCAGAGATGCTGTCTGGCCCACTGAGTTACTCCAGCTTTTTTGCATCTATCTTTGGTTTAAACCAGCAGCTGCAGTTCCTTCCTACACAATGAAATTGTGTTTAGTTTAGATATACAGCGTGTAAACAGGCCCTTCGGCCCACCAAGGTGGAAGAAAGATAATGGGATGGAAAGGGTGGCAAGCACCTTGAAAATACTTCTAACCTTCCTGATGCAATGTACCTTGAAGGTGGACTGGATGGAAGGAAGTGACCAGTTTGTGATAGTCTGGTGGTACACAAAAATGCTGGAGAAACTCAGCGGGTGCAGCAGCATCTATGGAGGTCAAGAGCAATGGGGTTGTCATACCAAGCTGAGAAGTCTCCAGTCAGAATACTTTCCATAGCACCTCTGTAGAAGTGTGAGAGACTCTCATGGACATGCCAAATCTTCTCTGACACCAAACGAAGGAAATATACTGATGTGCTTTTGTTATCACTTGCTTTAGTGTGAAGGGACCAGGTTAGGTTGCTGGTGATGGTCAAATTTGCTGAGTTGTTCTAGCAGTTCCTATTTAATTTCAGATTTTTGGCATTATCAGAAAAATTCCACCAGCATCCCCGAAGCTTTTCTGAGATCTTTCCCACTCACTGTTGGTGGCTGTGCTCTCAATCGCTTGAGCCTCAAACTCTGGTTTAGTGTCTATTTCATTCTGTCCCTCCAGCCCTCTTGCCTCCATTATCAAGCTTGTTTCTTTGAAGAAGCTTTTGATCAAAGGATGTAAAATATTGCCACAAAACATCACTGCCAAAACATCATCCTGAATCAAATACATATTGTTTACAATCCACCTAGAAATCTTACACACAATGCTAAAGTTAACTGTAGCAATACCTGTCCTTCAATTCTAATTCCATAAATCAGAGAGTCCTCTATTACAGAGCTGTGGACTGTTCCCAGGGACACCATTCAGCGACGGGAGTCAAGTGCTGCTGGAAGGTCATCAACTTGATGAAAGATGCTCTTTGGTCTGCCCAAACCTTGTTGATCTCCCAGCAGAGTGAGATGTCGGTCGGGGAATGTGGCCGACTGGCGCGCTCCAGACTGCAGGAGTACGTGCTGAGGGACTCACTGAAGCTCGGTGCAGCCAACGCCAAGGCTCTGTGGGGGAGGACCACAGTCTAGGGTCCTTCCGCTGCTGGAACATTGGGGGGAAAGGTGTGGTGGAGACCCCCCTCAAACAAGGGAAGAGATATCACCCCAGGGGGCCACATGAATGGCAAGGTTGCTGAGCATAATTATGGTATATGTTTGGTAGTGTTACAACCAAATATAACGCAAACGAATGGATGTGTAGCCACTGAATATGTCCGAGGTTTTTTGCACAGCTTTTTTTATCCTGAATAAAGTTTATTTTTATATTTTTAAAAATTCCCCCGCTTCATCCCATAACCCTGTAGATGCAAAGACAGAAGAATGTCCCCCTTATCTTGCCAGAAAAGACAAAGCCATTGTTGTCTCTCCGAGAGGGCAACGTTTTCATATTTGCTTGTTCCCCTGTCAAATCTAAAAGCAAGTCATGGCTGCTAATACTGTTCTCTGCTCCAATATTCTTGACAAACATTGTGTTTCCCTTGTAGCAGCAGAATGGTGAATAGCTGGCAGACAGCGGAAAGGATACCTGCAATTTATCTGTTTGCCGTTGCTTTTGATGACACTGTTGGGAGCAGGAAGGCTCAGAGCTGTCATCTGCCTACTTATTTCACTGTTCCTCCTTGGAGAGCGCAAGGAAGTGCAAGAAGAATGGGTGACAGCAGGGAGAGGAGTGCGAGACAGAGAAAGCGGATCGATAAGGGTTAGTGTTTGCATCACTATTAACACTGCCGCTGTCATTGTTCCCATTCACTGTATCACTCACTGCGAGATTCACCGGTCAATGCATTTCCCCTTCTCACAAATCCAAACAACCTTCGCGGCTATAAAAGGAAGACATTCCTTGCAAGTGTCGAGAGCAGCAAATGAACTCTCTGGTTTCACAACATAAATCACCCTCTCTTTTTCAGATAAAAGTCAACACCTTGACTGGTCTGCATTATTTCACAACCACAGTTTAGCCTGATAGGGTGATCCGTCTCTGTCATACTGTTAAAATGATAATGCCAATTAAATAACACAAGTAATTGCTGGTTTATCCCTCCAGAATTCCCTTAAGATATTATTGCGGAATATGAATGAGGTCTAGCCTGCTCGGGAGAGCAGCAATGTGATTTGTTTCTTTTAACCTTCTTTCAACCCTGTTTCCTGATCCAATGATCATAATTATAATTCAAATATCTGGAGTCAGTCACAGGGTTCATAAAGATTCTGGAGGGGGATTAAAAAACCACTTTTAAGAGTTGGTGACACAAAGCACAGAGACACTTTAGACTTTAGAGAATCAGCGTGGAAACAGACCTTTCAGCCCACCGCGTCCACGCTGACCAGCGATCACCACGTACACTAGCACTATCCTACACACACTCGGGACGATTGACCATTTTACCAAAGCCAATTAACCTACAAACATGTCTTTAGTAGAGTGTGGGAGGAAAGCAGAACACCCAGGGAAAACCCACACGGTCACGGGGAGAACGTACAAACTCCGTACAGGCAGCGCCCGTTGTCAGGATCGAACCCGAGTCTCTGGCGCTGTAAGGCAGCAACTCCACCGCTGCGCCACCATGCTGCACTGTTGATGAAAATCAAAGACCAGGCCCCCATTAAAAGTCAAGACCCCCATTCATGTTACCTTTAAGTTATGGATGGCCTGAGTAAATTGAAATCATCGTATAGGATGCCAATAAAAAGTTCAACAACAAAAAGGTGATATTAATGGAGTGTTACAGGAAGGGTGGCTCAAGGGAGGGCTATTATTTAAAATGTTACTGTTTTTCTCTTGGTTGTTTAGTCTTAACAACTGGATTTATTTATTATTCGTATTGTAAAGAGGCTTCATCCTGTGATTATTGATTGGCGATGCAAAAGTGAATCAGGAAGCTGATTTTGCCACCAAGAACTTGATTAAAGAGGCAATCTGATCATAATTCTATCTGAAGAAGGAATCTGTTTAAAGAAGGAATCTCATTAATTCGAATCTTGGTTCATGAATTTCACCAAAGACCAAAAGAAAAATGAGAGATTTATTTAAAGGACAAACATTCCTGCAGATCAATCGATGTCTAAAAAAGTGGGAATAAATAATAACCCTGCAGAGATGCGATAAATCTACAATTAAAACGGAAAATGCAAAAAAAATATTCAGCACATCAGGCTGCATCTGAGGGAAGAGAAAATAAGTTGTTGTTGTGTTTCTCTCTTCAGGGAGAAAAAGGAAATCACGTATTATTATAACTTTTGCTGAGCTTTTATTGGATTTAATATCCTTTTCAAACCACGTTATGACCGACAATACTTGTTGCAAGTGTTTTTCAGTGGTACGTTCAATTCAAAGTCGCAATTTATATCAGCTAACTAACGTACCAGGCAGGTCTTTGGGATGTGGGAAGAAACCAGTGGACACAGTGTGAATGGATTGAAATGGAATGGAATACTTTATTGTCACATGTGACAAAGCAGAGTGAAATTCTTTGCTTGAATGCAAATAGCGACCACCTACAACACTTACAGTTACAAAGTACGCCAGCTCCTCCTTTCCTCTCCCCCCCCCCCCCCCCCCCCGCCCACGCCGGGTCCTTATTATTGTCACGTATACAGTGGAAAGCATTGTTTAGCGTGTTATCCAAGTAGATCATATCATACAAGAGTACATCAGGTAATGCAGAATATAGTGTTACACCTTTTGAACATCCACTCAAGGGTCAGATAACAGTGGGGATGAGGCCGTTCTTCAATCTGGAGGTACGTGCATTCAAGCTTTTGGATCTTCTGCCTGATGGGAAAGTGGTGTGAGTGGTCTTTTGATAGTGTTGGATATTATCCCGAGGCAGTGTGAAGTGTAAATGGAGTCGATGGGTTGGGAGTGTGCGTACGCCTGATGGACTGGACTGTGCCCATGACTCTCTGCAGTTTCCTGCGGCCTTGGGCAGAGCAGTTGCCATACCTAGCTATGATGCATCTGGACCAAATGCATTCTATGGTGCATCTGTCAAAATCAGTAAGAGCTATTGGGGGGCATGACAAGTATCTTCCAAAAGCAACAGGCTAGACAGTTAGATTTGGTCTTGTTGGTTGAGCATCCAAATATCGAATATAAAATTAATATATATATATATCTATATATTACTAAAACTCTGTCTCTGTGTGTGTGTGTGTGTGTGCGTGCGATTCATGCCCTGAATTTCGCCAAAACCGTACACGATAGCGCTACAATTTTTGGACCATCTTACTCACCATTTTCCTGTGGAGCGGTGTATAAAGTTTCGTTCAGATTGATGGTAAATTTTACATTTAAAGTTTGAGTCTAAAACTAGGTGTCACAGTTTAAGAATAAGGGGTAGGCCACTTAGGACTGAGAGGAGGAAAAAGTTTTTCTTCCAGAGAGTTGTGAATCTGTGGAATTCTCAGCTACAGAAGGCAGTGGAGGCTAATTCACTGGATGTATTCAAGAGAGAGTTAGATATAGCTCTTAGGGCTAATTGAATCAAGGGATATGGGGAGAAAGCAGCAACGGGGCACTGATTTCGGATGATCCGCCATGATCATATTGAATGGCGGTGCTAGCTCAAAGGACTAAATGGCCTACTCCTGCACCTATTTTCTGTGTTTCTATGAAATATAACCTCCCTGCATTTACATTAATTTCACGGTCAATAAACAGCAGTATTCTCTTGGCTTTGCTAATTACCGGTACTGATAAATGCTACCCTTTTGTAAATCAGGAAAGCCTGCATCTCAGATCTACAATATTTCATCATTTAGATCATAGGCTTTGTTTTCATTCTTCCAGCAATGGACAATTTTATATTTTCCCACATTTTATAGCTCCATCACCGATTTTCCGACAACTGGTAGTCCGGCACACCCTGTAATCGGACAAAATCCTACCCGGCATTCCCCCAGAAAATGTGGTGCCTAGACCGGATGAGGTGGCCGATCTCGACCTCATCGGGACTTCTGTGCTGATCAACAGGTTGAATTTGCCCCCCTGGAACTCCGGCCCGTCCAGTGCGGGCAGCTCCATTCCCATAGCTGACTTTGCATGCCGTTATCTCGGCCCCCCAAGACCGTGACCTCGGTGGTCCGGCAAAATGGATAATCCAGAAAGGCTCTGGAACCAAGGCTGCCGGAAAATCGGTGGTGGACCTGTACTTCCGTTTTCAGACTCTTCCCACTGATAAGGAAGCACGCCTGTCTCTAACCTCTCAGCACTTCTTTGGGGAGAAAACAGCCAGAAGACTATTGAAAGCCAGCATGAAAGTTTGACTGTGGGCCAAATGGCCTGTTCCTATGCTATAATTAGACAAATGAATCCCTGCACATCCTCAACAGCAGGGGTTCCCAACCTTTTTCATCCCGTTTACCCCTGGCAACTTTTTGAAAGTAAATTTACCCCCACATTGTTTTGTTCAGTAATTTGACTTTACACTTCTACCGCTGACAAAGGGGAAATTTATAAATACTGAATCCAGAATCAACAAATTACCCCCTGGGGGTAAATTTACCCCTTGCTCTCCAGCAGCTCCCTCGTCCAGTCACACGCACGGAAAACACACACTTCCGTCTCCCAAGTCAGTGGCAAGAAGGGCCCCGACCTCGAAACGTCACCTATTCCGTTTCGCCAGAGATGCTGCCTGACCCGCTGAGTTACTCCAGCATTTTGCGTCCGTCTTCAATCACATATTAGTTATACACTAATCCCATTAAAGACACACACACACACACACACACACACACACACACACACACACACACACACACACACACACACACACACACACACACACACACACGCACACACACGCACACATGCGCGCACACACACACACACACACACACACACACACACACACACACACACACACAGACACACACACACACACTCTCTCTATCTGAATCCTTTTGTATCCTTCTCTATGTCCTTCCCATGATTTATTTTTATCTTTGCTTTGCTTCATCAGCAACGCTAGCAATCATACTTTCAGTGACTCACTTAAATGATTTGCATGACTTGTTAAACCCAGCCCATGTGGCACACTACTTGTTCCATCTAGCCAGCCGTGCAAAGATATGTTTTTGTGGTTCCTGCTTACCAGACAATCGTCTATCCATGCCAAGATGTTACCTCCTGCACAATGAGATGTTGTTTCCTGCAATAACCTTTCATCCAGCATTTTATCAAATGCCTCTGGACACATCTAGTTATAATACTTTCACTGATTTCCCTTATCCAAAGATCTCTGGTGAGCTGGTCAAATATGAGTACTCTTTTGTGTTGATTCTGCCTGATTATGTTGACATTTTCTCAGTGTCCTGCTATAATGTCTTTAGTAATAGCTTCAGTCACTCATTTTGTGACAGGTGTCAAATTAACCGGCCCCTGTCTTAAGCAAAGTAGAAAATGCTGGAGAAACTCAACAGATCAGACATGGAGGCTCGGTGGCACAGCAAAGGAGTTGCTCCCTTACAGCGCCAGAGACCCAGGTTTGATCCTGACCATGGCATCAAGAAAATTGGCATTATTTCAACCAAGATGTTATTGTGTATAGAATTATGAGCCAGTTTGGATTATTTTTCCCAGGATGGAAAAATCAAATACTCGAGGGCATAGCTTTAAGGTGAGAGAGGCAAAGTTTAAAGGAGATGTGTCATAGATGGAGACTTGGAGTCATACAGCGTGGAAAAAGACCCTTTGGCCTAACTTGCCCATGCCTACCAACATGCCTGCGTTAACACATATCCCTAAACCTACCCTATCGATATACCTGTCTAAATGTTTCTTAAACATTGCAATAGTACCTGCTTCAACTACGTCCTCCGGCAGCATGTTCCATACACCCACCACCCTTTGTGTAAACAAGTTTACCCTCAGATTACCATTAAATCTCCCCCCCCCCCTCACCTTAAACCTGTGTCCTCTGGTTCTCACTTCAACTCTGGGCAAAAGACTGTGCATTTATCTAATCTATTCCTTTCATGATTTTGTAAACCTTTATAAGATTACCCCACACCCTCCTGCACTCCAAGGAATGAAACCCTTGCCTGCTCAACCTCTCCCTATAGCTCAGTCCCTCGAGTCCTGGCAACATCAACATCATGGTTTTTTACGCAGTGGGTGGTGGGTGCCTGGAACACACTGCCGGCAGAGGTGGTGGTGGAGGCAAATACAATAGTGGCATTTAAGAGGGCGGCACTGCGGCGCAGCGGTAGAGTAGAGCAGAGACCTGGGTTTGATCCTGACTATGGATGCTGTCTGTACAGAGATTTACGTTCTCCCTGTGACCGCGTGGGTTGTCACCGAGTGTGTAGATAGTGTTAATGTGCAGGGACCGCTGGTCAGTGCGGACACGGTGGGCCGAAGTGCCTGTTTCCGCGCTGTATCTCTAAACTAAAAACTAAACTAAACTAAGAATCTATGGACATGCAGGGAATGGAGGGATACGGATTATGTGCAGGCAGACAAGAGTTGGTCTTGGCAACTTTGTTTTGCAGGGACATTGTGGGCCGAAGGGCTTGGTCTTGTCCTGAACTGTTCTATGTTGTATGTTCTATGTTTTATATTATTGTTTCAAAATGTGATTTCAAGGCACAATATTTTTTTTAAATCATGTCATGTTGTTCGAGAAGAAAAGGAAGTCTTGACATGGACAGAAAATGATCTCCAGTTCTGTGCTGTGTGACATTACGAAAAGTACAAGAGTAATCCATAAAGCTGGTATTACCTTCCTTGCAGTCCACAAATGCGATTGATTCAGTTGATTTAATGAGAAACCTCCAGCTTCTCTCTTCCCTCACTCAGTCTGAAGAAGGGTCTCGACCTGAAACGTCACCTATTCCTTTTCTCCGGAGATGCTGCCTGACCCACTGAGTTACTCTAACATTTTTTATGTAAGCCAACATCTGCAGTTCCTTACAACACACATGATATCCCTGCCGTACAGGATTGCTGTGGGGAATGGTGACTGTCTTTCAAGAGTTAAGGCCTATCTCCAGCTGAACCATGGAATGGATTTAAAAATGCACACACACAGCCATGAACTATTCAATACACTTTTCATCAAATTAGGGTGATTAATTTTAGCCTGAAGCATCAACAAAGAGTAAAAGCATTTCATTTATAGCCATTCTCAGATATCCTGCTTGTCCTCATTATATTCCATGCACTATACAAATTATGATCATAGCTTCCCTTACTGCAATTCACAGACAAGAGTTAATTAAAACAAACACATTTCTTAATGTAGGATATGGACTGTAACGGGGAGAATGAGGTCACTTGTAAGAACGGCTGTGGGGAAGAATGAAAAAAAAATCCTTTTTTTTTTTTTAACACTCACACTACTTGTCCTTTCAAGAGGACAAGATATGGGCGGCACGGTGGCGCAGTGGTAGAGTTCCAGGGTCCTGGGTTCGATCCTGAACACTATTGTCAAAGAACTGACAAAAGGGATAACATGAAAATGGCCACCTTGGCAGAAGTATAGAAGTCTCCAGCCAGCCTCATTAATATTGTTTCTCCTCCTACCACATCTTTCTCTAATGGTGAGTAAAGACTTGTGTTTAGTTTAGTTTAGTTTAGTTTAGTTTAGTTTAGTTTAGTTTAGTTTTGTTTAAAGATACAACGTGGAAGCAGAACCTTTGGCCCACCAAGTCCACGCCGACCAACAATCCCCATACACTAATCCTATCCTGCACATTAGGGACAATTTACAATTCACAGAAGCCAATTAACCTACAAACCTGCACGTCTTTGGAGTGTGGGAGGAAACCGGAGCACCCAGGCAAAACCCACGCAGTCACAGGGCGAACATACAAACTCCGTACAGACAGCACTGGTAGTCAGGATCAAATCCATGTCTCTTGCACTGTAAGGCAGCAGCTCTACCACTGTACTAATGTGCTGCCCATAAACATTTTGTGTCCCATATGAATTCTGAGCGATTGCTGCTTCTATGATACAGACGGTATCTAGATAACCCAGTGGGTGATATTCAAAAGTCAAATATGCTGGTCGAGCAAATGATTAGTAAATGTAACAGACTTTTGTTACTTATTGTTGATGGAATTGAATACAATTAAGGGAGGTTATGTTTCAGTTACTGATGGCATTAGTGAGATAAGATCTTGAGTAATGTGCACATTATTGGTCTCCATTTTAAAGAAAGGATGTCCAGGAGACAGAAGAGTCAAGATTAAATATCTTATGTACCAATCACAGAAAAATTAAATGCTTACTTGCTTCAGCATAACAGGCCTGTAAACACAATACACACAGATAGTAAATAATAAACTAAACTATTCAATAAATGTTAGATATTAATGCATTGATTGCAGTTCAGGGAAGGCTCACTTTACCAGAATGCGGAGGCTGTCTTGTGAGGAAAGGTACGACAGGCTAGGCTGGTATCTGCTGGAATTTAGATGCAAGAGAGGTAACTTGATTGATATGTGTTGAATCACTGGGGAAGATTTCCGACCCGAAACGTCACCTATTCCTTTCCTCCAGACATGCTACCTATTCCAGCGTTTTTTGGCTAACATCGGCATAAAACAGCATCTGAATTTCTGTCCTACACATAGATGTGGAGAAGTTGATTCTCCTTCTGGGAAAATCTGGAACTATGTTTACCCATTTAAAAATTATGAGTCATGGGTTTTGGAGAAAAGATGGGCATTTCTTTTCTCTTAGATGGATTTAAATATTTGGGACCCTTCTATCCTGAAGGGCAGAAAAGGAAGAGCTTTAAACATTAAACAAAAGCTTACCTTACTGCAATTCGCAGACATGAGTTAATTAAAACAAACACATTTCTCAATGTAGGATATGGACTGTAACGGGGAAAATGAGGTCACTTGTAAGAACGGCTGTGGGGAAGTATGAAAAAAAAATCCTTATTTTTTTTAAACACTCACACCACTTGTCTTTTCAAGAGGACAAGATATGGGCGGCATGGTGGCGCAGTGGTAGAGTTCCAGAGTCCTGGGTTCGATCCTGAACACGGCTGCTTGTCTATATGGAGTTTGTACGTTCTCCCTGTGACCGCCTGTTTTTTTTTGTTATTTTTTAATTTAATTTTTTATTTATTAGAAGTACATTACATTACAACCAATTACATTAGTACTCATCATGTATATATTATTACAATTAATGTACTCCATCATTTTTTACACTAATAAAAAGGAAAAGTTGAGATTAAGAAAAAAGAGAAAGTGAAGGAAAATAGTGAAGGTGTAAAAACGTGACAAGAAAGAACAAAGAAATTAAAAAGAAAGGATTAAGAGATAGACCCTAAAGAAGAAGAAAAAAGAAAAAGAGGAAAAAGAGAAAAACAAATACTTTGTTATACGCATCACGCAAATGGGATATACCAACTCTCCAGCTTTCATTCCCCTTTACCTGACCTCAGTACTTTTGCACCCTATACTTGTAATAATTCTATGAATGCAGACCACGTCAGGTGGAAGTGATCTGGTTTACCTGCCAGGAGGAGTCTTATCTCTTCTAGGTGTAATGTTTCGAACATATTTGAAATCCACATGTTTATAGTTGGTATTGGAGCATTTTTCCAGAATTTTAGGATTAACTTTTTTCCAGTTATTAACCCATAGTCTATTAATTTCTTTTGAAACACATTTAGTTCAGGACTATCTTCCGTTGTTCCGAAGATAATCCATTCTGCTTTTGGTATCAGTTTTATTTTAAATAATTTTGTAAATATTTCAAAAATTTCAATCCAAAATTTTTGAATTTTTGTACAAAAAATAAATGAGTGCGCTATAGTAGCTTCTTGAGATTGACATTTATCACAAATGGATGATACATTTGCAAATTTTTTATTAATTTTAGTTTTTGAATAATATAATCTATGTAAAATTTTAAATTGTATTAAAGTGTGTCTTACATTAATCGAACATTTATGCACGTTTAATAAATGTTCATTCCACCTTTCCTTTGAGATTTTAATAGCTAATTCTTGTTCCCAGTCTCTTCTAATACCTTCCGTAGATGGTATTTCTACATTTAAGATAATATTATACAAATATGATATTAAGTTTGCTGATTCAGCTTTTATCTGCATTGCTTCATCCAGTATATCTGCTGAGATATTATAATGATCTTTTGTATATTTTTTCAAATAGTCACATATTTGAAAATATTTAAAATATTGATTATTTCCCAGTTTATATTTTATTTGTAGTTGTTGGAATGATAGTAATTTTCCAGTTTCATACAAGTCACCGAACGTTTTAATTCCTAGTCTATCCCATTGTATAAAAGATTTGTCTGTAATAGAGGGATTAAACTAAGGGTTATTAACTATTGGAGTTAAAAGCGATAGATTTCTTAATTTTAAATTTTGTTTTATTTGTTTCCAAGTTCTGATTGTACTATGTATAATTGGGTTTTTGTTATAATTTATGTTATTCAGTTTCATTGGTGAGAGGAGGATCGCTCCAATGTTTCCAGAGGAGCAGTCCTCTCTCTCCATTACAATCCAGTCCACTTGCAGGGCAGAGTTGTCCATCAGTTGGATCATATTTTTAATATTTACTGACCAATAATAATACATGAAGTTAGGGGGTGCTAAGCCCCCTAATACTTTAGCTTTGTTCAAGTGTGTTCTTTGTATTCTACGTGATTTATAGACCCATATAAAATTAATAATGTCTGAGTCCAGTTTAAAAAAAAACTTCTTTGGTAGGTATATAGGAATCGATTGAAATAGGTATAAAATTTGTGGTAAGAAGATCATTTTTATTGCATTTATTCGGCCTATTAAAGACATCGGAAGCGTTTTCCAAAATTTAATTAGTGCATTTAATTTATTAAGTAAAGGATCAAAATTTGCTTTGAACATGCCTTGATATGTTCTGGTGATTTCAATACCCAAGTATTTAAATTTTTCTGTAGCTATTTTAAAAGGGAATTTTAAAAGATGTGTTGAGTCTTTCGGTTTTATTGACATAATTTCACTTTTATTCCAATTTATTCTGTATCCGGAAAAAGATCCAAAGTCCTCAATTAGATTTAATATGTTTGGTATAGTAATTTGAGGTTTTGTAATGTACAATAATATATCATCCGCGTATAAGGATATTTTATTATTAGAGTACTTGGTATTATACCCATGGATATCAGGATGTGTTCACATTTTTTCTGCTAAAGGTTCAATTATGAGAGCAAACAACTGTGGTGATAATGAGCATCCTTGTCTGTTTCCCCTTGATAGTTGGAATTTCGAGGATAATACGTTATTAGTTAGTATTCTAGCTGTAGGTTTATTATATAATAATTTAATCCATAAAATAAAATTCTCTCCCAATTGGAATTTTTGTAATACTTTATCCATATAATTCCATTCTACTTGGTCAAATGCTTTTTCAGCGTCCAGCAAAATAATTGATAATTCTTGTTCTTCAATTTTGTGTGAGTACATTATATTGAGTAGACGTCTCATATTATTGGATGAATATCTCTTAGGGATAAACCCCGTCTGATCTGGGTTTATTAATTTACTAATATATTTACTTAATCTTCCAGCTAATGTTTTCGCTAATATTTTTTGATCTGTATTTAACAATGCTATAGCTCTATATGAACCCGGTTCTTCTATATCTTTGTCTTTTTCAAGTATTAGTGTAATCGTTGATTCAGCTAATGTATCAGGTAATATTTGTTTTTTAAAAGCATATTGATACATTTTCTGTAACCGTGGTATAATTTTGTCATAAAAGCTTTTATAAAATTAATTAGTAAATCCATCAGGACCTGGAGTTTTTCCATTCTTTAATGAGTTTATTGTATCTTCTAATTCCTTAATTGAAATTTGTGCACCCTATTCCTCTTGTTCCTTCAACTCTAACTTTGGAAGATTACAATTATCCAAGAATTTTATTGGAGTCAGTTGTCGTTTTAGATGTGTACAAATTCTCGTAAAATTGCACAAATCTTTTATTAGCATGGGTTTTTCTAAGTGCTCCAGTTTCAAACATATTTTATTATCACGTGACATGTCACAGTGAAATTCTTTGTCTTGCGTACCATACACAGAGTATGCAAAGAACCACCACGTACAGGGCGTCAACAACGTTACAAAGAGTTCAATGTAGTTCCAACTTGACTGACTTGAAAATTAGATTTCCAAGAATCCTGGTCAATATTCATACTTCAATCAACATCACCAGAACCATAATAATATTGTTTATTTAAAGAAGGATTATGCGTGAGATTATATAAAAGATATTTGTCATGCAATCATACATCACAGAAATAGGCCCATTAACTCACCAACTATTAAACGCTCTTTAAACTAACCCATCACTCATATCATTTTATTCTCTTCACATTCTCATCAAATCCCCCAGATGCTACCACTCTCTTACGCTCTAGATCAATTTACAGTGGCCAATTAACCTACAAACCCACACATCTTTGGGGGGTAGGGTGAAGCCGGAGCACCTGAAGGATACCCACGGGGTCACAGGGAGAACATGCAAACTCCACACAGGTGTCAGGATTTAACTTTTGCGGAGTTGTGAATCTCCTTTAGCTGTGCCACTGTGCAGCATCAAAAGCTATTGTGGAAACTCCAGGGCTACTATATAACATGTGTATGAAGGAACTGCAGATGCTGGTTTAAACCGAAGGCTGACACAAAATGCTGGAGTAACTCAAGCGGGACAGGCAGCATCTCTGGAGAGAAGGAATGGGTGACATTTCACGTCGAGACTGAAGAAGCCTGAAGAAGGGTCTCGACCAGATTTTCCCAGAAGGAGAATCAACTTCTCCACATCTATGTGTAGGACAGAAATTCAGATGCTGTTTTATGCCGATGATAGCCAAAAAACGCTGGAATAGGTAGTATGTCTGGAGGAAAGGAATAGGTGACGTTTCGGGTCGGAAATCTTCCCCGGTAATCCAACACATATCAATCAAGTTACCTCTCTTGCATCTAAATTCCATTAGATACCAGCCTAGCCTGTCCAACCTTTTCTCACAAGACAGCCTCCGCATTCTGGTAAAGTGAGCCTTCCCTGAACTGCAATCAATGCATTAATATCTAACATTTATTGAATAGTTTAGTTTATTATTTACTATCTGTGTGTATTGTGTTTACAGGCCTGTTATGCTGAAGCAAGTAAGTATTTAACTTTTCTGTGATTGGTACATAAGATTTTTAATCTTGACTCTTCTATTTCAAATGATCATATGTTTATATATTGCTTGTGGAAACGTGAATAAAATGGTTTCTGCATTGCCAGCATTAAATTCAAAAGTATTCAAATTCAAATTCAAATGGATTGCAAAGGACTTTGATACGATCTGAGGTCTTGACCAGAGCAGTATAAATGTAAGTATTTCAGATGTAGAGTTTAAAGGATGGAATATCCGGTAGCTCCTAGATGAGGACTGATTTCATCTGGCCAGCCTCATTAATACCATGCCTCCTCCTCCCACATCTACCTCTAATGGTGAGTAAAGACTTTTCATTAGATTGTTAGATTAGGTCAATATTAAGAAGGAGGAGGTGTTGGATGCCAAGTGACACATAAGCGATGATGAATCCCCAGGGGCAGATGTGATCTATCCGAGGTTGCTATCTGAAGCAAAGGAGGAGATAGCTCGGTCCCAGATGGTGTCTGGAAGATAGCTAATGTGGATACATTATTTGGACATCAGGGATAAGCCAGTTAACTGCAGGCTGGAGAGACTTAGATCAGTGGCAGGGAAATTATTGAAGAAAAACCCAAGGGATAGGATTCATGTACAATGTTAAATGTGAAATAGATTTGTAATCAATGACAAATATCTTTGTAAGCACGTGTCCATTGATATTGCTTGGAAACACTAAGGGATCTATTGGGATACCACCATGTCAGTGGTAGGGAAGTTATTGAAGAAAAGCCTAAGGGATAGGATTTATGGAAAAGCAGAAAATGATCAGGGATAATCAGAGAGTCTTGGGAATTATGTGGGAGAAATCCTGCCTCACTAATTGAACTGAGCTTTTTGATGAGGTAACTGAGAATGTTAATCCTGGCTAAAACAGAGCAGCCATAGCACCAAAATTTAGTAAGGACTCATGTGTTGCTAGGCCATTTTTTGTCAAGTCTGATGTGCTCTGCAAAAATAGGACAAGCTTCTGAATGGTGCCAGTAAGTCTAGGGCCCGATCAGTGTTGCGTATTTAATTGACAGAATGAATGTGATTTCTGCAGAGGATCTCCAAGGAAGTGTAAAATGCATGAAGTCAATTGGATTAATGCAAAATAAGTGTACATATTGTAAATAATGTTTCCTGACAGTTACCCTGCTGTTTGTTGATTGGTTAAAGTGTTGACCCCATGGCAGGTTTGTTTGAATTCCAGGGTAAATGTTGCATAATTCAAGTTAAGATAGCTTCCTCTAGAAGCTTCTCCTGCAACAATGTAAGGGATATTCTGTTATTGGTCTGTGTAACTGTCAATAATGTATTGTTGTAATTAATATGTTTGATTGGATTGTAAATAGACCACCTCTCTGTAGATCAGCCCCTCAAGGTTCAGGGATCTATAAAAGGCAGCCCCCACGAGGTCCTTTGTCGATCTTCTGGAAGAGCGCTTGGGACTGCGTGAACTTTTGGAGTGTTTCTGCTTGCACGAGGCT
Source organism: Malacoraja senta (assembly GCA_038087875.1). Taxonomy (NCBI): domain Eukaryota; kingdom Metazoa; phylum Chordata; class Chondrichthyes; order Rajiformes; family Rajidae; genus Malacoraja; species Malacoraja senta. Next base: position 45,535,939 of record CM075982.1, read on the forward strand.
GAAGGGCTTGGCCAGGCAGATACAAGGATCGAACCCACGGTGCTTTAGGTATCGTATAGGGTAATTTGTTGTTCTATCCAAAAATAAAAATTAGTTGTTCCAGTGCTTGAATCAGTGTTTTATTGACTGAACTAGACTGGGGGGAAGCTTAGAAGAGCTTATTTACATTGGTGACTCTTCTGGGATCTCAACGGACCCCCAAACACAAGCTTGCGATTAAGGGTGTTGAGCTGTCCCGATCGTGAGTGCAGAAATCAGCGCCACGGTGCTGTTTTCGCATCGGTTTTCGCATCGGTTTTTGTCACTTCACCGGTCGGAGCAGATTGATCATTCGCGGGCTTGGGAAAGGGTCCCAACGAGATCGTAGAACAGAGTCTAGCAAGCGCTGGGAGTCAAAAGTGCCTTTGGGGTTAGAGGCCCTACTCTGGACTGACCATGGGTGATGCATCCTAGTTGTTGGCTGCTTGCTCCAAACCTCGGCTAGAGCAGCGTCGCTTGTGGCTGAAGACACCAATGCGGGAGTGACAGTCTCTGTGGCAAAGGTCACATTTGTGTGTGGTCTCTGGTCTGTTCAAGTTGCTGCGCTCCTTTCTGCGTGCTCGCTTGTCTGCCGCTGTGTTCAGCAGTTTCTCTTCCCCCGTTTTGAGATGATGGTTCAGGGTACCTCTCCACCTCGTGTGGTCAGCTGCAAGGCTATCCCAGGACTCCACATCGATGTTGAGCGCCTTCATATCTCTCTTGCAGACATCCTTGAAACGTAGCTGGGGGCGGCCGATGGTTCTCCTGCCTGATGTCAGCTCTCCATAGAGGATGTCTTTTGGAATACGGCCATCCTCCATGCGGTGGACATGGCTCAGTCACCGCAGTCTGCACTGCCCGAGTAGAGTGTACATACTGGGATGACCAGCGCAAGACAGGATCTCGGCGTTGGACACTCTGTCTTGCCAGGATATGCCCTGGATATGGCGGATGCTTCTCAGGTGGAAGGTGTTGAGTCTTCTCTCCTGCCTGGCATATGTAGTCCATGTCTCACTGCCGTACAGCAGCGTGCTGTTGACACAGGCGTTGTAGACTATCTTTGTCTTCACTGTCAGCTTTGGGTTGGTCCACGCTCGAGTTGTGAGGCGAGCGACAGTTGTAGCTGCCTTCCCGATCCTCTTGTCAATCTCTGTGTCCTTGGAGAGGTTGTCGGTGATGGTGGAGCCGAGGTACGTGAACTGAGGTACGGCATCAAGTTTGTAGTCGTCGATGGTGGTGACAGGCGGCGCCTCTGTATCCTACCCCAAGACGTTCGTCTTCTTCAGGCTGATGGTCAGCCCGAAGTCCTTGCAAGCCCGATAGAAGCGGTCCATCAGTGACTGTAGTTCCTGCTGGGTGTGGGAGACAACTGCAGCGTCGTCGGCAAACAACATGTCTCTGATGAGAGCTGATGATGTCTCTGATGAGGGCCCTACTAAAAGTGGGTTAAAGGCCCATAACATCAGGGTTGGGTTTAAGGCCCGTAAAACTTGGTTGTAGTTGGTAGCTGCAGCTGCTGGCAAAAACCAAAAACAATTTCGTAAAAAAATAAAACTAGAGGTTCGAGGCTCTATCCAGATCGGGTATCCAATTGAGTGGATATTTCAAGACGACCTGGGTGTAACAGTGCTAAGCGGCTAAGCACTGCGTCGTTGCTGGGGGTGCAGATTGGAAGAGCGCTCCAAAAATCGGCATCGACTGTCAGCGTGAAGAGGTTACGCGCTGACACCCGGTGCCAAGCAGGTGGAAATGAAGAAGCCTTTTTGACAGGGTGAGCCTATGTTGGTTAAAGTCCATGCCTGTTTGAGGTATCCAGAGCTCTGAAAAGACGGGGGAGGACCCTCGTAAAGTTATTTGGCACTCGGTGGTTAGAGTATAGATTGGTTGAGAATACTCAAATCGTTCTAGAATTCTATCCGAACTAAATGTGAATTTACATTTGCGTACGTCGAGTTACGCAGCAAAAAGCTGGTCCGATCAGAGCCAACTGAAATTTTTTGATTTGAAAGTATCTAAATTCAGAATCTCATATTGAGATACTGGACAGAGTAAAGTGTGCACATTGTGGAAATTGAAAGGTTGAAAGTGTGTGGACGTGGAAGATAGGAGAAAAATTTGAATAGTAGATTGGAAAGATTGATTGTGCAATGGTATGAAAGAGGTGGGAAACCGTTAGTGCTTTGGAGTCGTTAGCCACTGTTCAGGAATGAGCTTGACAATCTTGGAGGTTGAAAGGAAGGAGTGAATTATTGAAAAGTTGTGAAGGGCTTTGGGATTTTGCTTCGGGTGTCCGAAGACATGGGAAGTAGCCTAGACCGAGATATGACAGAAGATGCTCGGAGCCCATTGCAAATGATATGCAATGAGTTCCCACCCAAGGAAGAGAAATTAAGAGACTTGTCGGGAGCGCTAAATAAGAAATTAGGAGACAAACTATGGCCGTCGGGGGGCATTAGAAGAGTAAAAGGATTAAAGTACATAGAGCGAATCATTTGGCAGTATTGTAATAGTGAAAGTGCAAAGGAGTTAATAGGATTATGGAAGAAATATTATGAGGAATGAAGGGCAAATAAAGAGGTTAGGAGAATGGCGAGTTGGGAAAAATCAATTTCAAAACTCGGAATAGAACTGAAAGAAGGTGAAGTAGATCAATCTCCAGGTAGTAGGAAGGACAGGAGTAGAGATGAAGGAAAGCACACGGAACAGGGAAGAAGTAGATCTCCTGAAAGGAAACTAGTCCCTGTAACTTTAAAGTTTAGAGATCTGATGGTTAGTGTTGACTTCGAGGGGAAAGAAGATGAATATTTGGAAGATAGGACAAATGTTAAAACTAGTAGAAATTTGCAGCTCCCACCATGTTCCTCTTGCGTTCCCCAGTCTTCACTTACACCTTGTATGACTTGTCTCCATAATAAATATCCAGAGTCTGCAGAACTTATAACAACTCCTGCAGATTCCACGTCAAAGCAAACACTACTGATAGCAGCGACTGGGGTGCCAGATTCCTTGACTCTATCCACTCCACCATTAATAGATCATCCAGTAGCTTACGGTACCAGAAGTAGAAAGAAGAGGTATTTAAAGAGAACGAGGATAGGATAGATATAGTGCAACCGGCAGGATATTTTTGCGAGCCTCAACCTAGACAAATTAGACGAGTAGCGAGAAAAAGGAACAAATCATTTAGAAGATACCGTGAACCCCATAGTGAGGAGGAAGGTTCATCTGGGGGTGAGACAGTAATTGAAGATACTGAGATAGATTATGATGTGACAGAAAGTCTACTGACTAATCGGATATCCCATAGACAGTTCCCTGTCAGGGAAGTGCATAATCCTGCCTTTGATTCGACCAGCGCAGTGGGTGTAAATAATCCCCACACCATAGATGTCCATACTCCATGGAAACCCCATGAAATAATAGCAGTGTTAAATAAGATCCCTGATAGGAAGAAGTCACCTGCTGCCTTTGTAGATTATTTTAGAACCACAATGCATGTATATCATGCAGACTCCCGATATCTATGGGCGACCATACAATAAATAATTACTCCAGCTGAAAACACCAGATTTCTAGCAGCCCTGGGACACCCGACACATGAAGCCTTGGCAAACATAATAGTGGATGATAGTGCAAGAGAAGAGGCTGTTTTAACGGCCCTTGCAAACATCCTTCAGAAGCCAATTGATTTAACAAGAATTCTGGCGATAAACCAAAAAAGGGAGAGGGAGCGAATTAATTTTTAGAACGATTCTCAAGATTATACATGGACCAATCAGGTGAGTTAAACTATCAAAATGGAGTGAGTTCCCCACAATATTGTGCCATCTTTTTAAATTGTCCCCCCACTACGGTAGCTGACTCAATTAAGACTAATAACAAGGACTGGTCTGAGAACCGCGCCAGTCAAATGGCCAGAGCTGTGAGGCACCATTGGAACGATGGCAGAAAACAGGAAGATTATGCTGTGACTAAAAGAAGAACTGAACGCATGGTTAAGAAGGAGGGACCAAACTCTGTCTCAGGACCATGGAGTCCTCGAATGTTAGCAAAGAATGGATTGGGAGAAATTAGAGTCCCAGACTATCCAGATTATTATTACAATTATACTCCTATTTTAGAATCAAATCTACTGGAATCCAGTGGTAAAAGAAATCCAACAACATTACCTAATCAATGTTATACTTGTGGGGGAATGGGACATTGGAGCCGAGCCTGTCCGACAAGGGAGCGAGTGAGAGAGAGGGGTCAAGGAAAGAATTTCCAGGATCATGGGGAAATTCGGAATCCTAGGGGATATAGAAATATCCGAGATCCCAGGAATAATAGAAGGTCTTTAGATTCAAAAGACTTCTGGGATCCAAGAGGACAGAGAGAGAGAGAGCGGGTCAGACTGTCAGGAACCAAGAAGATACACACCGTTTACTTAAACTAACCCATTCTCTTGGTCCTGACTTATCAACCCATCCAGGAATTGTGGATATAGTAACATGACCCCTACCCTTGGAAATACTCAAGTAATTTACCAAAATGAAAGAAATGGATGCACTATTATAGTGAAAACTGAAGACCATACAAGGAAAATCTGTAAGCAACTCTATTGCTGTCCAAGAGAAATCCATAAAGCAAAGAACACTGTAAATCTAGGTGTTTGTTGTATCTGTAAACAATTAGGCTATTGGAGTAAGGAATGCCCATCCAGAAAACAAAACATAGCAGAGTGAAGGAGAAATCAAGGAGCAATAAAGAAACTAAGATAAAAGACAGAGTAGCTGTTGTCAAAAGAAAAGAACTTAAAGGAACTCAGGGTGGCACTTGGGAATGAAAAGAAAGAATATATTGCGCAGGAGGTGTAGGAATAAGGAATAGGAGCAATTGTAAACTCGTTTAATAACTTTTTGTTAAGTTGTTGTGCCTTCAGGACAGTATTACCTACAAAATGCCATTATATGGGGAGTGAGGTAAAAGAGTATGTGGACTCTCAAGAACGGGCAGAAGACACAGCTCATGTAGGATGTGTAATCATCATTTCCATCCAGGTAGCTCCCCAGAGACAGAAACAAACAGAAAGGTAGAAGTGATACTGTCCTGTCCCTTTAACGTCTACCATTTGGGAAAGGCCGACAGCAAGGAAGGCTACTCCTCGGTATTCCTATTCCTACAAATATAAAAGAAGATCTACACATACCCTAGTGCCCAACCGTACCAACATAACATAATATTTGACACCAGTGCAAAGGAAGAACAAGTCTCAAGAGTTTAAAGAAATTTAGACAGCCTCCAGAGACCATTGAGGCAAGCTCCAACTTAACAGAATTAAAGAAGAAAACCTGGGAATGAAAACTCCTCTGTGGTTCGGGGACACCTACTTTGCGCCTAAATTTTAGCTACTAGGAATAAATTGAGTCTTTGAAAATGGTCTGTGAGATATAGTAAAAAAAATAATTAGGAATTTGATTGTTGACTTGGCATCTTTCCTTGTCTCACCCATAGGAGAACAATCAGAGATGGAACGGGACGGTTAAGTGATTATCAAGAAAAGGATAGACCCTAGGAAATATCAGAAATTACAGTGTGGATTTAATAATAAAATAATACCCTGGGAACGTAAGGTGGTGGTGTAGAAAGATGAGGTAGACTGAAAGTTTGAATGATGAGTTCCGCTCGGAGAGGTCAACACTAACCATCCAAAAGTTACTCAGTGGAGGAGGAGACTAGTTAAGAGGAAGAATCCCTATTGTCTGTGAGCCTGTACAACATACTAGAAAAAGAGTTGGTTAAAAAAAAGTTACAGGGGATTAGAAGAAGTACCAGGGGAGTGGGTACTTGTTGTCAGAGTCGATGTATTTGACCAGTGGATCGAAATGTATCCAACCCTTGATAATAAAGCGGCTACTATTATCAAGGCGTAAAGAAAATTGTCTCTAGATTCGGTATTCTTAATTGGCTTGATTTAAAATAATGGTCCACGACATATGGAAATAAATTGATGAAATTAAACAGCTGGGAATTCCACAGCAATTGAATTGAATTGTGTTTATCAGCCACAAGCTGTGGATCAGAAAAAGGTAAGAGACCTTGAAATTCAAAATAGCAAATTAAAGGCTGAGACTGAATTTGGCTGAATTGGAGCAATCCCCATGATTGTTTTGAATGAGAGTCACGCCTGTAGGGAAATCTGGACTGAACCCAGCTGAAATCTTTATGAGGAACCTTCATTAGAAGTACATTGGAAACCACCATGTGACTGCAGAGATAACTGACTACATGTTAATGTTGATCATAGTATGGGAAACATTATATCACAGAATAGTAATAGTATACAGAGAGAGGCCTTTGGTTGACAGTGGATGACAGGAATGGATGGGAAAGCATCAGTGAAAATATGGATTGTAATTTACTTCATCCCAAGTTCTCTTAGGAATTATAGGTTCAACTATGGATCAAGTACAAAGGGATTGGCAACACAAATGGATGGGATTCACGCCCACGAAAACTCTGGAGGTGAAGACTCATCAGACGGGAGTCATTAAGCTATGCCCACGAAAACTCGGGAAGTTTGATGAGCTTCTGAGAAGATACATCATCATTTTGTTGTTAATTTGTTTGATAATGTTACAGTCACCAATGTACCTTTGGTTATCATAAATGATGGTTATCATATATATCATAAAAGGGAGGAATGTTAATCCTGGCTAAAACAGAGCAGCCATTGCACCAAAATTTAGTAAGGACTCATGTATTGCTAGGCCATTTTGATCAAGTCTGATGTGCTCTGCAGAAATAGGACAAGCTTCTGAATGGTGGCAGTAAGTCTAGGGACCACAGCAGTGTTGCATATTCAATTGACAGAATGAATGGGATTTCTGCAGAGGACCTCCAAGGAAGTGTATACTGCATGAAGTTGATTGGATTAATGCAAACTAAGTGTACATATTGTAAATAATGTTACCAGACAGTTACCCTGCTGTTTGTTGATTGGTTAGAGTGTTGAGCCCCTGGCAGGTTTGTTTGAATTCCAGGGTAAATGTTGCATTATTCAAGTTAAGTTAGCTTCCTCTAGAAGCTTCTCTTGGAACAATGTAAGGGAGATCTGTTATTGGTCTGTGTAAATGTCAATAATGTATTGTTGTAATTAATATGTTTGATTGGATTGTATATAGACCACCCCTCTGTAGTTCGGCCCCTCAAGGTTCGGGGACCTAGAAAAGGCAGCCCCCACGAGGTCCTTTGTTGATCTTCTGGAAGAGCGCTTGGGACTGCGTGACCTTTTGGAGTGTTTCTGCTTGCATGAGGCTGAAGGGCTTGGCCAGGCAGATATAAGGATCGAACCTGCGGTGGTTTAGGTATCGTATAGGGTTCCAGTGCTTGAATCAGTGTTTTATTAACTTCACTAGTTTGGGGGGAAGCTTATTTACGAGAAGACTGAGAAAGGCATGGGAATAGATGTTGTCTATATGGATTTTCGTGAAGTATTTAACAAGGTGCCACATGGTAATGTCCAGAAGACTATTCGCAAACTGGCTAATAGGACTGTTCACAAACTGGCTAACTGGCTAGATAAATTAGCTTGGTGATAGGAAGCAAAGAGGAGTGGTGACTGGATGATTTTCTAATTGAAGGTCTTGGGATCAGTGGCGTATTGCAGGGATCAGTGCTGGGAGCCCAGAGGCCCGGGTTCACCCTATGACCACGTGGGTTTTCTCCAGGTGCTCCCTCTGACTAAAGAAATGCCTCCTCATCCCTTTTCTATCTACGACCCTTCTAGCTGTCTGAAGAAGGGTCCCGACCAAAATATCACCTATCCACGTTCTCCAGGGTTGCTGCCTGACCCGTTGATTTACTCCAGTCCTTCATACTCACCTCCAGTTCTACATTAGAAGAGCTAACTCCTTCCTTGAAATGGCCTGTTATCATATTGTAACAATTTTCTCCAGACAGTTATTGATGGTTGATAAATATGACTCGTTAATATAAATTTCGTGACAATATAAATTGTCAATTTATATTTCTTGACAATATAAATATGTCAAGAAAACCCAATGTAAAAGAATCAAGATAAGATCAAATGTTTACAATTTTTCAGACCTTACAGGTGAGTGGACGGGGAAGGAAGGAGAGCGAGCAATTAGATTGCAATGCTGCAACTATTACGTGTTAGTTTATTGTCACGTGTACCGAGGTACAGAGGAAAGCTTTTTTGCCGCGTTCTATCCAGTCAGCCAAAAGAAATACATGATTACAATCAAGCCATCCACGGTGCATAAATACAATAGGCTTGATGCAATCACTCTCTATTTGTTTCTATTTGACCTCCTGTTCATTTTGTTTTCAAATATTTAGCCTAAATTCCATTTTGGGTGTAACTACTTAATTCACATCCACTATTCTTTCAGACAAATGGAGCCACAACAAACTGCAGATGCTGGATTCTTAAACAAAACACAAAGTGCTGGAGTAACAGCAAGTCAGGCAGCATCCATGGGAGGAATGAATAGATGATGCTTCGGGTCGGTCCCATCTAGACTAATCCTACATCTTATTCACCACATACTTTTATCAAATTCACCCGTCTCCCCCCCCCCCCCCCCCCCCTACATCGGTGGCCGTATCGATTGTGGCATTCAACAGTACACTTGATAGAAAAATTAAAATGCAGAGAAGGCGAGGGAAAAGGATGCATTGCTTTTGCATAGTGTTAGCTATGAATTAAAGGGCTGAACATGGAGACACAAGGAACTGCATATGCTGGTTTACAAAAAAAAAGGCTTCAAGTGCTGGAGTAACTCACTGGGTCAGCCAGCATCTCTGGAAAACATGGAAGAGTCCTGACCCAAAATGTCACCTATCCATAAAAGGGACAGAAAAGTGCTGAAGAAATTAGGGTTGGGCAGCATCTCTAGAAAACATGGATAGGAGATGTATCGGGTTGAGACTCGTTTTCAGACGCAGACTCAGTGCCAGAAACCCGGGTTCAATCCTGATTACAGGTGCTGTCTGTATGGAGTTTGCATGTTCTCCCCACGACTGCTTGGGTTGCTCCAGTTTCCATCCACATTCCAAAGACGTGCAGGTTTGAAGGTTAATTGGCTTGGTATACAAGCAGCGCGGTGGCGCAGCGGTAGAGTTGCTGCCTTACAGTGCTAGCAACACCAGAAACCCGGGTGTGATCCTGAATATAAGTGCTGTCTGTACGGAGTTTGTACCTTCTCGCCGTGACCCGCGTGGGTTTTCTCCGAGGTCTTCGGTTTCCTCCCACGCTCCAAAGACATACAGGTTTGTAGGTTAATTTACTTGGTATAAGTGTAAATTGTCCCTAGAACGTGTAGGAAAGTATTTATGAGCGGGGATCGTTGGTCGGCACGGACCCGATGGGCCGAAGGGCCCGTTTCCGCGCTGTATCTCTAACCTAAACTAAACTAAAACGTTGCCTAAGCACGGTCTCCAGAGATGCTGCCTGACACGCTGAGTTACTCCAATACTTTGGGTGTTTTTATTTAAAGGGGTGATCTGCCTTGCTCTGTGCTGTTGCCTTGCTGTGATTAAGTATGCAGTCATAATGGAAGCGGGATGCAAGCAGAAGCCTCCACGTGGCGCATCCCGGGCAATGCTGACGACAGGAACTGTACCACAGTGACTGACTGAAGAAGCCAATTCTGTAACCACCGACCGTCAACCGTCACTGACCGACCGGAAAGACAGAATAGAGAAAGACAGTGATATAGAAGATGGCCGGACACGAGGAAGAAGGTAATGGAAGCAGCATCCCCAGACAGCTCTTGAGTTTTGCTTTGCCCCGGTGCACATCGGCATGGTAGAAGCTAAGCTCCCCTCAACTCCCCCCAGTGTAAAACCTTCCCTGTCCCTCCAGCCTCATCTGCTCACTACTCTGGGACAGGACAGTGCGTTACTTTGCATCAAGCCGAGCGTTTCAGAGCCGCCGAGCTGATCTCCGACACCTTTCGCAGGTCACAAGAGGGAGTCGGCTTTGGGATTTTCTTTGTAAACCTTTCGAGCGTAGCATTCATGCCAGACCCTGTGGAGAAGTGAGAGCCGGTCCATCAGCCCAACTATCCTGCTCTCTGTTGATGCTCTTTTAAAAAATTCAATTTTTTTTCCAGTGGATTTTCTCTTCCCCTCTGCCAACATAAAGATTTCCAATAGTCCATTATAGAAGCTGGTTGTAAGGAATTGGAGTAATTGGTTTAAATTCAGCTTCAGAATTGTAATGGCTCTTTGAACAGCCATCCTGAAACAGCATAATTTTTTTTCTCTCTAAGAGCTTTTTGGTTAATTACCATTGTGTAAAAGGAAACTCTGTTTAATTGGTATGCTTGGATAATGGAGCCATTACTAGCTCTATCATAAAACCCTGTATTTAGACATGAACTAATTATCGTGGCTATATAGTCCTTTATATTGGTATTTGCTGGACCCTTAACCCTTTCAGGTCTGTGCATTGATTTTGGTTGTCTATATGATAGCACTTTTCAAATGTGTCTACTCAAGTACATTCTGCACGCAACAATTATATTTATTTATATGGCATCTTTAAACCTGTAAAATGTCCGGAGTAGATTCATAGAAATATTTTCTAACATGGTCTGAGACCTAGAGGAGACTTGATCAAAGAGATGGGTTTGCAGGAGCACATAGAAGAGATGTTTAGGGAGAAAGTTGCAGGTTGTGAGAATTTGGAAGTCAACCGCATTGTTATAAAAGGGCTGTCCCACTTGGGAGACCTAATTGGCGAGTTTAGAAGAGTTTGAAAAAATGACATGTTGAAGACCTCCTTCGACTATGTTGAAGACCTCCTTCGACCTCCTTCGACCTCCTTCGACTATGTTGAAGACCAGCTTCGATAAGCTACGACTAGCTACGGCTAACTTCTGGAAAATTGGACACCGAATAGTGGAGAGTGAAGACAACCTCCTTCGATCTCCTTCGACCTCCCTTTGACCTCCCTTCGACTATGATGAAGACTATCTACGACTACCTTTGACTACCTTCGACTGCCCTCGATTACCTACGACTAACATGACGACCTACTACGACCTACTACGACTAAACCCACGAGTAAAAATAGTATCGATTTTTTCCATGGCGACCTTTTTTTACTCGCGGGCATTTTTTAACATATTGAAAAAACCGCCGCGACCTAGCTGAGGCCTCGAGTACGCAGAGACCACTCTTGAGCATGAAGGAGAGTTACGAAGACCCCCTATGACCTCGTGTCGACCATGCTGCGCGTATGAGTCGAGGGCAAACTCGCCAGAACTCGCGGATTAGGTCGCCCAAGTGGGACAGGCCCTTAAGTTTGAAGTCACAAAAAGGCCAAAGTGAGTACGAATGGCCACTTAAGATCATCAATGAACCAAATTAGAGGGGGCACAGTGGCACAGCAGTAGAGTAGGCTTGGGTAAAATTGTAAAATTGCCCCTAGTGTATTGGATAGTGCTAGAGTATGGGGATCGCTGGTCGGCGCAGACTCGGTGGGCTGAAGGGCCCGTTTCCATGCTGTATCACTAATCTAAACTAAACTAAACTAAATGATTTTTACAACAATCCACGGCCAGCTTCAGTGAATATCTCTTTGCGTTTCTGTATTTATTTAATTATTTGAATTTCTATTGACCATCTCTGAAGGTGAGATTTGAGATCATTTCTCTACCGCTTTGGTCCTGCCATTAAAAGCAGGAATTTTCAAGATTTCAGAATTGGAAAGAAGCAATTATCTGTAGAATATCTCACAGAGAGAGGTATAAAACTAAAACTGAGAATGAAAATGTTGGAGATAGACACAAAAAGCTGGAGGAACTCAGCGTGTCAGGCAGCATCTCTGAGAAAAGGAATAGGTGACGTTTCAGCCTGAGACCCTTCCTCAGACTCTGTTGTCCTTGCTTTACCAGCTACCAATGTATGTTGAGAAACAGGAGGCTGGTTTTGTTTAGTTTAGTTTTATTTATTGTCTCATGTACCGAGCTGCAGAGAAAAGTTTTTTGTTGCCTGCTAGCCAGTTAGTGGAAAGACAATACATGTTCGCAATCGAACCATCCACTGTGTACCGGCTCTCTTTGAAACAAGGCAAGAACTAGGTGGAGAGTGTTCCAATTGAGCCACGACTACAGTGGTTTACATTGCGAGATCACACTTGATATGGAAAAGAATGATCATTTACATTAACAGTACAAGATTACATTAAAATGCGATCAGCTCAGTCCAGTCACCACCTTCCAGTTTCCGCTATCTCTTCCCAATTACCTATGGGAACCTCCTAGCTCCTCATCACTGATGCCATCCAATGTATCCAAAACTCCAGTGAGACTCTCAATTGATATCTACAGCTTTTATTCAGGTAAGCCAGCTAAAGCTTCCAGCAGATTTCCTGCTGAACATCTTCAAGCACATGTTTCCCTCAAGACACCCACTTTGGAAGACATGTATTCTCCATGTTCATTATTCATGCCCAATTTCCATACTTCCAATCTCAGTTACATTTTACAAGAGGAGAGATTTTTATATTACAGACCCTCACCCGATGGAATAAAAATGAACTGCAGATGCTGGTTTATACCAAAGATAGGCACAAAATGCTGGAGTTACTCAGCGGGTCAGGCAGCATCCTCCCCCTTCCTCCATTAAAAGTCAGTTATCCCATTCCTCAGTTCGCAACGATGAATCTTGGGATCACACTGCCCCTAGCTGACAATCCGATGCCTGTTGGAACTATCCTGCCTGATGTCACCTATTGCTGGCCCTGATTTCTCCTGGTCTTTTCTGGCTTCTACTCCCCCCCCCCCCCCCGCCCCCTTATATCAGTCTGAAGAAGGGTCCCGACCCCAGGTGTCAGGGGTTACGGGGAGAAGGCAGAAGAATGGGATTAGCAGGGAGTGATAGATCAGCCAAGAATGAATGTCGGAGTAGACTTGATGGGCCGTATGACCTAATTCTGCTCCTATCACATGACTTCATGACCCGAAACATCACCTATCCATTTTCTCCAGAGATGCTTTCTGACCCGCTGAGTTACACCACCATTTTATGTCTATCCTCACTTGAGGGAACTGAGGCACAGAAAATCAAACTTTAAAATCCATGACCTTAAATTGGTAATATTTACACCATCAAACAAAACTCCATTCCTGTTTTTATAGTTAGATGTAGTAATTTATAGACACAAGGAACTGCAGATGCTGGTTTACAAAAAAATGACACAAAGCACTGGAGTAACTCAGCAGGTCAGGCAGCATCTCTGGAGAACTTGGATAGGAGGCATTCCGGGTCATGACCCTTGCATAGATGTATGAACATTAAATTCCCCAATTTAGGCAACTAACCTACACACACCACCCACCCTCCCCTCTTTCCCCCTCTCTTCCCTGTGCCGCATTTGGATACGCACCCATTTCTCCCTTCCCCTCCTAATATCCCCTCCCACCTGTATTCCTTCCTCCAGCTTCACATTTTGCGCGTCTTCCATCCTTACCTTCTTATCTCACACTTTTTGTATTTTTAACTCTGGCCTTTGTCCAACTTTCCGCCAATTACCCCCTTCCCCATCTTGTATCCACTTATCACTCACCAGACTTTGTCCTGCCTCCACATCCGTTCCAGTTTTTATTCCCCCTTACAGCAATCAGTTTGAAAAAAGGTCCCAACCCAAAACATCACGTCCATATTCTCCAGAGATACTTTATGTCTTTTCTAGTCATTTATAATTTTACTTGCATTCATCGCACAACAAATTTCCCCCAATACTGCCTTCCATTCACCTGTAAAGATTTGGGTACCATATACCAATGGCTTCCGAAGGGACTTTGTCTTTCACTGAATTTTTAACTCATTGGTAATTCCATTACTCCCCCAATCTCATTGCCAACGTTGCCAACATCATCAATCTGAAGAAGGGTCCCGACTCAAAACGTCACCTATCGATGTTCTCCAGAGATGCTGCCTGATCTGCTGAGTTACTCCAGCACTTTGTGTCCTTTTGTGTATTAACCAGCATCTGCAGTTCTTTGTTTCTGCATCTTTGAGTAATATCGCAATGAAATATTGCACCAATATTGCATCAATGTTATTTGGTGCGCTGTTTATACTCATGGCTACCAGAGACAATAAACATTCTGAAACTCTTGGCCGAGAGACAAATTGGGTATCGTTCATGGTGTAAGTCATTGGGAGAGTGTTCCTTTTTCAGCCACTGGCCCATATTGATCAGCGTGTGTGGGGTGGAATGATTCTAATCGGATTCATCACGTTTGAGACAGGCTGCAGTAATGAAGAATGATATGCTTTTATTCTTTTGGGGTTTCATCGAGCAGACTCAATTGATTACCGGACACTTGAAGAATGACACATTCGACAGCCACTATGGAGTGTGTTGAATAAAAAGAAAGCCTTGCATCTATATGGCACGTTTCATTTCTCTGCCAGGACATCCCAAAGTATTTTACTTCCACTGGAACACTTTTGGGCTGTAATTACTGTTGCAACGTATGAAACACAATTTGTGGATGGCTAAGGTCTTACAAATAGTTAAGCTGGAAAGAGTGCAGAGAATGATATACAAAGTGGTTGCCAGGACTGGAGGGGCAGAGCTATAGTTGGAGGTTGCATTATGACTAGGAGTAAGAGAGAGCTAAGACTGGAATTTTTAGTTTATTTGTAGTTTAGTTTATTAGCATGTGTACCGAGGTGCAGTGAAAATCATTTTTGTTGTGTGCTATCCAGTCAGCGGAAAGATAATACATGATTACAATCAAGCTGTCCGCCAGTGTACAGATACAGAATAAAGGGAATAACATTTAGCGCAAGATAAACTCCAGTCTGATTAAAGATAGTCCGAAGATCTCCAATGAACAGGATGGTAGCTCAGGACCTCTGTCTAGTTGGTATTCTTTGGAGCATATGAGGATAAGAAGTGATCTTATAGAGGTGTATAAGATCATGAGGGGATTAGGCATGTCAGATGCACAGAGTCTTTTTCCCAGAGTAGGGGAATCAAGAATCCGAGGACATAAGGTAAGTGGAGAAAGATTTAATAGGAATCTGAGGGACAACTTTTTCACACTGGTGGGTGTATGGAACGAGCTGCCAGAGAAATTAGTTGAGGCAGGTACTATAACAATATTTAAAAGACATTTGATAGGAAAGGTTTAGAGGGATATGGGCCAAACGCAGACAGGTGGGACTAGGGTGGATGAGGTACCTTGGTCGCCGTGAGCAAGTTGGGCCAAAGGGCCTGTTTCCGTGCTTCCGTCCTGTAGTCAGGATCGAGCCCGGGTCTCTGGTGCTGGAAGGCAGCAACTCTATCGCTGTGTCACTGTGCTGCCCCATTATTCCATATCCCATTATTCTTGGACAGGTGTGCAACCTATACCCTTCAAGACTTTGAAACTAAACTTGACTAGTCTCATAATCTTCCTTATTTATTCTCTCGGTAATTTAAATGCATAAAAGCACAGTTAACATCAGTACAGTTTCATTACTTTCACAACACCCTCCTTCTAGAACATTCTTTATCTAACCTTGTTGCACTGCTATCACTCTGCTGATAACAAGAAAAAATGCTCATTGGGAGAACAACGGTAAAATTACAATTTTACTTCGGAGTTACGTAAGTAAACCGATAAGTAAAAAACCTGAAGGTAAGTTTTTACTTACGGTTTTCAGGCGATTTAAAAGACTTGTAGTAATAAAATACAAGTCATAATAAAGGAATTTGTGGAGGTGTACCGCAGAGTGCTCAGACAGACGGCGGGTCTGTGAGTAGCGGGCGCCCTTTTTAATTTTTTTTTTTTAAACGGCTGCCGTTTAGCGCTATTTAGATCGCATAGATGCCTGAGTCAGGTAACTGGTTTATTATATTTTAAAAACCTAGTTGCAGGGCAATGCAGGGAATGTCTGGGGAATGTCCAGGTTAACTATTTAGTCTAAATTAGAGCCAGCATATGAAGTGCCTAGGGAAGGTCCGGGCTTTGTGTTGGGCTAGAGAAGGCCAATGTATGAAGTGTCTGGGGAAGGTCTGTTTTAACATTGTCCCTACAGGGCCAGTGCAGGGGTACCTGATGGAGGTTGGCCTAGAGGAGAGCCAGCGCATGGAGTGCTTTATAAGGTCCGGCTCAATGTTGGCCTAAAGGGAGAGCCAGCATAGGAAATATTTGGGGGGGGAAATCCGGTTCAGCACTGGCCTACAGGTGAGCCAGTGTGAGCAAATGGTTGGTTAAGGTACGTTGGTCTACAGGAGAGCCAGCGCCAACTATATCTGGGATTTAGCGTTGGCCTACAGGTGAGCCAGCGCCAGCAGCACCTGAAAGAGGGCTGCATAGGATGGGCCTACAGGAGTGCCCGCATGGAGAGCAACTGGAAGGGTTGTTATGCGTAGGCCTATGGGAGAGCCAGCGCTAGAGATACCTGAAGAAGGATGTAAATTCGGCCCTCCATGAGGAGGTTTAGTTTATACAAAGATTCAAGTAAACGGATTATATGAGGCCTAGAGCCCAATACAGAGCCAAATGACCAGAGTTGGCACAATATATTAAAGTTGTGGTTCCAAAAAGATGAGGGAACCATTGGGAGATAAATAAACTATGTCAATAAAATACTTACTCTCCCAGCAGCTCCAGGTTCTCACCAGGTATGAGCTGTCTACATAAATAAACCCGCAGTATTGAGCATGATAAGCAAGTCTCAGCGGGGGAGAGGGTATTGAAATTACTGGTCAGGCGTTTAGGTTTTTTTGACCAAAGGTGGATGGATAGCATGTGTTGATATCACAACAAGGTTGAATTAGCACTCGTGTAGTAGTGCACACTTTCAAATAATTGTTTTATAAAAGTGCTATAAATCCTAATATATACCCTAAGTTTGGGGGCTCTGTACACCATCCAATATTTAAATTGTCTATTAATCTGTTTTTAGAAAGATCTAGCCAAAAAAGGTATGATCCTGTGTGATTAACAGATAAAATTAAGGCAGTTTTCCCCACCAATATGTGGTGACTGGGGATAGTAAAGTATCAATTCTGTCTTTCCCATATGTGCATTATAGGCGCACTCCTCCTGAGTTATGTGGAAGTTATAATATTCCACTAAGATCAGGGGATAACGATTGCCATAGGCAAACCCTGAGGAGGAGGTCTGGTTCTGTAAGACACGTATTAAATGTTTTACACTTACAAGTTGGGGAAGATTACATTGCTTGCTATAAAATGGCAAATTGATATTATACTGTACAGTATTGTGGGGTTTAGAATGTAGTTCTACCCATATTTGGTTTCTCTTACTAAGGTATTTGAAACCAGACACATATTTTCTCAAAATAAGAGAATATGTAGATTCAGACAAAATATGAAATATTGTGGGAAAGAGATGATAAGAGGTCAGTTCACCATTACCATCAATTAATGCCAAATATGTTATGAGAGCAAATAAGGATGGTGGGTGTAGATTTATTCTAGATCTGACAAATTTTAACTCTATTTTGTACAGTATAAACAGTGGATAACATTTGTTAATGTTATGCAGCCAATTTCACAAATAAGCATTTTACTATATGACTGTGTATGGTATAATAGATTTTCTACTTTATCTGGATAAGCCAATGATGGCAATTTAAAGCATTGTATTATGTTTAGTCTCAGCCTTGAGACTATTTGACAGGTAGTTGGATTTAATATTAGCTTTACTAAGGACTCAGGGCCATTTGGTAATGGTCTATTGCCATATTCTGATTGTAGGAAACATTCGGACTACAACAGAACCATGAGTGTTAGAATAAAGCTCATTTTGGAGATTTGTTAACCATCAAGATAAATCTAAAACAGTTTCCAAACACAGTTATTGATTATTTGGGTTCCATTATTAAATGAGAACACATGATCATGGTTCTATTGCAGGATTAAGGCTTCATTTAAGTGGAAGTTGTACGTAGCTCATTATAGAGCATCAACCAGTGTATAACGGTCAATATAGAGCACTAATCCTTAATTAAGCATTTAATTGGAAGTGGTATTAAGCTCATTATAGAGCACCAACCTTCAATTAGGCAGGAAACAAGCCTATGTTACAAATTTTGCTTATTTTCAGCTGTAGAATTTAGATTGCGGCATTATCAGAGTTTATAGTAAGCATGGATAATACAATTTATGGTAAGTTTGCCAGGCCATGTATTTGCCAGTTACAGTTATTACTGGAATATTAATGAATCAGGAGTGTCTCAAATGCCTCCAGAGAGATTCTGGCTAAACACCTTCCATTATGCTACACAAATGGTAGTGCTCTAAGTTGAGGTCATACTTATAAGTATTTTCAGCTGTGGAGGTACATGGAATATGGAGAAAGTACCTTTTGATCAAATAACAAGGGATCATTATGTACTGTAAGTTTTAGGAACATTTATGACCTAAAGCTTATTTGCTCTTATATGCAAAGTTGCATGTTTAGACATAGTTTGAGCCTACGGAATAGAATGTATGTCAATCATTCGAGTGGTTTAAGTCAGTATCTTGTAATAAACTGACTAATGTGATCTGGATCTGGTATTTACCAGAAATATTTGATTGGCAATCTACCTATGAGGTAGATTCAATATAGTTGAAGACTCAAAAGTCATGTAAATCAATGATAATATAGAATGTATGTTGAATCGTGAGAAATTTAACAATATTATAGCACGATTGATGACTTGTTTGTATCCAGATTTAACCACCAATTACCTAAATATATGTTATAAAGTCTGATACTGGGACAGTAGTGGTGAATGTTTTTTGCTGCATTGGGGTAAAATGTTTGTATACATTTTCCATTTTTCTCATTTAACAGTAAATACAGAAGAGCAAACAGGATTCCGTTTCGGGAGTATTGGTGGAACTAGATTGGATCTACAAAACCATAGTACCCTGACGTGTTTAAAATGATCACAAAAGCCTCTTATGATTTCCAAACATAATTAATCTGTTTGTGCACTCTATATCTGATGATTCACATCCTTTACATAATCATATTGGTTGTTGATTTACAGATTTTAAGGAGTGACATTTATCGGAAGAGGACTATCAGATTGTACTGTGGATATTATTGCAATCTGGAGGGATGTACCCAGAAGTAGTACATTTCTTACATAAAGAAATGGGATATGTTTTGTTAAATTGCCGCTGCTCTCTCCTCAAGTTGTGCTTCTGATTTTCTTTTTTTGTGTGTTTTTGGAAGGAATTCTGTCCCTGATTTATGTATTGGTCTTTATAACCTATTTTTTTAAAATTCTGATTATATGTTTTCTATAAATCTCTGTATGGTGTCCTTGAGACCTCGGTATAAGGCGCCCGTAAATAAAATCCATTATTATTATTATTATTATTACATATCACACTATAGACATATCAGTAGTGTTAGAGTTCTGTAAACTCTTTATTTTATTAGCAGTTAAGCTATAATGATATGAATACTGCAAGGAGTGCCGTTACTGCATATCTATGGAGGAATCACAACAAAATGTGGTAGCGTTACACCCTTTGGTCTGCAAATTTATGAAAGGATTTTAATTCTAAAACCTCTTAGACACAAGTATACAATAATCTGGAATGTAAGAGATATGCTATGTTGTTTGTTTATGGACTCCTATTACAGTACGGTCCTTGGCTTGAATTATCATTAAGGAAGTCAAGTTCAGTGGACTGGTTTATGCACAGAGAGTGCAACTATTGCAGAAAGTAAGAATAGACATGATGGAAAGAGACAAACAGTTACTATTGTGTTCTATGTCTATGAATTGCTTAAACAGAGTAGATGTGGAATCACAGGATGTAAGTTGGGGTTTCAGCATATCCTACGGATCCACGTCTATGTGTGGTATCACGTTTACAATGTTAGATTGAAGCTATCAGAACCTTAAAAAGGTTCAGTATGAGTATTTTATTAGCCATAAATAGCTGTATAGGAAAGTGTCGGTTTAGACTATTTTAAAAATGGCTAAGCATGTGTTGCTTGATGCAGGTATGGATACTGACAAATTGTAATCTTATTTCACCAGGGCACCATCAAGTTTGACGGCCAAGGAATTGGATGTTCTAATAAAACATATCCTTGTGGCTGCAGGCATAAGTGAAATAATTCAACTATTACCATAAGGAGATTATAATACCTGTGGTTATTTGGTGGTGTTATTTTGGGATTTAGTATTAAATATTCCTCTTGTGATAAAGGGGTTACTATTATGGTTGTGCATTGTTGATTATAATATTTATTTAGAGTCAATCAATGCAGTGAGCGCCTGGATTGAATCTACGGCCTGAAATCACAGAGCTTTGAAATCTTCACGTAGTCACTCACGTGACTCCGAAGTAAAATAGTAAGATTAAACGAGAACTTACCAGTTTGAAGTTTGATCTTTATTTTATGAGGAGTTACGTTGAGGGATTACGTGCCCTCCGCTCCCACCCTCATAAAAGATCATACATAGATACATAGAAAATAGGTGCAGGAGTAGGCCATTCGGCCCTTCGAGCCTGCACCGCCATTCAATATGATCATGGCTGATCATCCAACTCAGTATCCCGTACCTGCCTTCTCTCCATACCCACTGATCCCTTTAGCCACAAGGGCCACATCTAACTCCCTCTTAAATATAGCCAATGAACTGGCCTCAACTACCCTCTGTGGCAGAGAATTCCAGAGATTCACCACTCTCTGTGTGAAAAAGTTTTTTCTCATCTCGGTCTTAAAGGATTTCCCCCTTATCCTTAAGCTGTGACCCCTTGTCCTGGGCTTCCCCAACATCGGGAACAATCTTCCTGCATCTAGCCTGTCCAAGCCCATAAGAATTTTGTACGTTTCTATAAGATCCCCTCTCAATCTCCTAAATTCTAGCGAGTATAAGCCGAGTCTATCCAGTCTTTCTTCATATGAAAGTCCTGCCATCCCAGGAATCAGTCTGGTGAACCTTCTCTGCACTCCCTCTATGGCTATAATGTCCTTCCTCAGATTTGGAGACCAAAACTGTGCGCAATACTCCAGGTGTGGTCTCACCAAGACCCTGTACAACTGCAGTACAACCTCCCTGCTCCTATACTCAAATCCTTTTGCTATGAAAGCTAACATACCATTCGCTTTCTTCACTGCCTGCTGCACCTGCATGCCTACTTTCAATGACTGGTGTACCATGACACCCAGGTCTCGCTGCATCTCCCCTTTTCCTAATCGGCCACCATTTAGATAATAGTCTGCTTTCCTGTTTTTGCCACCAAAGTGGATAACCTCACATTTATCCACATTATACCGCATCTGCCAAATATTTGCCCACTCACCCAGCCTATCCAAGTCACCTTGCAGTCTCCTAGCATCCTCCTCACAGCTAACACTGCCCCCCAGCTTAGTGTCATCCGCAAACTTGGAGATGTTGCCTTCAATTCCCTCATCCAGATCATTTATATAAATTGTAAATAGCTGGGGTCCCAGCACTGAGCCTTGCGGTACCCCACTAGTCACTGCCTGCCATTGTGAAAAGGACCCGTTTACTCCTACTCTTTGCTTCCTGTTTGCCAGCCAGTTCTCTATCCACATCAATACTGAAACCCCAATACCGTGTGCTTTAAGTTTGTATACTAATCTCTTATGTGGGACCTTGTCGAAAGCCTTCTGAAAGTCCAGATACAACACATCCACTGGTTCTCCCCTATCCACTCTACTAGTTACATCCTCGAAAAATTCTATAAGATTCGTCAGACATGATTTACCTTTCGTAAATCCATGCTGACTTTGTCCAATGATTTCACCACTTTCCAAATGTGCTGCTATCCCATCTTTAATAACTGACTCTAGCAGTTTCCCCACTACCGATGTTAGACTAACTGGTCTGTAATTCCCCGTTTTCTCTCTCCCTCCCTTCTTAAAAAGTGGGGTTACGTTTGCTACCCTCTAATCCTCAGGAACTACTCCAGAATCTAAAGAGTTTTGAAAAATTATCACTAATGCATCCACTATTTCTGGAGCTACTTCCTTAAGAACTCTGGGATGCAGCCTATCTGGCCCTGGTGATTTATCGGCCTTTAATCCATTCAATTTACCCAACACCACTTCCCGACTAACCTGGATTTCACTCAGTTCCTCCATCTCCTTTGACCCGCGGTCCCCTGCTATTTCCGGCAGATTATTTATGTCTTCCTTAGTGAAGACGAACCAAAGTAGTTATTCAATTGGTCCGCCATATCCTTGTTCCCCATGATCAATTCACCTGTTTCTGACTGCAAGGGACCTACATTTGTTTTAACTAATCTCTTTCTCTTCACATATCTATAAAAACTTTTGCAGTCAGTTTTTATGTTCCCTGACAGTTTTCTTTCATAATCTATTTTCCCTTTCCTAATTAAGCCCTTTGTCCTCCTCTGCTGGTCTCTGAATTTCTCCCAGTCCTCTGGTATGCTGCTTTTTCTGGCTAATTTGTACGCATCATCTTTTGCTTTGATACTATCCCTGATTTCCCTTGTTACCCACGGATGCACTACCTTCCCTGATTTATTCTTTTGCCAAACTAGGATGAACAATTGTTGTAGTTCATCCATGCAGTCTTTAAATGCCTTCCATTGCATATCCACCGTCAACCCTTTTAGAACTAATTGCCAGTCAATCTTGGCCAATTCACGTCTCATACCCTCAAAGTTACCTTTCTTTAAGTTCAGAACCATTGTTTCTGAATTAACAATGTCACTCTCCATCCTAATGAAGAACTCAACCATATTATGGTCACCCTTGCCCAAGGGGGCACGCACAACAAGACTGCTAACTAACCCTTCCTCATTACTCAATACCCAGTCTAGAATAGCCTGCTCTCTCGTTGGTTCCTCTACATGTTGGTTTAGATAACTATCCCGCATACTTTCCAAGAAATCCTCTTCCTCAGCACCCCTGCCAATTTGATTCACCCAATCTATATGTAGATTGAAGTCACCCATTATAACTGTTTTGCCTTTGTTGCATGCATTTCTAATTTCCTGTTTGATGCCATCCCCAACTTCACTACTACTGTTAGGTGGCCTGTACACAACACCCACCAGCGTTTTCTGCCCCTTAGTGTTTCGCAGCTCTACCCATACCGATTCCACATCCTCCAAGCTAATGTCCTTCCTTTCCACTGCGTTAATCTCCTCTCTAACCAGCAACGCTACCCCACCTCCTTTTCCTTTCTCTCTATCCCTCCTGAATATTGAATATACCTGGATGTTCAGCTCCCAGCCTTGGTCACCCTGGAGCCATGTCTC
Organism: Malacoraja senta; assembly: GCA_038087875.1. Taxonomy (NCBI): domain Eukaryota; kingdom Metazoa; phylum Chordata; class Chondrichthyes; order Rajiformes; family Rajidae; genus Malacoraja; species Malacoraja senta. Next base: position 45,559,211 of record CM075982.1, read on the forward strand.
CGTGATCCCAACTATATCATAATCATTAATAGCTATCTGCACGTTCAACTCATCCACCTTATTACGAATGCTGCTTGCATTGAGACACAAAGCCTTCAGGCTTGTTTTTACAACGCTCTTACCCATTTTACAATTATGTTGAAAAGTGGCCCTTTTTGATTTTTGCCCTGGATTTGTCTGCCTGCCACTTTTACTTTTCACCTTGCTACCTATTGCTTCCGCCTGCATTTTACACCCCTCTGTTTCTCTGCTCACCCATTTAAGAACCCCTCCACCTCTTATTCTCTGTGTATTATTGTTTTCTTCTTTCCCCCCTACATGTTGGGTCTGAGTGCTTTCCTTCTCTGCCTCCTGCCTCACACACTGTCTAATAGCTTTCTCTATTTGAGTCCCTCCCCCCAACCTTTCTAGTTTAAAGTCTCCCCAGTAGACTTTGCAAATCTCCCAGCCAGGATATTGGTCCCCCTCAGGTTCAAGTGCAACCCATCCTTTTTGTACAGGTCGCACCTTCCACAAAAGATGTCCCAATGATCCAGAAATTTGAATCCCTGCCCTCTGCACCAGTCCTTCAGCCACGCATTTATCCTCCACCTCGCTCCATTCCTACTCTCACTGTCTCGTGGCACGGGCAGTAATCCCGAGATTGTTACCTTTGCTGTCCTTCTCCTTAACTCCCCTCCTAACTCCCTAAATTCTCCTTTCAGGACCTCTTCTCTTTTTTTACGTATGTCATTGGTACCTATATGTACCACGACCTCGGGCTCCTCTCCCTCCCCTTTCAGGATATCTTGGACACGTTGAGACACATCACAGACCCTGGCACCAGGAAGGCAAACTACCATCCGGGTCTCCCGACTGCGTCCACAGAATCGCCTGTCTGACCCCCTAACTATAGAGTCCCCTATTACTAATGCCCTCCTCTTCTTTTCCTTACCCTTCTGAGCAACAGGACCGGTCTCTGCACCGGAGGCCCGATCCAGCTGGTAGTTCTAGTCTTTATGTATCTTACTATCATACTTCAGTAATTGTCGTCTGTGGTTTCACTCCGCTGCTTTGAAGATTGACGCGTGTGCGGCTGGACGGGCTCTTCTTCACGTAATCCCTCAACGTAACTCCTCATAAAATAAAGAATAAACTTGAAACTGGTAAGTTCTCGTTTAATCTTAATATTATTGGCCACAAACTGAAATTACATTTAACACATTTTAAGGGGCAGCACAGTGGTGCAGCGGTAGAGTTGCTCCCTTACAACACCAGAGACCAGAGTTCGATCCTGACTACGGGTGCTGTCTGTATGGAGTTTGTAGGTTTGTATGGAGCTCCAGTTTCCTCCCACACTCCAAAGTCATACAGGTTTGTAGGTTAATTGGCTTTGGTAAAAATTGTTCCATTGTCCTTAGTGTATAGGATAGTGCTAGAGTACGAGGATCGCATGTCAGCGCGGACTCCTCCTAAAATAGTGAGTGACAAAAGGAAAAAATAATTCTAAATATGTTTCCAGTGGCATGTAGTTAATTTTGGCACAAAGTCTCCAAGATAATATCCCATCCAAAAGGTTGTATTTTCCCTATTCTGACTTGTGTCACAAGCCAGCACACGTACTTTGTTCTGTTAGCCGCCCAGTACCTGTAGCCAACTATGGCGAGCTCCATCTGCATGTATTTTCCTGGAGTTAACTCAGTCTTACATAGCAGTTCTTCCCTGAAGCCAGACTCCCAGATTCCACAAAAAAACTGTTCTCTGATGAGCACGACCGTGAAACGTACAAAATTGCAGCTAGCTGCTGAACACCATGAGCGGAATTAATAATGTATTGGAAGATATTCGCTCCTCCTGGATGTCCGCAAAAATGTCAACTGTTTCTGGCTGGATTGCAAGTGCTTGCTAGATGTAATCCATTCTCATTTCAAGGTTTTGCGGTCTGGTACAACTCTTAAGGGCGGCACAGTGGCACAGCAGTAGAGCTGCTGCCTTACAGCACCAGAGACCTGGGTACGATCCTGACTACGAGTGCTGTCTGTACGGAGTTTGGACATTCTCCCTGTGACCACGTGGGTTTTCTCCAGGTGCTCCGGTTTCCTCACACACTCCAAAGACGAACAGGTTTGTAAGTTAATGGGCTTTGGTAAAATTGTAAATTATCCCGTGTGTAGCATTGTGTTAGAGTATGGAATGATCGCTGGCCGGCTCAAACTCGGTGGACCGAATGGCCTGTTTCTGCGCTGTATCTCTAAAGTCTAAAGTCTAAAGTCTAAAAGTTTGCATTTGTGCATTTGTGGAAATGAGATACATTTCCGTCATTATGTCTTTCTGCCCTGGATATTCTGCGATGGTCATATCCATCTCGAGTGTGAATTCTTTCTTCCACAGTTCACAGTCTTTAGGTAGGTTACTTGGTAATGGTTTAATATGGTTTATTATTGTCACATGTACCGTAGATACAATGAAAAACTTTGGTTGCATGCTATCTACTTAAATTATACTACACATGGATACAGTCAAACCATGCACAAGTACAACAGGGACTGCAAAGAGGAAAAATATCTGAATGCAGAATATAGTGTTAAAGCATTATCGCATAGGGAAAAAAAGTTCAATTTCCACAATGAGGTAGGTTGGGAGATCGGGATTACACCCTAGGTTCTGGGAGGACCGTTCAGTAATCTGTTAACAGCAGGAAAGAAGCTGTTCTTGAGTTTGGCAGTTTGTGCTTTTAAGCTTTTGGATCTTCTGCCCAACAGGAGAGGGGAGAAGAAAGAATGACAGGGGTGTGTGTGGCCCTTGATTATGTTGGCTACACTCAAGAGGCAGCATGAGTGTAGATGGAGTTGATGGTGGGGAGTCGGGACTGTGTGACGGACTGGTCTACATCTACAACTCTCTGAAATTTCTTGCAGTCTTGGGCATAGCTGTTGCCAAACCAAACGGTGATGCATCCCGATAGGATGCTTTCTATGGTGCATCTGTAGAAGTTGGTAAGAGTTGTTGGAAACATGCTGAACTTCCTTAATCTTCCTGAAAATCCAGTGATTCAGATGTTTTACTTTGCCTACGATGTGTTCTCTCAGTTCAATCACACACCTCAGTGTCTACACGATCGTCATTTGGGAATGGGAAGGAGTACTTTATTGTCATATGTGACTAGGCACAGTGAGATTCTTTGCTTGCATTCATAATGTATACAAATAGAAGAAGAATTATACAAAGCATTTAAATATTATAATTTCATCAACTGGCACTTCTAACAACACATCATGGGAACCTGAAGACTAACTAGGATCCTGAGGGTAACTTTTTACACAAAGGGTGGTGGGTATATCGAACGGGCTGCCAGAGGAGGTAGTTGAAGCAGGTGCTATCATAGCGTTTAAGAGAATTTTGGACAGGTGCATGGATAAGATAGGTTTAGAGGGATATGAGCCAAGCACAGGTAAGTGGGACTAATGTAGGTGGAGCATGTTGGGCGGCGTGGGCCAAGGGGCCTGTTTACATGCTCTATGACTCTATGACATAGTATTTCTCTTATTCAGCCTCTGGGATATTTGAAACTAATAGTGAAGGTGCTTTATTTATGTTACAACTTACTCTGCCAGCTGACATTTTTAGACTTACTTTCCTTTCCAAACAGGCAACTTGCAGATCTTTGCTTTCCTAACCCTCCTGCCCACATTGGCAAAGTGAAATAATCCTCAATGGGGTAACAATAATAATGGAATTATAGTACCCCCTGATTTATTTGCAGAGAAAATATTACAAGCTGCAAATATTTAATTTAAGCCCGGGGGAGCTATTTAATTTTTGTTATTGTTAATAAATACCTTTTTTGTTTCTTGAGAAACGGATTCATTGGTTGATTACGATAACACTTCCTCCCTCAAGAACTTCGGCAGTGAGTGAAATAAAACTGTTACACGGTTTGAAATCACAGAGCTTTGAAGTCTTCACGTAGTCACTCACGTGACTCCGAAGTAAAATAGTAAGATTAAACGAGAACTTACCAGTTTGAAGTTTGATCTGTATTTTATGAGGAGTTACGATGAGGGATTACGTGCCCTCTGCTCCCACCCTCATTATATGGATCAAACGAATAAATTGATGTCTCCTTTTCTTTACTATGTTTACTTCAAATACCTGTGTCTATCTGTGATTCCACACCGCTGCTTGGAAGTATGCCGCGACTGCGCACTGAGCGGGTTCTTCACGTAATCCCTCATCGTAACTCCTCATAAAAAACAGATCAAACTTCAAACTGGTAAGTTCTCGTTTAATCTTACTATTATAGTTGTTCATGAATTGATACCGGGTGGCATGGTGGCACAACGGTAGGGTTGCTGCGTTACAGCACCAGAGATCCAGGTTTAACCCAGACTACGGGTGCTGTCTGTACGGAATTTATTCGTCCTCCCCGTGATCGCGTGGGCTTTCCCCGGGTGCTCCGGTTTCCTCCCACATGCCAAAGATGTACAGGTTTGTAAGTTAATTGGCTTCAGTAAAGATTGTAAATTGTCCCTAGTCTGTAGGATAGTGCTAGTGTAAGGGAATCGCTGATCGGCGCGGACTCAGTGGGCCAAAGTGTCTGTTTCTGCACTGTATCTCTAAACTAAACTAAACTAAACTAAACCACATATGAAACATATGTTAAACGTCCAAGCTTTGCTTCTGCTGTAGACCCCTTGCTGTCTGATTTAATAAACCCTCTATGTAGTAGCAAACCCCCTAGCAAATATCCTGCTGGTGATAACACCTCCAATGCCCTAAGCTGTTAACCCCGTTAAGCCAAAGTCGCAACAAATATGGGTGTAAATAAGTGTACACCTGTCCACCTCTAATGGCCTGTTATTATCATTTTCCAGCCGTGATTGATGGAAATTATTTGATTAATGGATGGTTGAATGTTTTCAAGCTTTGCTAAAGTGAGCTGCAAATTAATTTAATATCCTCTCTGGTCATAAACTATGAAACCTGGATCAGTGTGATGATGTGTAAACCATTTGTGGCATGTATTTAATCTCTGGACAAAGGATGGAGATGTTAATGCATGCTACACTAGGTTCTATTTATGCAGACTATTAAGATTGCTCAAGCTGAACGTAATTTCAACCACTTCCGAGCTAAATGGGAGAGGACTAAACAACTTGCATTAGGAACAGAAAAATCAATTTAGGAGAGAGGCCTTCGTACGGACACTGCCAAGTGAGACTGAACAACAGGCTTCTTGCTATGACTGGTTAATAATCAACCTGGGTCCTGCCGCAGTTCTTTGAAGGTCGCATCCGTGAAATGCGCGATTGACAAGGTGCCATGGTTTGGTTGAGTTCAGGCTTGCCTCATTCCCCACATGTTGCATTCACGGCTAAGCCACACCATTTAATAGATTACACGCTGCATGCTAGAGCAAGTCAATACAATTAGACAGCATCAGTGACATAGCAGGCATTATGCTAGCACCACACATCATCAACTAACAGTCATAGAGCGGCAATCACATAGATTTCCCCAAGTTGGCCGCTAAGTGGGTGAAAGCTAATGAATAAGCAAACTATATCTAGATAGTTGCAAGATATTAACTGGTCACAGCACAGCTACACATTTACAGGGGATATATAACGCTTGGAGACCGTCAGTGGATATTTTAAGGCGGAGTTGACAGATTCTTGATTAGTAAGGGCATCAGTGATTATGCGGAGAAGACAGGAGAATGGGGTTGAGAGGGAAAGATAGACCAGCCACGATTGAATGATGTAGTAGACTTCATATGTCGAATGGTCTAATTCTGTTCCTGGAATTTATGAACATGAATCTACAATGAGGAATCTTCTGAGAATGTGCACTGTCTTGGACGTGGCAGGGTGACAGCTTGCCATTGCCCATTTATTTCAATTAATGTTGTCCAGAAAAATGGTCAAATGTCACTTGAAAATGACCGGTTCTTTCGGTTGCTCATCCTACCACCAGAGCACCTTGTTGTGCCTCAGTAGATATTACTCTCAAGTCCGAAGCTGTCCCACCATAAATATATGAGCATTGTAAGTAAACCAAATGTTAGACTTCCATTTGGACAGAGGTTTAATTGGTGTCAAAGCATTTTAAAATTGTTGAAATACACTGTGCCACATAGAAAGTGGCAACAAGTCTGGCCACAGCAAGTCCCCGCAAACTGAAATGTAACTTGATAATCGGTATCTCATAAAATGTGATCAATATTTGCCAGTAAGCTGGGCAAAGCTCCCTTCCTTTTTATTCAGAATATTATCACCATGTTTTTAACCCATCGGGAGAACAGGCAGCGCCATAGATAGTGTCATGCAGCATTGAAACAGACCCTTCGGCCCAACTCGTCCATGCTGACCAAGATGCCCATCTATGTTTATCCCATTTGCTCTCCTTTGACCCCCATCCCTCTTATCTTTTCCTATCCATGTATCTGCCCAGTGAAATGCTGTTATTATACCTGCCTGCCCACTTCCTTTGGCAGCTTGTTCCACCTCCAATGACGTACCACCTCCAAAGACGTACAGGTTCATAGGTTAATTGGTTTGGTAAATGTAAAAACTGTCCCTATTGTATGTAGGATAGTGTTAATGTACGGGGAACGCTGGTCGGCACGGACCCGGTGGGCCGAAGGGCCTGTTTCTGTGCTGTATCTCTCAACTAGACTAAACACCTTCTGTGTGGAAAAAGTTGCTTGTCAAATTCTTAAATCTTTCCCCTCTTGTCTTAAACCTATGTCCTCTGGTTCTTGATTCTCCTGCCCTGGAGATCTATTAGTCATGATTATTGAGGGATAGATATTGGCCAGGGAAGTTATGCACTCTAGATAGACAACAAATGCTGGAGTAACTCAGCTGGACAGGCAGCATCTCTGGACAGAAGGAATGGGAGACCCGAAACTTCTCGACCCGAAATGTCACCCATTCCTTCTATCCATAGATCCGCCTATCCCGCTGAGTTACTCCAGCATTTTTGTGTCTATCATCGACGCAAACCAGCATCTGCAGTTCCTTCCTATCCAAATTATGCACCCTTCTCTGGTCTACCTTCAACCTATTCTCCATGTTTCCAATATAACCTTGAATGCCATCACAGTTTCTACCTGAACCACAAAGCCTGTAGAATAAATGTAGGCCTATGCTCTTTGATGGCCTTTACAGTAACAGCAGGTTCCATGAGCTCCTTTTTCAGCTTAACATTTCCTTCTACAAGAGAGTTCAGGAGCTAATTTACAGCTTAGGCTAAAAGAAATCCCCTCACAAAACAAGAAGTTCAGAATGATTCTCAACACTGCAAGGCACAGTCAACTGAGTGGTTACTATCATGTACCATTGCCACATGTCTCACTGTCAGATACTGTAAGTGTCTAGGCAAGCTGCAACAATCCTTCCCACACAATGGTTGCGACGTCTTTGCCTCATCTCTTGTGTTTACATTCAATGAATCCTAGGGTGGCACGGTGGCACAGCGGTAGAGTTGCTGCCTTACAGCGCCAGAGACACGGGTTCGATCCTGACCTTGATTGCTGTCTGTACAGAGTTTGTATGTTCTTCCCGTAATCTGCGCGGACTCAGTGGGCCGAATGGTCTGTTTCCATGCTGTAAACTAAATTAAAACTAAGCTCTTTTCAGAGCAGCCACTTGGTTGCAGAAATGAATGGAATAAAATGCCTGTAATCTGAATGGAAAAAAATATTGGGAGCAGGCAAAGAAAAAACACTCATGCTGTTACTATCCTAATCATTAGAGCCAGGATTTTGCCATAAATGCCATGTGCCTTTTTATGCCTTTTTTGATGATTTCACCAGGATAATGCCTTTTTCACGATCGAGTGTCTAAATCAGCCTTTTTTTGTCGTTTTGCTTAAAGGTCGTACTATTTTCTCCAGTTGTACTGTGATTACAATGGCGTTTCCTATGTTAACACGTTAATATTAATGTTATTATTAACGTGTTAACATAGTATAACATACAAGAACATTTCCACCACCGGGGTGAAACTGGGGGCGCCACCGTTGGTCGTTCATTCGTTCGTGCCTCTGCCCGCTGGTTCAGTCTTCTCCAAGATCTATTTAAGAAAGAACTGCAGATGCTGGAAATATCAAAGGTAGAAAAAAATGCTGGAGAAACTCAGCGGGTGAGGCAGCATCTATGGAGAGAAGGAATAGGGGACGTTTCGGATCAAGACCCTTCTTCACACTGATGTGGGGGTGGGGGGCGAGAAAAAGAAAGGAAGAGGTGGAGACAGTAGGATATAGAAGGAGAGCTGGAAAGGGGGAGGGGGAGGAGGGAGGAAGGAGAAGACAAGGGCTTAAAATTAAAGAAGTCAATGTTGATACCGCTGGGGTGTAGACTACCCAAGCGAAATTCCCAAGCTTGTCTCCTCACTACATTTACTGCTCGCTCAAGTTGCAAATCTGAGTTTTCGAGTGATCTGTGCAAGGTATTCATTGATGCTGGAATTCCACTGTGGAAATTGGAAAACAAATCACTCAGAGGTTTTTTAGAGAAATACACAGAGTCATTATTATGGGGAAATTATGTTGACAGCAACTTCAACATTGTTGTGCAGAATATTAGAGATGACGTTGCATGCAACAAAATATGGATCTCAATAGACGAGACAACCGATGCTGTGGGGAGATATGTTGCCAATGTGGTCATCAGTACACTGGAGGCAGGTCAACCATCAAAGGAGTATTTGTTGACATCGGAAGTATTGGAGAAGTCAGCTCAACTATTGCTCAGTTGTTTACATCTTCACTTGCTGTACTTTGGCCAGAAAGTATAAAACATGAGAATGTTCTTCTATTTGTGACTGATGCAGCTCCGTACATGAACAAAACTGCTCGTGTTCTTAGTTTTATTCCCCAAAATGTTGCATTTGACATGCTTAGCTCAAGGACTTCATAGAATTGGCAAGCACATATGTAGCTTGTTTCCAAATGTAGATCGCCTAGTTTCCAATGTCAAGAAATTTTCCTCAAAGCACCGTCACGTGTGCAGTTGTTCAAGGAAATGGCACCCAAGATTCCGGTACCTCCTCAGTCCGTTTTGACTAGGTGGGGTACATGGCTCTCTGCTGTACTCTACTATGCTGCAAATTTTGAAAAGATAAAATAAATCGTCAACTGTTTTGAAGAAGAAGAATCTGCTGCAGTCGGGATCGTCAGTGAAATCATGCCGAAAAAGTCCCTCCAGTGCGGTCTTGTGTTTATTGCTTCCAATTTTGCAAACTTCCCACAAGCTATCTCTTCCCTTGAGAAACTGTGGTGAAACATTAGTGAATAACTTACAGGTTTTCAACAAAGTAACTGACGATATTCATAAAGTTCCTGGCAATGTACGTAAAGACATACAAGGAAAATATGAGAGTGATTTTAGCTAACAAAGATCTTGAAGAAATACAAAACATAGCTAAAGTTCTCAAAGGTAGTTGTAATGCACAAAATATCGTATCGACATCAATATAGAGTATGTAGCTTGTTTCGGGTATGCACCAGTGACCTCAGCTGAGGTGGAAAGAAGTTTTTCACAACTGAAGCATATTCTGTCTGACAGATGGCATAGTTTAACACCAGATAATTTGAAAACAATGTTAGTAATTATGTGCAACCAGGCAACTTTGGTCATTTAATGTATATTATCATTTTTAGCCATATTTTGTGGGGGAAATACATGCCTTTTTTTGTCAATAAATGCCTTTTCGTGCCTTTTTTGTAATTTTTATTATGCCTTTTTGCCTGCCTATTTCAGAGTTTTTTAGTGCCTAAACATCCTGGCCCTACTAATCATCTTTATCTTTCTTTAAAAATGCAGTGTGGAAACGGGCCCTTCGGCCCACCCATGCCGACCATCGGTCACCTGTACATTAGTTCCTTGTTATCCCACTTTTACATCCTGCACACTAGGGGCATTTTGAAAAAGCCAGTTAACCTATAAACCTGCACAACTTTGGGATGTGGAAGGAAACCAGAGAACATGGAGAAAACACAGGAAGAACGTACAAAATACACATAGACCCCTCTCAAGGTGGGGATGGAACCCAGGTCTCTGGCGCTATGAGGCAGCAGCTCTGAAGATGTGCCACTGTGAAGCCCATAGTATAAATGACACTAATCATGGACTACTTTGTACAAATAGCACTAATGATTTACAATTTCTGTTGAAGTGAGAGACAAAGGTGACATCTGGAGCAGTGGGATTGCTTTTATCTGTTTTGGAATAATATTGGATCATAACCATCTTTCTTTGCATATTGCATATTGCATATTGCATATTGCGACAAAGTAGCCCAAAATACTTTGCTGGAGTGGTTAAAAAAATATATATTGACCCTTAGCAACCCCTTTGAAATGTAAAGAAACTTTACCAAACCTTGGACGGAGGTTGGCTTTAGGGTAAAATTAGGATAGGTAAAGAGATTGAAAGGTTTAGGGAGAAATTTCAGAACCCAGGACCTTGGTAGTTGAAAGATGGCTTCAGTGTGATGATTAAAACTAGATATGTTCAAGAGGTCAGACCTAGAGTGAGGGCATATGGGTAGGTCAGGATTTGACGGTAGAGCACTTTGTTCACTATCAGTAAAATAGACAATACGGACATTATTTATAATGTTTTATTATTATATTTATAAATATTAATTAGACATTAGAGATACAGCACAGAAACAGGCCCTACGGCCCACCGAGTCCATGCCGACGAGTAATCATTCCGTACACTAGCACTGTCACACACGCTTGGGACAATTTACAATTTTTTACCAAAGCCATTTAACCTACAAAACTCTCCGTCTTTAGAGTTGGAGAAACCGGAGCACCCGGAGAAATCCCATGCAGTCACAGGGAGAACGTACAAACTCCATACAGACAGCACCCTAGTCAGGATCGAAGCCGGGTCTCTGGCGCTGTGAGGCAGCAACTCTACCATGCCACCATATCTTTGCCTATATGATGCCAAGACCAACTCTTCTCTGTCTGCATATAATCCATATCCCTCCATTCCTATATGTGTCTACGCAAACACTCTATGTTTACAAGATATGCCCACCACATCTCCTTTAAACTCTTCCACTGAAGAAGACAGGTGTCTTGGTGCATTTGGAACAGCAATACTGAATGGTTGATCACAAACCTTATGTCTTTGTAGAAATCGTGAAGTTGCCGGTAGTTTGCGTGTAGAAATGCTGACATTTCTCCTCAAAATCGGGGTCATGGACTTCCCTGTTAATTGATTGGCTTGACTGAGTCTCTCATAGACTAATGCATCCTCCCCAGAGACCACAGATCAATGATTGACCTTCTGGTCACCATTGCATCCTCGTTTCTGTTGTAGAATCATATTTAAAGGAATAGATCCCTCTTGGACACCTATTGATCAAAGTTCTTTCCCAACACATTACAGACTCTCATCATTCCCCCGCCATTCAAATATGAATAGTAAAAATATGCCTTGAAGTGTGTGCACATTCCTCTGGCTTCACAATTCCTACTCTCATTTCACACTAACAACAGACGTAAAAGGCTGGAGTAACAGCGGGTCAGGCAGCATCTCTGAAGAAAAGGAATAGGTAACAGTTTGTGTCGAGACCCTTTTTCATACCTTTTGTATTTTCATCTCTGGCCTTTGTCCGAACAATCTGCCTATTAAAAGCTGCCCTCCTCCCCTTATCTGTATCCACCTGTCATTTGCCAGGCTTTGTCCTGCCCCTTCCCTCTCTTCCAGCTTTCTCCCCCCCCCCCACCCCAACCGCCCCACTAATCCCCACACCATAATCAGTCTGAAAAAGTGGCCCCGACCCGAAACGTACTGTATCTATGTTCTCCAGAGGTGCTGTCTGACAGGCTGAATTACTCCAGCATTTTAGTTCAGTTCAAAGGTACAGCATGGAAACAGGCCCTTCAGCCCAACAAGTCCACGCCGACCAGCAATCACCCGTAAACTAGTTCCATTTTACAAACTAGGGACAGAGGCCAATTAACCTAAAAACCTGCATGTCTTTGGAGTGTGGGAGGAAAATGCAGCACCCAGAGAAAACCTACACTGTCACAGGGAGAATGTACGAACTCCGTGCAGACAGCACCCGTAATCAGGATCGAACCCGGGTCTCTGGCGCTGTAAGGCAACAGCACTACCGCTGCATCACCGTGACGCCCCTCGTGATGCACTCCCCATGTTGACACCAACAGGGAAGATTCCCAAGATTTCCAGCAGAATGCTTGTGATATGAAAAGCTTTCTCAGTTTTGAATAGGATAGGGAACTGATTAGGAGTGGTGTTCAATGTTGCTTGAATCAACAATGGGACAGCTCCTTTAGTTGAAAATCTAACAGTCCCGCGTTGTAAATACATAAAACAATTTTGAAAATACATCCTCTGCGTCACTTTAAATTGTCTTGTAGGCATAGTAAATGGCACCATGTAATGCAGTCTGTGTTAACACCTGATACAAGAAAATATCTTAGCTGGGATCGTCCCTTACTGCATTGTAGGGGTAACCATTCTAATCAGATATTAGAGAAGGTGTCAGGCAATTTAGTAATCAGAGAGAAAGTGCTGGAGAGGGAAGAGCCATCAGAAATTTATCACCATAGAATATTCTCACAACATGCACATTTTTCATGTCCTCTCATCCTTTGAAAGATTCCTTAAAAAAATATAAATCACTCATTTTATGGGTGAAATAGCAAACTGAATTTTAACTCAGCATTTTCAAATTGCACTGAATGCATCACCTAATCACAGAGCAACACTGTTTGCCTGATGTTCTCAGCAGATTATGGTGAACAGTTTGCTCAGCTCTGAATTTTTCCCATTCTCTGTTCCATTCTACTTCACTGGAAAAGGGCAGGTGATCAAAATGGCAGCCATCAGCAATCAATTTGTGGCAATCAAACAGGAATGTGTCGTTTGGTCTTCAGTCAGAATTACCCCCCAATCAACAATTCTCTTCCCCTTGTGCATACTCATCCTTCCCCCTCTCTATAACTTCCCCAATCACTACGGATACCTGCACTTAACCAATTCTGGCCCTTTCATAAGTTCATAAATTATAGCAGCAGAATTAGACCATTTGGCCCATCAAGTGTACTCCGCCTCTTAATCGTGGCTGATCTATCTTTCCCTCTCAACCCCATTCTCCGGCCTTCTCCCCATAAGCCCTGACACCGCACTAATCAAGAGTCTATCAATCTCCACCTTAAAAATATCCATTGACTTGGCACCACAGCCTTTTGTGGCAATAAATTCCACCCTTTCCTTTGTCCATCTACTCTGCTGTATCTCATCATTGGCAGCCATCCAGCTCCCAAGCTGTGGAATTCCCATCCCATTACTCCCTACATTTTCTCTTTGAACACATTCCTGACAATCTCCGGGCGACACTCTACATGCTGGTCCCAGCAGCAGATCTGCAATCATTAATTACTATCGCTCCACTCTGTTAAACCTCTACTCCAACAGCAGTATGTCTTACTCTGACTATGCTATGCCCTTGAACCTGTAGCTATACACTATGCAAGAGTCGCCATTTTGGTGCCATTTGGTGCCATTGGCCACAAAGGCCCGTTGCAGCCATCGATTCCATTCAGGTCATCCCGCGAACTCTCATCCCTCTCCTTGCACGGCCCCCTTCAGCCTTTGTTCCCCGGGGGGAGGGGGGCAGCCCTGCAGCCGTCCTTAAGGATGCGGAAGGTAAGACACCCCCACCCCCCCTGGTTCTTCGTACCAGGTCTTTGGTCCGGCATCCACCAACACCAGCTCCCACCATCCTTCCTCGGCAGCTTCCCTCTCCCGGTGGGTTTGGGATTCCGTGGCGGGCGAGCCCGGCCGGCTGTTGGGATACAGCCTCGGCTGTCCGGTGGTCCCTCTTGCCGCCCACGTGAATCAAAGGCATAATTAAGGACCCTTTCCTTCCTGTACTCTGTCTCCTCACTATTCAAGATCCAGTCTACTACTGCTCTAACAAGTTTAGTTTAGTTTGATTGACAGACACAGCATGTAAACAGGCCCTTCGGCCCACCAAGTCCGCGTCGATCAGCGATCCTCGCACACTAAAGGCTCTGTCTTACCTGTTTGCAGTCATCGGCGGTGAAGCGCGGCCGAGCCTATCCACGGGAGCGCCGCACGGATGCTGCGCGGGGGCTGAGTAATTCAAATACGGCTGGTCCCACGTGCTTGCGGTAAGTAAAAAAAAATTTTTAAAAGGGCGGGCCGACTGCGATGACGTCGGCCCGCCGCACGTGACTCACCAGTGGCGGCGGCCGTCCTGATCGCGGCGCTGTAGCGGTGGCTGTGCCTGCGGCCGTGACGCACACGTGCCTCACTGGCGGAGGCTGTGGCAGTGGAAGTTTGACGCACGGCGCTCGAGCCACACTGGCGGCGGCCCGTGCGGGCGGCCGTGCCGCACTCGTGCATCACTGGTGGAGGTTGTGCGGTAAGAATATAGTTTTCAACATTGTAGGTTTTATTTTAGCACCGTGCGGTGTTGGGAACACCGCCGCACGGCCCCGGAATTGTGCGTTCTCACGAGTGCGCGGTCTATGGCGGCAGATTCTTCCCGTTTCACCGCCAATGACCGCAGACTCGTGAGACAGGCCTTTAACACTATCCTACACACACACTGGGGACAATTTACAATTTTTACCAAGCCAATTAGCCTACAAACCTGTACATCTTTGGAGTTTGTGAGGAAACCGGGGCTCTCGGAGAAAATCCTCGCGGTCATGGGGTGAAAGTACAAACACCATACAGACTGCACACATAGTCAGGATTGAATTGGGGTCCCTGGCACTGTAAGGCAGCAACTCTACTGCTGCGTCATCGTGCTGCCCTGCAAATCCACAAATTTGTTAGGGCAAAATTTGGTTGCACCGTCGTGCGTTTTTTCACCCAGAGAGTTGTCAATCTGTGGAATTCTCAGCCACAGAAGGCAGTAGAGGCCAATTCACTGGATGTTTTCAGGAGGGAGTTAGATTTAGCCCTGAGAGCTAAAGGAATCAAGGGATATGGAGAAAAAGCAGAACGGGGTACTGATTTTAGATGATCAGCCATGATCATATTGAATGATGGTGCGGGCTCAAAGGGCCGAATGGCCTACCCCTGCATCTATTTTTCTAGGTTCTATGTTTATATGAGTTGTAGGAAGTAATGGGTCTGTCCCACTTAGGCAAATTTTTAGGCGACTGCAGGCGTCTATGCAGTCGCCACATGGTCGTCACATGTTCGTGGGTGGTTGTCGGGGAGTCGCCTTCGTGGTCGTGAGGAGTTCCCGCATTCTGGGAACTGGTCGCGGCCTCATTATGGTCGCCGCGAATTTTTCAATATGTTGAAAAATTAGCGGCGACTCGAATGAAGCCGCCATGGAGAGCAGCGATAATTCTCGAGGCGTAGGTGGGTCGCCAGAAGGTCGAAGGCTGTCGGAGGTTCTCGTGGGTTGTAGCCGGTGCTGACCGGTGAATTTCATTGGCTCATTGGGAAAAAAAAGGTAAGCAGTGGTTTTCAGAACCAAGGATACGTTAAATGTCTGCCGAGCTTCACAGCCGTGTTTCTCTGGCTTCTTAAAAGTTGTCTCCACTCCTTCTCCTCCCCTTCTCCCTTCTCCCCCCTCTCCCCCTCTCATCCCCCTCCCCTCTTTCAAAGGACTTACCGTACACTGTGCTTTAGCCGTCTTAATTACAGCGCCAACCTTCCTGTTCATCGCGGTGTGTGTCTGTATCATCTTGGCTTTGCACGGTGTGAATTTTTTAGACAAGGCAAGCGGATCACCAGGGACTGGTTCTGTTCTTCTCTTTTCCCATTTCTTCATTCTGGGGTTTGGGATGGGATTGGGTGAAAAGGAAGCTGTGTACAGAGTGATGAGTTCACCTTGTTTTAAGCCTAATAGGGCAGAACCACATCATTGTTTGTAGTACTTGTGCACATTTTGAAAGTAATTTATCTTCTGTATCAACAGTTCAATTAAAGCCAATGGAACCAAAATCAAATACAACCAACAGCTGAAACTTAGAAACATGTTTAACACAGAGTGTTTCCAAACAATCAGATGCATACAACCTCCACCCATCATAATCAGTGTCTATGTGGCCTAGTTTAGTAACTCAAACGCCCAGGAACAAAGAAGATCACAAAAAGTGATGGACATTGCCCCGCCATTAAATAGCGATGTTACAATACTTACCTTCAGCGGCGCTGCAGTTCTGCCACTGGCCGTGTGCGCGACTTTGGCGCCTTTGAGGGGGGGGGCGGGATTAAAATGCCGTTTTCTCCTGCCTGTCCGAGATGGATTTCCTCAGGCTGCCAGCTGATGCAGAAAAATCGTTCCGACTTCCGATCTCTGAAGTTTTAAATAAAAATCGCGGGACAATTTAATCACTGGAGTAAAATAAAAAAGCTACTTCTAACGCCTTCAACGCCTACAACGGGACGGATCTCACGTAGAGGACAAAACACGGGGTAAGTCGTTTATTTTACATATAAACTTGCTTCTTAGGATGACTTTAATCAAAATTTCCTTGGCGAAAATGTGATTTTGGCCCCATACGAACCGGCAGTGTTTTTCGTGCCGATATGGGGTTCAAATTCACCGCAACCGCAATGTTCCAATTGATCGCGTTCCACAAAAACCCACTCGCAAGATGATTTAAATGTCCATTAATTTACGGGAATTAAACATTAAATTCCTTCCATTTGGCCTATAAATTCATGACAATGAGATTTAAAAATCATGTTATATTGTGAATTCTTGTGTGAATGTTATTTGGACACTTAGGCTATTTAAAAATGTTAACCTTTCTTAAGAAATGGATAGATGTTTAGATCTATTAATTGAATTTTGTAATTAGCTATAATTAGGTAACTAACTAATTATATGCTTTAATATCAGGTCATCCAAGATTGTTTCATATTTGTTTCAGAATGCTTCAATCTATAATAACTGAAAATTTCATTCAGTTCTCTTAATTTTTAAGAAAGTTGTGGGCTTTTGACTGTCCTCGATCACAGCTTTTGTGTTAAGTCAATGGAAAAGCAATAGGGAACAAGATGCTAATTTCCGAGTATGAAAATGTCCATAACTTTTTTAATACTGAAGATATGAAAGTGAATTAGGTGTCAAATTAAACTTCTTTTTATGCTTTATCTGATGGGATAAATTGCAGACTTGATTTTTTAAATCTCAAAATTTTGTAACATTGCTACATTGAAGGGATCTATAGGAGTTGACACCTCAAAAAAAGAAGCCAGCATCTCTTTCTCAGCATTTTAAAGGTGATTTGTAAATAAGCAAGAAGAGAGTCCATTTGTTATCGGGCTTAGTTGTTCAGTAAAAATGCACTTACAACATTTACACTACAACAATGCTGCAAATATTTAAGCTTCACTTACAACCGGGAACAGTTGTCTTATGAGATGGTCTGATTGGTGGATGAACATAGCTGCAGAGAACCAGATGGGGAATTGAAATACACAAACTATTATCTTTATGAATAAAAGCAGAATAATTACCCAGTAACAGTGAAACACAGTTCTGAACATTTGATATGAAAGCATTGAGAGTATTTATGAAAGTAGCAGACAGCATGAAGTAGCGACAAGCCACAGAAACGTGGAATATTACAATGCAGAAGTGTACCAGTTGTACAAGTCCACAGACGTGCGAGAAGATTAGAGGGGGGGAAGTTTAAAGGGATGTGCAGGCAAAAAGTGTTTTACACAGAGAGTGCTGGGTGCCTGGTATGGGCAGCCAGGAGTGCTGGTGGAAGCAGATACAATCATGGTTTTCAAGAGATTTTTAAATAGCCGCATGCATATGCAAAGTAAGGAGGGATATGGATCCCGTGCATGCAGAGAAGGAGAGTTTAACATCTGGTCATGTTCATGTCCGGTCGGGGGGAGTTCACCCCGCCACAGGTACCATGTAATCCCGTGCTACCTGCTCCATGGTCGGATAGTCGGCGACTAAACCGTCTCCCCCACCTGGTTTGCCAGGTGAGGAGGGGGCTGTGGACCCCCAGCAGGACCAAAAACAAGACCTGTCAAAGGGCGGATGAGCTTCTAGCGAGCCAATGGCCATCCACACTTCAGTGGAAGTTGCGATCACTTTCATACATAGCATTGTAAGGAATGATGATAAAGCACAAATCCTGTACTTCCAGCAGCGGAAGTATGCAAGGAACTGGAGGACAGAGATGTGTGGTGCGTCCGTCACCGTTCCCGTTGGAAACCAGCACCACTGCTTCGCTAATGTTTTCAACGATGATGAATGAATGATGAATCATGTTTAGCACCGACATCGTGGACCTTGCACCAGTTTCCTGTTGTTCTTGTACCATTTCTTCCCTTTCCCCATAGCTCTTCAGTTTTCGCCATTTTGGGCTATGCGATCAAAAGAGTGCTTTCCAAATGAAACTAATGAAGTTATACAACTGTATCTGTGGAGAATAAGCCATGTCATTCATAGTAACAGTGTCCTCAGATATATCTGAACAGGCCCAGATTTATCTGCACTCATGCGTTTTAGGACATCCAGCACCTCCTTGACAGCAATAAAGATCTGGCCTCGAGACAAAAACTTTTTTTTTCTTTTTTTTTTTTTAATTTTATTTATTAGAAGTACATTAAATTACAACCAATTACATTAGTGCTCATCACATATATCTTATTACAGTTAATGTACTCCATCATTTTTTTAAACTAATAAAGAGAAAAGGTTGAAATTAAGAGAAAAGAGAAAGTGAAGGAAAATAGTGAAGGTGTAAAAACGTGTCAACAGGAAAGAACAGAGACCCTGTAGAAAAGAAATTAAAGAGAAAAGATTAAGAGATAGACCCTAAAGAAGAAAAAAAGAGAAAGAAGAGAAAAGAGAAAAACAAGTACTTTATTATGAGCATCGCGCAAATGGGATATACCAACTCGCCACCTTTCATCCCCCTTTACCTGACATCGGTACTTTTTAAAGTACTTTTGCACCTTATGCTTGTAATAGTTCTATAAATGAAGACCACGTCAGATGGAAGTGATCTGATTTGCCTGCCAGGAGGAGTCTTATCTCTTCCAGGTGTAATGTTTCAAACATATTTGAAATGCACATGTTTATAGTTGGTATTGGAGCGTTTTTCCAGAATTTTAGGATAAGCTTTTTTCCAGTTATTAACCCGTAATCAACTAATTTCTTTTGAAACACATTTAGTTCAGGGCTATCTTCCGTTGTTCCGAAGATAATCCATTCTGCTTTTGGTGTCAGTTTTACCTTTAATTGTCATAATTTCCTTCATGTCTTTCTCCACAATAAAAACAGAGGTGGAATATTATTTGAAGACCAAATCTCCTGTAGCTCTACATGTGGTTGATCACTTTGGTTTGTGTGGGGCCCTATTCCCCTATTCCAGTTATCCTTTTCCCCTTAATACACATAAAAACTCTTTGGGTTCTCCTTAATGTTATCTGCCGGAGCTAACTCATGCCCACTTTTTGACCAACTGGGGAGCATACTTCTTTAGTATGCTCCCCAGTTTTCCATACTCCTCCAGGGATACACTTGATCCCTGCTGCCTATACCTCTTTCCTGACCAGAGCTTCAACCTCTCATCATCCAAAGTTCCTTTCTCCTACCTGCCTTTACCCTTTTCCTTGACTGGGTGCTTGCTAATTTGCTGCATACGAGCCAGCCACCAGGCTTTCCATTCTGCAATAATGACTACACATGAAAAAGGACTTCATTATCTGTAAATCGCTTTGAGAAATGTTTTGTGGTATCACAACGATGATACCAGAAATAATAGGGCATACTTATGAGAAAAGCATGATTAATCAAGGCCTCTTATCTCTTTAGTGAAGGCCAAAATGTGACCTTGTAAAGGTCTTAAAGATTATGAAGGGTTCTGACAGAGTGGATACAGAGAGAATGTTTCCACTTGCAAAGATCATCGTTATAAGATAGTTATCAGTAAATGCAATAGGGATGAAATGTCTTTATTCAAACGATGATGGGAACATGGGCTTGCTACCATAGGGAATGATTGAAATGAATTGTAAAACATATGAGGGGGATGGGTAGGCATTTGATGGAAAAAGACAGGAGGGGAATGATCTTTGGGCTGAATGGCCTGTTTTGATTCTGTGTGTCCTATGTTTTAAAGGACAAAAATGACCACAAATGTTTCTTAAATGGTTCGTTCGCTCGTGTGTCAGACGACATATAGCTCGCTTTTGGCTTCCGTCGTCGTCCAACATGTTGACGGAATTGGTTGCCGGACGCGTCACAAAGTGCATCGTGTCGTCGTTTCCGGGATAGAAACAAGGAATTGCAGATGCTGGTTTGCAAATGAAAGGCACAACGTGTAGGAGTAACTCAGCGGATCAGGCAAAATCATCTGAGAACATGGATAGATGACGTTTGGGTCGAAATGTCACATCCATGTTCTCAGATGATGCTGCCTGACCCGCTGAGCTACTCCAGCACTTTGTGTCTTTGTTTGCAATATATTTCAGCTTAGTTTTATGTGATGTACGGATATCGGCTTATTTGATTTATTGATAAAGATAGCTATAAACAAATACCAGGTGCCACCTACATTTACGACATGGAGGGTCCCGACCTGAAACATTACTATCCATGATTTTGGGAGATGTTGCCTGACCCACTGAGTTACTCAAGCACTTTGTCTTTGTTTGCAATATATTTCAGCTTGGCTTCGTATGATGTATGGAGATTGCCTCAATTGATATATTTATAAAGATAGCTATAAACCAACACCATGTGCCAATTACATTTAATACATGAAGGGTCCCAGCCCGAAACAGCACCTATCCATGTACTCCAGAGATGCTGCCTGATGCACTGAGATACTTGAATAGTGGCCAATCTCACACTCACCCAGCAGAAGACGTAACGGAACAAGAGTAATCGACAAACAGAGAAAGTGTTCTGTCATCCGGGCCATCTGCTGCAGAAGGCCAGGACAGAAACGGAAAGGGGTACAAAAGTATCGAGAATGCATAAACTGAAAAGCAAATCTTCGTCATTGCATGTAAGCACATGGTATCATCGCTCTCATCTGCAATTTCAATTTGCTGCAATGCCAGCTGCTGCATTAGTTTAGATAATTCTGTCAGTGTAACTTTGCACTCTGTGCATGCCTGCTAAATTTGTTAAAGAATACCCGAGGCTAATGCATCATTACATTCCCAAAGTCATCTATCTTTTAGTTCATATTAATTCTTTTTGTTTGCTACTCCCATAAATCCTTGTGCACTTAATTAATTTCAGTTACACTGTAAGGTCCTTAATACAGAATTGTTCAACCAAATACAAAATTAATTATTCTATTTACAGCCTTTCATTGAAAGGAGCTTTTCATCTTTCATAATTACATTTTGGAAAGTCCAATTATGAATTCAGGCTAATGCTGTTTAGGATTGCATTCCTCTACACACTGTATTTTTAAATAGAGTTAGTACTCCATGTATTGCATTAGGTATGGCATTAACAGAGGTGGGGCTAGGTTTATAGATGCATGTGTCAAATATGTTCCCACTCAGCGGCAGAGAAAGTTTATAATTAAATAGAAATGCTTTAATTTCTGAAACAGCATTTTGCAATGAATGACTGAAGGGGTGCTGGAAAGACAAGATAAAATTGTGCTTAGGGCATTGAAAGGCAGCCCATTCCAATTATTAAAATGTTAAAGTATTTTTAAGCAACAGGAGGATATTTCTGCAGCCATCGCAGAGTTGTGGACACAATCCATGCCAGCACTACAGATAGATTTGTCAAACACTATCTATCTTTGAGGGTAGAAGATATATGGGGCCCAGAAATGATTGGGTTAAATGTGTAGGAAAGAAATGCAGATGCTAGTTTAAATCGAAGGTAGACACAAATGCTGGAGTAACCTAGCGGGACGAGCAGCATCTCTGGAGACAAGGAATGGCCGATGTTTCGGGTCGAGACCGATTGGGTTAACATATGATATGCATTTGATGGCACTGGGCCTGTACTCGCTGGAGTTGGAGGATGAGGGGAGGAACTCATTGAAACTTACCGAATAGTGAAAGGCCTAGAGAGGAGTGAATGTAGAGAAGATGTTTCCACTAGTGGGAGAGTCTAGGACCAGAGGCCATAGCCTCAGAATAAAAAGACATGCCTTTAGGAAAGAGATGAGGAGGAATTTCTTCAGGATGGTGAATCTGTGGAATTCATTGCCACAGAAGGCTGTGGAGGCCAAGTCAATGGATATTTTTAAAGCGGAGATTGACAGATTCTTGGGTAAACTTAATGGGCTGAATGGCCCAATCAATCTCTGCCTCCAATTTTAGAAACCAAGAAATAGTGAAAAACTACAGAAGGGTCCTAATCCAAAACGTCGCCTATCGATGTCCTCCAAAGATCCTGCCCGACAGATAAAACTATACACAAACACAATTAAACCAAACAAAAGTACAAAAGGTAAAGTAAAAAGAGAAAAATACCAGAGTGCAGAATATAATTTCTCAGCTTTGTAATGTAACAGTTCCAGAGAAAAAGTCCATTGCCGGCAATGAGGTAGGTTGGAAAATCGGGAGTGAATCCACGCCTATGGAAGGACCATTCAGAAGTCTGATAACAGTGGGAAAAGAGCAATTCCTCAGTCTGACAGAAGGTGCTTTGTGGAGCATTAAGATTAACGCAAATTTTGGATTTGATTTCCTTCAATGTGGCCAAATCGTCATCGAACACCTTTTCATATCTCCCTAGCACCGTTCATAATGTTACAGCCTTATCCATCCTGACCTGCTGAGTTACTCCAGCATTTTGTGTCGGATGCTGCCTGACCCATTGAGTTACTTCAGCATTACAACAGAGGATGTACTTCCTGCGGCAGCTGAGGAAGCACAATCTGCCACATGCAATGATGGTCCAATTGTATACCGCCATCATAGAGTCTGTCCTCACCTTCTCCATCATGGTCTGGTTTGGCTCAACCATCAAGCACGACATCAGGAGGCTGCAGCGAATCATCCGATCAGCTGAGAAGGTTATTGGCTGCAACCTTCCCTCCAATGACAATCTGTACACTGCAAGGGCCAGGAAGCGAGCAGGCAAGATCATCTCTGACCCCTCTCACCCTGGCCACAAACTCTTTGAATCAATTCCCTCTGGATGGCGACTCCGGACTGACAAAGCTGACACAGCCAGACATAAAAACAGCTTTCTTCCACGAGTAGTAGCTCTACTCAATAACCAAAAATCTGTAGCCTCCTTTTGCTCTGGTATTTTATTTAATTCACATGTTTAATCAATAATGTTTTATTATTAATGTTTAATGTTTTATGTGTCATTCCTGACTGTCACTGTATGTCATGTTGTCACTTGCGGGCGGAGCACCAAAGCAAATTCCTTGTATGTGAATACTTGGCCAATAAACATTCATTCATTCATTCATTCATTCATTTTGTGTCTACCTTCGATTTAAACCAGCATCTGCAGTTCCTTCCTACACATCCTTAATGTTTTCAATGTTCATCCAATCCATAGATCAGAGAACAGAGGACATAGAACAGTAGAGCACAAGAATGGTCCCTTCGGCCCACAAAGTTTGTACCGTATATGATGCCAAGTTAAACTGATCTCATCTGCCTGCACATGATCCACGTGCCTCTATTCCATGCGCTTCCATGTGCCTATCTAAACGGCTCTTACATAAATACCACTATCATAAATGCCTCCACCACCACCCCTGGCAATGTGTTCAAGAGCCCCAATACTCTGTGTAAAAACATTGCTCCGCACATCTCCATTAAACTTTCCCCTTCTCAACTTATAGCTACTGTACGTCCTCCAGAGTCGGACATTTCCATCCTGGGAATAAGGTTCTGACTCTCTACCCTATCTATGCCTCTGATAATTTATATACTATAAATGTACTATACAGTACAATAAGTTATACTGTCTGCTAGCTATTTATGGTATAATATTGCATACTATACACTATACTGGATTTTATAAATCTAGCGTAATATTCTTCAGCTGTCTTCTTCCCAACAGGTTAAGACTGGAGCCTGCAACAACTAGTTCAACTAGTTCAATGTTTTCACTTGTGTGGAATAGTAAGATTAAACGAGAACTTACCAGTTTGAAGTTTGATCTGTATTTTATGAGGAGTTACGATGAGGGATTACGTGAAGAACCCGTCCAGCACGCATGCGCGACATACTTCAAAGCAGCGGTGTGGAATCACAGGAAACACAATAATTGAAATAAACATAGTAAAGAAAAGGAGAACTAAGATACCAGTTGATCTCTATAATTGAGGGTGGGAGCGGAGGGCACGTAATCCCTCATCGTAACTCCTCATAAAATACAGATCAAACTTCAAACTGGTAAGTTCTCGTTTAATCTTACTATTTTACTTCGGAGTCACGTGAGTGACTACGTGAAGATTTTAAAGCTCTGTGATTTCAAACCGTGTAACAGTTCATACTTCACTCGCTGCCGAAGTCATTCAAGGGAGGAAGTATGTTATCAAAATCAACCATGAATCTGTTTGTAAACAATAATGGTATCTATTAAACAATAACAAAAGACAAAATGCTCCCCCGGGCTTAAATTATATATTTGCAGATTCTAAAACTCTTTCTGCAAATAACACAGGTTCTGCTAGCGGCTTGTTGTAGAACGTTTGGAACGTTTTCTCCATGGACCACCCCGCTGTAGCCAGGATGTGGTCCAGTGGTACGTCCATCCTTTTAGCCGCCGATGTGGATGCTGCCCTGGTGGAGTGAGATGTATATACATCAGTATCTACTCCAGCAGCTCCCAGTACCTGCTTGAGCCATCTTGAGATGGTTTGGCTCGACACCCGACCATGAGGTTTCTTGTGGCTGACCCATAAGGCTTTTTCACTCCCTCGGGAATCTCTTGTTGTGTTGATGTAAGTGAGTAGGTGAGTCACGACACACAAACGTGGGTCAGGTGGGTATGCCCGGAAATCCATAACTAGGCCTGAAGTTCCTGGCCTGCTCTGCTTTAGCAGCTCCTGAATGGTGAATGAGACCTGGTCTGGTGTTATAACCATGTTGTCCAGTCGCAGTAAGTGGAGGGACTGAATTCTTTGTGCTGAGACTAGTGCCATCAGCATGACCGTTTTCAGGGTTAGCTGTTCCAGGGTGAGAGACCTGGCTGGTGACCATCCCCTTAGGTATGTCAGGACCACACTGACATCCCAGATTTGGGTGTACCTAGGTCTAGGGGGGTTGGAGTTGAATATACCCCTCATGAGTTTGATCACCAGCGGGTGAGACCCTATGGCCTGTTGTCCTGGTACTTGTTTTAAGTAGGCTGACAGAGCACTTCTGGCAGTATTGATGGCGCTGTAGCTCAGTCCTTCATTATGGTGAAAGCCTCCCAGGAACTCCAGTACATTGGTTATGGTTGCAGATGAGTATGTTGTCCCAGTAGTCGAGCAGTATCTTTCCCACTTCCTGATGCTCGATAGGTATTGTTTCCTGGTGGACATACGGTGGTACGCTGTCATCGCGTTGATCGTCCTGTCAGACAATCCCAGGCCCAGCAGTGGTCTTTTGATAATCTGCAACCCAGTAGCTTAATTTTGTCATGGCATGGATGACTTATGCCTGATACCGGGTGCGTCAATAGGTCTGGGCTACTGGGAAAGATCATAGGAGTTTCGATGAGCATGTCGAGGACCACTGGGAACCATGGCTCTGTAGGCCAGTTGGTACTATCAAAATACGTGAAGCAGAGTCCATCTGTATTTTGCGTAGTACCCTACTGATGAGGCAGAAGGGGGGAAAAGCATAAAATAAATAGTTTCCCCAGTTCAGCACGAATGCATCTATCACTGCTGCCTCAGGGTCTGGTTCCCAAGCGACATACATTGGTACCTGGTGATTTAGTCTGGATGCAAAGAGATCGATATCTGGTGTGCCATATTGCTTTGTAATTTTAACAAAAGCTCTAGGATTTAACATCCATTCGGTGTTATCATTGAATTTGCGTGACCTGGTGTCTGCCACTGTATTTAGCTTACCTGGTAGGTAAGTTGCTGATAGCCAAATATGTCTATCGACACACCATTGTCAGATTTTATTGACCAAATTGTCACATGATATCGATTTTATTCCGCCCATATGGTTTAATATAGGCCACCACCATGGTATTATCAATTTGTAACGTACATGCAAATGGTGCATTTTCGTAGAATATGCTTTTAAACCATAAAACGCACCCAACATTTCCAAATAATTTATGCCCAGTGTTTGTAGCAAAGATGATTCTAGGTTAGTCCATCTACCACCTGTGCTGGATATGGTATTAGTTGCTCCCCAGCCTTGGGCACTGGCATCTGTTTGTATAGTTAATGTTGGGTTATTGATGATGATAGGGCTGGAACTATGACAAATGTGCTCTATCCACCACTGTAACTCTGATATAGCTTCAATGGATAATTTCATGGTCCGGTCAAAGTGACCTGCATGTCGTTTTAACGCCTGTACTTTTGCCCTTTGTAGGTTTTGATAGTGCAGGGTCCAAATTGTGTAGCTGGAAATGCTGCTACCATTTTCCCAATTACTCTTGCCATTTGTCAGATGGTTGGTCGATTGCTAACCATTAAATTGTTACACGTCTGTGCCAATTCTGCTGCTTTATCTTTTGGCAACGTTACGGACATGTGGACTGAGTTAATTGTGAATCCCAGATAGTCCATAGTTGTGGATGGCGTCAACTTAGATTTATCTGGATGTATGACAAATCCCGGGGTTTCAAACAATTGTTTGGTAGCTAATACAGCTGATTTAGCCAACTCCATGGTTTTGCCTACTATTAGAATATCATCAAGATATGCCATGACAATATGTCTCTGTTTTCTTAATGTTGCCAAGGCTGGTTTTAATATCTTGGTAAATAGTCTTGGGCTGATGTTAACCCATTTAGGCAACGCTTTAAACTGCCATAGTTGCCCCATCCAGGTAAATTTCAGGTATCTGCGATGACCCTTTTGAATGGGTACTGTATAGTAGGCATCTTTTAAATCAATACTTGCCATAAAGTATCCTTTGGAAATCAGTTGTTTGGCAGTTACAAATGTTTCCATTTTGAAATGTACATACTTAACAAAGGTATTTAGTGAAGTTAAGTCAATGATGATGCGACATCCACCATATTTTTTGTCTTTGGTAAATATATTTGAGACAAATTCCAAAGGTTCATGTTTGGATTTCTCAATGATACCCTTTGTAAGTAACCTCACCAGTTCTGCTTGACCCTCTAGTTTTTCTTTGACTGAGAGGGTAAAGACCCTTTGGGGTACATGCTGAACTGGTGGCATATTTTCTTGAATGAACTCTATTTTGTATCCACGAATACTGTTAAGTATATAACTATCATTCATGACAGACCTCCATGCTTCAATGAACAGGTGTAATCTCCCCCCTGTTAGTACAGTTCCCCAACTTTTTATATGCTGGTAGGAACCAGACCCACCAACCTCCATAATTATGGGAGTGTTCCTTTCTTCAGTTTCTTCATCCGTCGTTGTACCGCTGGATGTACTACTGGTTGGGGGTGGCGCATTTTCCATGGGGTCCGCTCTGGGCCCTGGCCTAAAAAATGCTTTCGGGGATGGTATGCGGACCCCGAGCTTTCACCAGTCCCATAAGTTTGACGTCGACTGGTGGACGCAGTGGGGTTCTGCCGTCTGGGTTGTGTGGGTCTGCTCGTTCCGGGGCCTGCCCTCATGAGGCCAAATGCTTTGGACTCTTCCTCCAGGTCTTTCACTTGTTTTGTCAAGTCCTTTCCAAATAACAGAATCTGCGGCTCTGAGGCCGGTGTTTTACACAGTCCTGCATATTTGGGATTGAGGGCAGGTCTTATTCTCTCCTTGCGGAGGTTGTTTATCTCATATTGAGTGTTGCACAGCAGAGCCAGAGTGTCTTGCTGGTTGGTGGTCATATCCACCCGATCCACGGAACGAGCATAGGATGTTATCCCTGTCGTCAGGAGCTTGAGGATATGCTGTAATTTTAGCTCCTGGTTCCGGATACTCTGTCCAACATACCCCCAGATTTGCTGTTCTTGTAGGGGTTTGAGGGACAGGTGGTTAATGCTGGCCGCCAGTTTTGGCTGCAACGGCCGCCCTGCTCGTGGTGTAGCCACATAGCGATTCTCCACACCCAGCAGCTCTTCCTGGTCCTGTACCCCAAGCGTACTCCCGATATCTTCCGCCAATGACCCCTGTTCCTGACCAGCCCAGCCCTGGTCGCCAACGCTGCCCTCGGCTGAGGGGGAAGCGATGGCCAGTGCATTGTAAGGCACTGATGTGGGAGTGCCTGAATTCCCTTGGCGAGACTGCTCCAGCTCCCGAAACAAGTCTCGCTGGAGCATTTGCTCCATGAGCCTTCCATGCGGCTCAGGCGGCTACCTCTGCCACCTCAGGCGGAGAGTCCTCCTCATCGGAGTCAGATATAACCGGCCGGTCAGTTTTTTGTCTTGATTTACCTCCAGCCCGCTGCTGTTTGTCAGGCTGCGCTAGCGGTACTGCGCTCGGCTCAGTCTCAATGATTGTGGACCGCAGCATGTGCGGTCCAGGTGCCGCCTCTCGCCCCCCACTGATGGGACACTCCCGTTCTGTTGGAGTCGAACGGGGGGCGGTCTTGTTCCCTTGCCGTGCTTTGCTCATTTTTCCAGCTTGTTAACCTGGAATTCACAAAGCAGAGCAAAGCTTCTTAAGTACGACCTCAGAGTAAGTACTTACCTGATGGTCCGCTTTTTAAACTTGTAGCGGGAGCGCCTGTACTCCCGTTAGTCGCTGTTGCACTGCGTGAACGCTAATGTCGCGCATGCGTGCTGGACGGGTTCTTCACGTAGTCACTCACGTGACTCCGAAGTAAAATTTTAGATTTAGCTGTTTCTTTTCCAAGTTCAGATGACTTCTCAGCCACTTCATAGAATTATCGAGAGATACCGCATAGAAACACGCCCTTCCGCCTGTTGAATCCATGCCAACCATCAATCACCTATTTACACTAATCTTACATTAGTCCAATTTTAGGAGTGAGGAAGCAAATCAACATTCCTGGAGGAAACCCATGTGGTTACAGGGAGAAGGTGCAAACTCCACACAGGTAGCACCCAAGGTCAGGATTGAACCCGGGTCTCCAGCTCTGCAAGGCAGCGTGTCTCTTATCTGCGCCAAAGTGCCACCAATTCTGGTTCATCAATGCAGCAAAGTACTTGGTGCCAAACTAAATGTCCCATCTTTGACATTCACCTACATGATAACACCTGTGACTCTAGACTTTAGTGATGCAGCGTGGAAACATGCCCTTTGTCCCCCCGAATCCACACCGACCAGCGATCCCCATACACGGACACTATCCAACACACTAGGGACAATTTACAATTTTTTAACCAAAACCAATTAACCTGCAAACCAGTCCGTCTTTGGAATGTGGAAGGGAAACCAGAGCACTCGGAGAAAAATCCATGCGGCCACAGGGAGAATGTACAAACTCCGTACACACAGCACCCCTAGTCAGGATTGAATCCGGGTCTCTGGCGCTGTAAGGAAGCTACTCTACCGCTGCGCCCCTGTGCCGCCCTAAGTGATTCCATTTTTTTCCTTACACTGTAATAACACCTTTACTTTCTTCCTTTACGTGGTGAGAATGGGGTGGAGGATTGCAACCTTCACGTGGTCCGCCCTGGTTCGACTAATGCAATCAACTCGACGTGCACAAACAGAAGATCAAATAGAACAAGTTGTCCTACAACTTTAGTCTGTGCACGCCACACGAAAGAAGAAGAAGAAGAAATGGTGAGAATGGTAGAAACTTCAGAAATGTTGAGCATCTTCCTTTAATTTCTTATTTCCATTTTGTTCGCTCAGCTTTACCTTACATTCAGAGACAAAAGAAACTGCAGATTTTTCCTTGTACCTACCTGTACCTTACCATACTTGTGCATATTGCAATAAATTTGGTTTGACTTGATACTGGAATCTGGGTGTAGGATATCAAACTTAAATACCAACTATTGCAACCCACGGCAGTGGCGCAGTGGTAAAGTTGCTGCTTACAGCGCCAGAGACCCGGGTGCGATCCTGACTATGGGTGCTTGTCTGTACGGAGCTTGTACGTTCTCCCCGTGACCAAATGAGTTTTTTCCAGGTGCTCCGGATTCCTCCCAAACTCCAAAGGCGTGCGAGTTCATAAGTTCATTGGCTTTGGTAAAATTATAAATTGCCCCTCGTGTGTTGGATAGTATTAGTGTATGCAGTGATCGGATTCAGTGGGCCGAAGGGCCTGTTTCCACACTGTATCTCTAAAGTCCAAAGTCTAAAGTCTATTCCTTTCATTCCCGAGATGCTGCTCGATCCGCTGAGTTCCTTCATCGGATCATTTGTTATTTGATGCTCATTCATAGTGTCATAGTGTCATACAGCACAGAAACAGGCCCTTCAGCCTACTTGCCAATGCCGACAAAGCTACCCCATCTACACTAGTTCCACCTGCTGACGTTTGGCCCATATTCCTCCAAACCTTTCCTGTCCATGCAGCAGAGAAGCTCCTTCAAGCTCCAGTGGTGCCACCTCTTCGTAACATTTTTTCTACCTGAATAGCATTCAGACACATATTTTCCACCAGAGCCTTAATTTAACATTTCAAAATGATGCCTGGTGTAGTTTGGAACACGTACACTGCTACATGGAATAGTTGACCTTGCTGCATATTTTTACTTGCTGATTCCACTGTTTGGGCAATTTCTAGTGCATTCTCAAAGGTCGATTCACCTCCAATAATAACTGCCTCAGATTCCTTTCATCATTGATTCAACGCACCAACCTCTCCCTTAGCATCTGAGAGAGAGAATTGCCATAATTACAGTCTTGTGGTAACTTTCTCAACTCAGCTACTTACACCTCACATCTGTCTTCCCCTGTTCAAAGGGAAATTGAAAAGTAAAGTGAAACATGTAGATAGACACAATGTGCTGGAGACACAAAACGTCACCTATCCTTTTTCTCCAGAGATGCTGCCTTACCCTATGTGTTACTCCAGCATATTGTGTCTATCTTTGGTATCAGCCAGCATCTGCAGTTTAGTTTAGTTTAGAGATACAGCGCGGAAACAGGCCCTTCGGCTCATTGTAGACAAAAATGCTGGAGAAACTCAGCGGGTGAGGCAGCATCTATGGAGCGAAGGAAATAGGCAACGTTTCGGGCCAGAACCCTTCTTCAGACTGATGTGAGGGTGGGGGGGGGGGCGGGAAGAAGAAAGGAAGAGGAGGAGCCCAAGGGCTGAGGGAGAGCTGAGAAGAGGAGGAGACAGTAAGGACTACCTGAAATTAGAGAAGTCAATGTTCATACCACTGGGGTACAAACTGCCCAAGTGAAATATGAGGTGCTGCTCCTCCAATTTCCAGTGGTCCTCACTCTGGCCGTGGAGGAGGCCTAGGACAGAAAGGTTAGATACGGAATGGGAGGGGGAGTTGAAGTGCTGATCCACCGGGAGATCAGGTTGGTTCGGCGAAGCAATCGCCAAGCCTACGCTTGGTCTCACCGGCTCATTGTGTCCGGGCCGACCAGCAATCCTCTTGTGCATTAACCCTATTCTACACACTAGGGACAATTTACAATTTTAATCAAAGCCAATTAATCTACAAACATGTATGTCTTTGGAGTGTGGAAGGAAACCGGAGTATCCGGAGAAAACCCACGCGTACAAACTCTGTACAGTTAGCATCCTTGGTCAAGATCGAACCCAGGCCTCTGGCGCTGGACGGCAGCAACTCTACTGCTGAGCTACACTGCCACTGTTCTTTGTTTCTCAAATGTGAAAACTGTGTTAACTTCAACATTCCTATTCACTCCATGATATTCAGGTATGAAGACTGAAAGAAGCAGGAAATATAAGAAGGTGACAGAGATGAGTCGAATAATGAAAAGTAAAATTAATAAGGAGCCCTTGTTATGATAAAATGTATTTTTATCAATAATAGATGCAATTTGCTTGAAAGATATAGAATGGAAACGGGCCCTTCTGCCCACTGAGGCCACGCCGACCATCGATCACCCATTCACAATAGTTCTATTTTCGCTTTTGCATTCACTCCCTATACGCTAGGTGCAATTTACAGAGGCCATTAAACCTACAAACCAGCACATCTTTGGGATGTGTGAGGAAACTGGAGCACCCAGAGGTCACTGGGATAACGTGCAAACTCCACACAAACAGCACCCAAGATCAGGATCAAACCCAAGTGTCTGGCGCTGTGAGGCAGCAACTCTGCCGCTGTGCCACTGTGCCACCAGGTGATGCTGATAATGAGCCACCTGAAACTTATGAAAAGAAACAGTAAACTGCATTAAATAGTGAACGTATTTCCAGATCTTACTGGAATTGAAAGATTTCCCTGACAACGTCATTGTAAAACTGATCTTCTCACCAATTCCTCTCAAGTCAAGTCGAGTTTATTGTCAAATGCAGAAGTAGGAAGAGGAACAGGTACAATCAGTTTAAGGTGAGGGGAGAGGGTGGTGGGTGTATGGAACGAGCTGCTGGAGGAGGGAGTTGAGGCAGGCACTATTGCAACATTAAAGAAACATTTAGACAGGTACATGGATAGGACAGGTTTAGAGGGATATAGGCAGGTGGGTAGTGTAGATGGGACATGTTGGCCAGTGTGGCCAAGTTGGGCTGAGGAGACTGTTTCCATGCTGTAAAACTTTATGACTATGACTCTAATCAAATCTTACTTTGGTCTTGCAACATACTGTACAAGTAAGTTGTATTTCTTTACGTCAAGAGTAAAGAGTATTTCTATGCCGTATGCTCCAGGAATGGAACAATGAAATCCTTACTGGCTCCAGCTTTCACAGGCACATTAATGCAACAACACAACAACTGAATATACAATAACCAATAATACAACAAATAATCAGTCACACTAGGTAACCTGACCATAATACTGTTGGACCAAATGCATAATGCAACCTTATACAAAGTCCATAGTAATTTGGTGTCTGAGTAGGGTTGTGTTTAGGGTGGCGCAGTGGCATAGCAATAGAACTGCTGCATTACAGCACCAGAGGCCTAGGTTCGATCCTGACCACGCGTGCTGTCTGTACGGAGTTCGCATGTTCTCCATATGACCATGTGGGTTTTCTCCAGGTGCTCCGGTTTCTTTCCCAAAGACATGTAGGTTTGTAGATGAATTGACTTTGGTAAAATTGTAAATTGTCCCTCATGTGTAGGATAGTGTTAGTGTCCAAGGTGATCACTGGTCAGCGTGGCCAATTTACAGAAGCCAATTCACTTACAAACCTGCACATGTTTGAAATGTGTGAGGAAATTGGAGCACCCAGGGAAAACCCACGTGGTCACAGTGAGAACATACAAACTAAAGTGAGTACACACAGCACCCGTAGGCAGAATCAAATCCGGGTCTCTGGCGCTATGAGGCAGCAACTCTCCAGCTGTGCCACCATGCTGCCCACAGATTCCCAGTGATGCTGTAGCAGTAAAGGGCCCAGAACAGTAACCAACCGGCTATGGTTAAATGCCGTGGGCACAGGTTCAAATCGCACTAAAGCCTACTTGTTTCAAATCTCAATTTTGTCAGAAAACTCAGTTTGTTTTATTGATTTTTGATTTGAAACTAATTTTCTTATTTCTGAATGTCATGGTTCTGGAATGTTTTCCAGCCCATTTTGCCTCACCTTCCAAAGTGCCAACATGACACACAGTCATTTATAATTTCAAGTTGTTTCCTTGTTACTCAACCGTCCAAATGTTTCACTTGTGTGCATCTCGGAATCCCTTCTAAGCTTAATCCTCCAGCTTGATTTCCTCTTGCTTTCCTGGATCTTTAAATGCTGCCTCGTTCTTACTTCTCCTGTTGAGTAGTTTAGTTTAGTTTAGTTTAGTTTACAGCATAGTTTACAGTTACAGCATAGAAACAGGCCCTTGGGCCCATCGAGTCCATGTCGACCGGTGATCACCCGAACACTAGTTCTATCCTGCAGACTAGGGACAATTTTTTTACAGATGCCATTTAACAATACAATACAATACAATATCGTTTATTGTCATTTAAACCTCAAATGAAGTTCAAACGAAATTTGGTTTCTGCAGTCATACAACAAGAAAAAAACCAAGACACACAATCAACACAATTTACACAAACATCCATCACAGTGAATCTCCTCCTCATTGTGATGGAAGGCAAAGTCATTGTCTCTCCCCTGTTTTCCATTCTTCTCCCGATGTTAAAGCCCCCGGCGGGCGATGGCAAGTCCCGCTACAGACCTGCATGTCTTTGGAATGTGGGAGGAAACTGAAGCACCTGGAGAAAACCCATGCAGCCACAGGGGGAACATACAAACTCCATACAAAAAGCTCCTGTGGTCAGGATCGAACCTGGTGCAGTAAGGCTGCAACTCTATCACTCCGCTACTGGGCCGTGCATGCGATTCCCTCCGAGATCATTCTTCTCATGCCATTTAACTCCATGGAGTTTGCAATATTTTTTTCTTTAATAGCAGTGGTGTGGGTGTAGGATAATAGGGTGTTGAATCTGTAAAATTCTTTGCCACAGAAGGCCGTCAGTGGATATTTTTAAGGCAGAGATAGATAGATTCTTGATTAGTACAGGTGTCAGAAGTTATGGGGAGAAGCCAGGAGAATAGGGTTAGGAGGGAGAGGTAGATCATCCATGATTGAATGGTGGAGTAGACTTAATGGGCCGAATGGCCTAATTCTACTTCTATTCCTTATGACCTTATGAACTCATGACCAACGAGGTGGCACAGTGGCACAGCGGTGGAACCACCACGTCACAGTGCCAGAGTCCAGGCTTCAAACCTGACCTTGTGTTCTATCCATGTGGAGTTTGCACATTCCCCCTGTAGCCACGTGGGTTCCTTCCGGGTTATTTGCTTTCCCTCCCCCACATCCTAAAGACATGCGGGTTGGCAGGCTAATTGGCCACTGTAAATCCCTCCTAGTGTGCAGATGAGATGTAGAATCTGGGGAGAATTGTTGACAATTTGGAGAGAATAAAGTTGGATTAGATTTGTGTAGCATTAGTGTGAATAGATGTGTTTGGTGAAGAGTGTAGACTTAGTGGGCCAAAGGACCTGTTCACGTGCTAAAGGTCTCCCCCTCAAAAAAGAACAATTAGTTTTTGTTGGAGAAACTCAGCAGGTGAGGCAGCATCTATGGAGTGAAGGAATAGGGTCTCGACCCGAAACATCGCCTATTCCTTCGCTCCATAGATGCAGCCTCACCGGCTGAGTTTCTCCAGCATTTTTGTCTACCTTCGATTTTTCCAGCATCTGCGGTTCTTTCTTAAACAATTAGTTTTTGTTGGCTTTAGGCTAAAATCCCGCTTGTATTTTAAAGTCTAAGACAGTAATTATTTTTAAGAGGACTGCGTTACAGATGTGAATTTGAAACCCTGGGTCTATAAATACTGGAAGTGTTTTTTGTAAGAAATGGAACTTTTGCAAAGCCAGAGGTAAGCTTGGAAAATCGTGATTTCCACGTTCTTGGTTGGCCTGTTCTGCAGTCCTTCATTTCTTTGACCATCATGTCCTATGCGGTGTTTGTTACCTATAATTCCTCCCCAAATCTCCCTTCCCCTCTTCCACTCACTAGCTAGCACCACAAGCTACTTGTAATCAGTTCAAACACAATGATCACCAATGGATGAACATTAGGTGCAATTCTTTGATTTTCACTCATTTCACCTTTGCCTTCAACACATCATGCAACGTGTCATGTCGTTAGGGCAGAATTCGGCTGGTCTGCCCGTTCGGTGTCACAAGGTGTTTGAAACACACTGACTTATTTATCAGCAAAGGCAATTAAGGGCAGACAAGTGGTGCAGGTATAGAAAGCTCCTTCTGTTTCCTCACAGCCTCATGACATGAACAGTGGTATTTATAACATGGGTGTTGCTACCCTAAACAGTCTGGTGAAACGGTCGGTAACATCAGAGCATTCCAGCCATTTAATAACACAGTATGCAATAAAATATGGTCGTATTGGCAAAGACTTTGTGTGAGACACCCAGTGTGGACAAGTTTGACAATTCATCATGGATAGATGATGGCCCATCTTTAAACTCAAGGGATACGCAGCTTCTAGCTAGCTATGGGTTGATAGTAGATGTTGCGGGAAGAAGTCTTGGACTAAGAATGCTCCAACATCATCACTGTCTGGGAGGACAGGGTGAAAAATGTAACTGTGGACTGAAATCAGGTACAATTCTATCTTCCCTCTGCAAACCCCAACCTTGACAACTCATACTAGCTGATACCTGAGGGTGAAGGCATACTATGAAGGCATCTTACAGAAAATGGAACGGTCATTTTGAGTCTGAAGAAGGGTCTCGATTTGAAACGTCACCTATTCCTTTTCTCCAGAGATGCTGTCGGACACGCTGAGTTACTCCAGCTTTTTGTGTCATTTTGGCCCACGTTCTTTTCAAGTGCCAATCCGCTAAATGACTGTAACCCTCAGAGTGAGATCATTTAATTGTAATCCTTGTCCTGCTGGTTACTATCATCCAACCTTAATTAAAGCCAATATATTTATGGCATAAGGCGTTATGGTCCTATGCTTTTATACTATGTAAACTGCTATACCCCTTCTCTGCCTCCGTCTGCGCTGAGGCCTAATGGCGGAGCTGGCGGCCTCCAACTGCGACCGACCTCGAGGCTCCGGAGGCAGAGCCAGCCAGGACTTACCAACGCGAGGCGGGCCGATTTCGGGGCTGCGGTGGCGTTCCGGCGTTCCGGCGGTGGCGACCAAAGACACTGGTGGCGACCTGAATCCGGGGCTCGGCCACGGCTGGCCCAGTGGACGACATCGTCGGGAGCTCGCAGGTCACAGGTGGGTGACCTGTTTTTCTGGAGCTCCCGCAACTACAGCTGCGCCCGCTGGACTGGAGGGCGGCAGCTTCGGCCACCCCGGGCCGCGGAGTTTGAACCAGCCCGTTCGCGGAGCACGGATTCAGCCGCGGGACTGACTTACCATCACCCGGCGGGGTCACAACATCAGAAGCCTGGATCGCCTCAGCACAGAGGGAGAACAAAGAGGGAAGAGACAGAGACTTTAAGACTTTTGCCTCCATCACTGTGAGGAGGTGCCTGGTGAACTCACTGTGGTGGATGTTAATTTGTGTTTATTGTGTGTTTTGTTAATTATTATTATATGTATGACTGCAGGCAACGAAATTTCGTTCAGACCGAAAGGTATGAATGACAAATAAAGGAATCTAATCCTTGAACTATTTCCTATCCGCCACTTTCTACTTAAGAAGCCAGGTAGTTGTTTTTTTGCAGGGTGGCACAGTGGCACAGCAGTAGAGTTCCTGCCTTACAGTGACCCGGGTTCAATCCTGATTGTACAAAGTTTGTGCATTCTCCCTGTGACCTCATGGGTTTTCTCCGGGTGCTCCAGTTTCCTCCCACATTCCAAAGACGCGCAGGTTTGTAGGTTAATTGGCTTCGGTAAATTTGAAAATTGTTCCTGGTGTGAAGGACAGTGCTAGTGTACAGGGTGATCACTGGTCGATGCGGACTCAGTGGGCCAACGAGCCAGTTTCCGCGCTGTATCTCTAAAGTCTAAAGTCTAAAACTGATGATGTAATCCTTTGCTGAGAGAAGGATTGATACGGGGACCATGTTATAGTGAGACCAGCTTGGTTTCCATGCATAATGGAGAACCACCTCACTGCTAACATTCAGCTGTAAAGTGAATGGACCACATTGGTGTGTGACGCGTTTTGGAAGCATAAACTGTGCCTCGTGAAACTAATGGGATTCTTTGTGAAGATAATGAGATTATCAGATAAGAACTATCGCTGCTGGTAGTTTTCGTTTGTATCTCACAAACCATTTATTATAGTTCGGCATTTAAGGCATTTAACGTGGAGAAAAGGGACAATGATTTAAGTAGTGAGCTAGATTGAAAATTGGCTGGGAAATAGAAAACAGAAAGCAATGATAAGGATAAATGGCTGTGACTGAAAGGGGGTGGGGGCCATGAATAACAGAAGCCTTCAGCACCTGCGCCAAAGCCTTCTCTTATTCACCGAAGGCAGATAGTTCAAGTCATGTTTTATTCATGAAAACAAACTCATTCAAAAATTGAGTGGATTAGGATTATTAATTGGGGATGCAGGTACGTTGGTTAAATTATTGGTCTAACAATCTAGAGGGCTGCACCAAGAAATTAATTCAAAGACGTGTGTTCAAATCCCACGATAGACTCAAAAAGCTAGAGTAACTCAGCGGGTCAGACAGCATCTCTGGAGAAAAGGAACAGGTGACGTTTCGGATCGAGACCCTTCTCCTCCCGGGATCGGGGTCCAATGAGTACGCCTGTTCAAATCCCACCACAGCAGCTGGGAAATTTTAATTCATGTAACTGATAAATGATAACATTAAAAATGAGGTATTGGTGACCACAAAACTACACGGTTGTTTTAAAAACCCAACAAGTTCATGAATGTTCTGTTAGGAAGGAAAATCCTTGACGCAAGGAAGTGTAGATGCTGGAATCTTATTTGGAACACAAAATGCTGACGTAACTCAACAGGTCAGGCAGGCAGCATCTCTGGAAGACATTCATCTGGAGAAAGGTTCCGACCGGAAACATCACCTTTGCATGTCCTCCAGAGATGCTACCTGACCCGCTGAGTTACTCGAGCGCATTGTATTCTTGGAAAGAAATCCTGGTCTCCCTATCTAGTTTGGCCTACATGCGAGTCCAGACCTGCAGCAATGTGGTTTGTTTCCTGTCTGGTAATCGATTGAAGCCATGGGTTAATTGATAACAATTTCTTTGGTACGATCAAAGGCTTTCGACGGTTTCCTTTAAGGAGTGCTTTCTGGGGTCATTTGCCTCTCCCAGGAGATTCAATAAATTAGGCAAAGACAATTGAACACAAATTGCTTAAGACCCATTGGTTTCTCTCATCATAAGGTCATGAGGAGTAGAATTAGGCCATTTGGCCCATCAAGTCTACTCCGCCATTCAATCATGGCTGATCTATCTCTCACGCCTAGCTCCATTCTTCTGCCTTCTGCCTTCTCCCCACAACCCCTGACACCGTGCTAATCACAAAACTCGTTCGCGTTCGTTTGCTCGTGTATCAGACGATGTAGCTCGCTGTTGGCTTCTGTCGTCGTCCAACATGTTGACAGAATTGTCGCCCGTCACAGAGTGCATCATGTCGTCGCTTCCAGGCATCACCGCGAGGAGGCTTCTGTCATGATCTGAAACTAATCCCGGTCTTCACACTCAAGCCCACTGTACTTGGTCTTGGATTGATAGAGGAGAATAAAAGGAGTGTTGTGTCCACCTGATTTGGGAACAACTTTATTTTTAATTCAAAATAATTCAGGAGATTTTGATTTGAGTGGATCAAGCCTGCGTGTGTTACAACATAATGTTCTAAATGCAGAGAAGTATTTGCACTCCCTGCTAGGTTTAACACACCCATTAAATTGGTAATGTAATGAAAATGTTTACTAAGCAGCAGTAACAGGCATTGTAGAAATGGGAAAGAATCTATTAAGGATGAATGAGCCTATTTAGCTTCACTTTCTGAGTTTGAGATATTTCTAATCAAGGTCCCTGCCTAGTGTCTAGTTTTTGTGCATTGAAGCTCTGAAAGGAAAGGGGAAAGTAACATTTTTTTTCTCTGTTTAATAGCTCTGCCGTTAATCCATTCAAGCCTTAGGATGTTGGAGAATTACTGTGGCATTTAGAGAGAAAATGCTTTCCATTTTCAGATTATAACGACCCTCGTTTTAAAAAAAAGCATATGTATCGTGTTTAATTAACAGAAGGCCAATTCAGCGGAGAAAAGCCAGCCCTAATAATTTTACCAGCATTCTCGCCTCGTGAATTGAAACTCAAAACACATCAATCACCCAGGTTTCTGAATTTGTTATCAAGATTTAATTTTCCATAGTTTCTGCAGACATCATGAAGCAAGTCTTCAGATTCTAATATGAGAAATGACTGCAAGAGGAAAATCAAAGTTCAGAACTTGTTCAAGTAATTTATCATTATGTAGAGAACAAAAAGGAATCCTGCACTCCCTCTCCCCCACCCTCCCTCCCTCCCCACCCTCCCTCCCTCCTCCACCCTAGTCGTCTGACATGTTCCACTGTTTGCACTGTTGGTCTACCACCACTGTTTGCATCCTTATATCCCCCTTCCCTCTAACACATCTTCCCCAGCCAACAATGGACCATTATGGACTCCACCCTTCCTGAGGTCATCTGTTACCAGTCGCGATTTGTTCTGGCCTTTTCTCGCCTCTTCCACCCCCACCTCTATCTTTCAGTCAGAAGAAGGGTTCCGATCCGATAACGTCACCTATTCCTTTTCTCCAGAGACGCTGCCTGGCCCGCTGAGTTACTCCAGCACTTTATGTCCTTTTTTGTAAACCAGCATCTGCAGTTCTTTGTGTCAAAATCGGTGGAGGGATTGGATAGGCAAAGTTTCACACAGAAGATGGTGGGTGCCTGGAACATGCTGCCAGGAGTGTTGGTGGAGGCAGGTACTGTGTGATAGAACCATTTAACAGGCTTTTAGATAGACACATAGATAAGCTGGGGATGGAGAGGTAAAGGTCAGTTTATGGCAATATGTTCGGCACAGACATTGTGGGCTGAAGGGTCTGTTCCTGTGCTGTACATTTCCATGTTCTATGTTCTATGGTGAACAACACCATTCTTTGTCCTTGACTTCAGTTGTTAAGCAATAAGCTGAGTCCATGTGCATAGAGTCATTCAACAAGGAAACAGGCCTCTCAGTCCTCTGAGCCCATTCTTGCCCTCAACTACCCATTGACATAGATCCTACATTAATCCCATTATTTTATTATCCCCACACTCTAAATCTCCCTCAGATTCCACCGCTAACCCAGACACACGGGGCAATTTACATTTGCCAATTAATCTATGAACCTGCATTCCTTGGGTCATGGAAGGACACTAGAGTATCAAGAGGTAACCTTGCTGTCACAGGGGGAACAGGGGTTATGGCGAAAAGGCAGGAGAATGGGGTTGAGAAGGAGAGGTAGATCAGCCATGGCAGAGTAGACTTGATGGGCTGAATGGCCTCATTCTGCTCCTAGAACTTATGAACTTATTAGCCCATGAAAGTGTAAAATGCACACAGACAGCAGTGGAGGTCAGGATTGAATCCGTATTGATAGCGTTCTACTAGCTGTGCACCTTGTGTAGTGGGTTTCTTAGGATAATAGTACTTAAGCATGATGTTACTGGAAAAGTAAGTTTTGTCAAGAAGATGGTAACCACCTTCTTAAAATACTACAGTCCTTCTTTTGTTATTTAGAATGGTGTTTACAGAGTACTATGCCTGTTTCCTTTATCATCATTACTTTTTTGCATATCTATCAATCATTGTTCTTTATCTCTCTACATCATCGTCTATATCTCTCGTTTTCATTATCCCTAACCAGTCTGAAGAAGGGTCTTGTCCCGAAACGTCACCCATTCCTTCTCTCCAGAGACGCTGCCTGTCCCGCTGAGTTACTCCAGGTTTTTGTGCCCATCTTCGGTTTCAACCAGTATCTGCAGTTCCTTCCAAAATGTTTACATATCTGTTGTGCTGCTGCAAGTAAGAATCTCATTGTTCTGCATCGGGACATGACAATAAAGCACTCTTGACGCTTGACTGAGCTCCCTGCTACCCTACCATTCCCTCGTCCCTCTGCAACAGCTGGAACAGGACACTCCCCACTAACGTTGCAAGCAAACGTACCCGAGACTAACGATTACTGTCTCAAAATAACACAGAGCTTGATTAAGAGGTGAAAAATAGCCGTATTACTGAAGAATGCCAGCTTGAAGAGGAGCTTGCAACCGAGAGTGTTTAGAGTGGGTAAGCAGCAGCAGGAAAGAACCAACGCGTATAGTATCGAAGAATTAACTAGTCATAAATATAACCTAGTTGGGCTTTTACCAGGGCATTAGCTTCTGTAAGTAATTAATTGAAAGCTGCTGATAGCAATAGAAAGTCAACGGTTATACCCATATTTACGGTTTACATAATTCTGCTGTGAATATTTCACGCACAACTGCATTTACTGAGGACCGACTGCTGTTCCTGATGAGCCAGTCTGAGTTTTATTGTCAAATACTCGGCATGGTTCCTTCAATGAGCTGGATGACTAATGGCAGGGCACTTAACCCTTTCCATAATGAATCCTGAAGCCTGCTTGCAGCATTCAGGCTTTGCTATTTACAGACCCATGTTCGGCAAGAGTACTAACTGCAGATAGACACAAAAAGCTGGAGTAACTCAGCGGGACAGGCAACATCTCTGTAGAGAATACTAACTGCGGGATGGATACAAGTCCCCAATGCATTGTTGACTTTTCTTTTCCATTTTAAAATAAACTTTTTAAAGTGAAGACAGACAAAAAATGCTGGAGTAAAGGGCTGGTCCCACTGTACGAGGTAATGCAAGAGTTCTCCCGAGTTCTCCCCTGATTCGAGCTTGTGTAATGTACCTAGCGGGTACGTAGGAGCTCGTCGATGTCACGTAGCGGCTCGTACGAGTAACGGTAGGTACTCGGGAAATCATGTAAATTCGTGACGTTTTTCAACACTGTGAAAAATGTCCATGAGTAAAACAATACTCGTGATGAAAATGTTTTTTACTTTTTACTCGTACGAGCCCCTACATACCTGCTACATACATTACACGAGCTCGAATCAGGGGAGAACCCGGGAGAACTCTTGAATTACCTCGTGCAGTGGGACAGGCCCTTAACTCAGCGGGACGGGCAGCATCTCTAGAGAATATGGATAGGTGACATTTCGGGTCGGGAACACTTCTTCACACTGTTTTAAAGTGAGGAGAACACTGACTCTGTAGCCACTGCTGAATTATATTTCAATGGTGTCATAAAGAATTTTAATTTTTACACAAAGGGTGGTGGGTGTATGGAACGAGCTGCCATAGGAGGTTGTTGAGGCAGGGACTATTGCAGCGTTTAAGAAACATTTAGACGGTTACATGGATAGGATAGGTTTTGGGGGATATGGGCCAAACAT
Source organism: Malacoraja senta (assembly GCA_038087875.1). Classification (NCBI taxonomy): domain Eukaryota; kingdom Metazoa; phylum Chordata; class Chondrichthyes; order Rajiformes; family Rajidae; genus Malacoraja; species Malacoraja senta. The sequence continues at coordinate 45,602,306 of CM075982.1, forward strand.
GGGCAGGTGGGACTAGTGTAGACGGGACCTGTTGGTTGGCATGGGCAACTTGGGCCGAAGGGCCTGTTTCCACGCTGTATCAATCCACGAATGTTTCATGGTTGTTGTTGCTCTTTTAGACTCCATGAAGCAGACTTGAGTATAGTGTGGATATTCAAAAGCCACTGTAATGATGTTCAGCTATATATTCTCATGGACAACTGAGTTCTTGATTGAAAGATACAGCAAGAAAACAGGCCCTTCGCCGCACCGAGTCCATGCCGATCTCCGATCACCCGTTAACCCTAGTTCTATGTTATCCTACTTTTGCATCCGTTCCCTAGAGGTAATTTACAGAGGATGTGGGAGGTAACTGGAACACCTGGGGTAGCACAAGGGGTCAGGGGCGGCACAGTGGTGCAGCGGTAGAGTTGCTGCCTTACAGTGCCAGAGACCCAGATTCAATTGTGTCTACGGGTGCTGTCTGTATGGAGTTTGATTATTCTCCCAGTTACTGCATGGGGTTTTCCAGGTGCTCTGGTTTCCTCGCACATTTCAAAGACGTGAACGTTTGTAGGTTAATTGGCTTCTGTATATTGTCCCTAGTGTGTAGGATAGAACTAGTGTACGGGTGATCGTTGGTCAGCGCAGACTCGATGGGCCGAAGGGCCTGCTTCCACACTGTATCTCTGAACTAAACTAAATTAAACTAAACTAAACACCCGGGGGAAACTCACACGGTCACAGGGAGAACATTCAAACTCCTTACACAGACCGTGCCTGAGGTCAGAATCAAACCTGGATCGCAGGTGCTCTGAGGCAGCTTTACCGCTGCTCCACTGTGCTGCCCAATGTGCCACCATGGCATAGACAATAGACAATAGACAATAGGTGCAGGAGTAGGCCATTCGGCCCTTCGAGTCAGCACCACCATTCACTGTGATCATGGCTGATCATCCACCATCAGTACCTCGTTCCTGCCTTCTCACCGTATCCCCTGACTCTGCTATCTTTAAGAGCTCTATCTAACTCTCTCTTGAAAGCATCCAGAGAATTGGCCTCCACTGCCTTCTGTGGCAGAGAATTCCACAGATTCACAACTCTCTGGGTGAAAAAGTTTTTCCTCATCGCCATTCTAAATGGCCTACCCCTTATTCTTAAACTGTGGCCCCTGGTTCAGGACTCCCCCAACATAGTGCTTCATTTGGTGGAGTCCATGTCAAGATGATGAGCGGCCATCTTGTTACTATCCACCATTTCCCTCTTATCGATTATCTTTACATACAACAAGATGCCAAGATAAGATTAGACACATAGTGCTGGAGTAACTCAGCAGGTCAGGCAGCATCTCTGGAAAACAAAGAGGTGGTGGATTGGGACCCTTCTTCAGACTGATTGTGGGGGCGAGGGCGGAGAGAGAGAGAGTGGGCAGGATAAAACCTGGCCAGTGATAGGTGGATACAGATGAGGGTGGGTTTTGATAAGTAGATGGTCGGACAAAGGCCAGAGATGCAGGGACAACAAGTGTGAGATAAGCATAGAAGAGGGGTAAATTGTGAAGCCAAAGGAAGGAATGCAGCGGCAAGGTGGATTGGGGAGAATGGGTGTGAATGCAGGTGGGACACAGGGAAGAGAGGGTGGAATATATGGCAGGGAGTTGCTTACAGGTCAGTTACTTGAAATTGGAGAATTCAATGTTCATATCGTTAGGTCATAAACTATCCAATCTGACCCGCTGAGTTACTCCAGCACATGTGTCTTTCTTTGTAAACCAGCATTTATAATTCCCTGTGTCTCCAAGGTAAAAATATTTGGCTTGCTTTTGCCCCTATCTTTCTCAACTGTAGTGAGATTGCAAGATGTACTCCAATGAGCCCCGTCCATGCCAATTAGCAATCCCCAGTATCCCTTCTCCATCTCACTCTAATTAGTAGCTCTTGCTGTCCATTTACCTTTAATGTAGTGTTATGTAAATTAGACTTACAGGGAACATAAAGACTATGTGGAACATAAAGATATTACTTTGAAATTAATGAGAAAAAACTAGAAATTAATTAATAAATTTAGGGCAGCACAGTGGTGCAATGGTAGAGTTGCTGCCTCACAGCACCAGAGACCCAGGTTCGACCCTTCCCTCATTTATTTTCTCGGAATGATTAAATAACAAAATGTATCTCACCAACATTCACAATGCATTAGCTGGCAATTTCTGTGCAGCTCTTATTCAAAATCTAGAATGGTCAAACATAGAATTTTTGTGATATTTTAACCTGAATATTGAATTTGATTGTGAGCTGACTATTTTAACTGTGCAATAAAACAGCCAGATGGTAGTTATTTGTTATCTGTGGTCAGAAAGATTGTTTAAAGATTATTTAAAATGGACAAGGGAGAGGCAGTGGATGTAGTGTACCTGGACTTTCAGAAAGCATTAGAGAAGGTCCCACATAGGAGATTAGTGGGCAAAATTAGGGCACATGGTATTGGGGGTAGAGTCCTGACATGGATAGAAAATTGGTTTGCAGACAGGAAACAAAGTCTAGAGATTAACGGGTCCCTTTCAGAATGGCAGGCAGTGACTACTGGGTACCGCAAGGCACAGTGCTGGGACCGCAGCTATTTACAATATATATTTGTTGTATTTGACGGCTAATAACTTACACTCGACACTTGTGGTACAGAGCCTGTAAGTGCATTTATTCCAAGACAAAATGGCTGCATCAAAACCAAAGATACTAGAGGAGCTTATGTTGTCTGTTTGGGTGGCTGATTCGTACCCAGTCGTCGACCTTGAACCGCGGCGCTCATACTCTGCGTTTGGCATCACAGTACGTTTTCCCTTTTGCTTGTCTGTGTGCTATCGTTTCCGCCCTCGCTTTTGTGTCTGGATTTGGGAGCGATGGTGCTTGAAGAGCATTCAGTTTCGTTCGCAGTTTTCGCCCTATCATCAGCTCTGCTGCCGTTTCCCCAGTCAGCGTGTGCGGTGTGGATCTGTAGGATTGGAGAAGGATATGGATTGATTATTCGAATGTTTTTCCCTCTGACATGCTTGCTTTTACGCTTTCTTTGATCACGCGATTGAATCGTTCAACCCCGCCGTTCGTTTGGGGGTTGATTCGCGACGTCCGCTGATGTTGAATGTCGTAGCTCGTGAGGAAGGTGGAGAACTGTTCAGATATGAACTGTGGGCCGTTGTCTGTCGTTATGACCTCCGGCAGTCCCCACTTGGTGAACAGCTTTTCGAGAATCGCGATGATCGAGCTTGTCGTGACTGAAGAAGTAGTTGCGATCTCAGGCCACTTGCTGTGGAGATTATGTACTACAAGTAGAAACTGCTGGCTCCTTGGCGCAGCTTGCACCTCTCCGAAGATGTCGACTTGGTTTGTCCGGCCATGGGATTGGCTGAAGAGGGGCAGGACGTGGTCTTGTTGCTTTCTCACTAATTGTGCAGTCTTCACAATTTTTGACAAAATCTTCTACGCGACGATCTATTGCTGGCCGCCACACTGCCTCGCGACACCGTTGTTTCCTCTTAACAACGCCTGGGTGTCCTTCGTGTGCCAGTTGTAACACGCGGTTGCAGTGATTTGGGTATAACCACTCGAGTTCCGGGCGTGACACATGTATCGTCAACCACAGCCAGTTCGTGGCATACCCGGTGGTACGGAACCAAGTCGTCTGCTATCTCCTTGGGCCAGTCTGTCTTGAGATACTGGCAGTGTGCCGTCAGCTGTCGACTCTGCTTTCAGCTCTTTCTGTGTTACTAGATTCGCCGTCACGTGCGAAATCACTGCGAGAACGTAGTCGTCGATGTCGCTTGAAGCGTCGCTATCGCGTTTGCGTGCGGGTGCTACCGTTGGGATGCGACTGAGCATGTCTGCGATGCGATTGCATGAACCTGCAAGATATTCAACTACGAAGTTGTACTGATGAAGGCGATCGGACCATCTGTAGATGCGGAGCGGACGATGTCCTGAGCCTGACGTGTCCAGTAACTTAGTTAGCGCTTGGTGATCCGTACGGAGAGTGAATGGTCTCCCGTATAGGTATATGTGCCAGTGTTCACACGCGTAGATGCACGCTAATGCTTCGCGTTCCCCGGTGGAGTATTTGTGTTCGGTTGCAGTCAAGGGATGGGACGGGAATGCGATCGGTCGTTCGCTTCCATCGATGCACTGCGAGAATGCTGCTCCGATCACGATACTGGAAGCATCTGTTGTGACGTACGTTTCAGCACTTGGGTCGAAGTGCGCGAGAACAGGCGGAGATGCTATTTTGCCTTTCAGCGTGTTGAACGCGATGTCGTGCTCATTTGTCCATTCCCACTGTGTGTCTTTCCATAGCAGCTTCTGTAGCGGTTCTGCGATTTGCGCGTACTGCGGCACAAACTTGCGGTAGAAGTTGGTGGTGCCCAGAAATGAAGCTAACTCTTTCGCGTTTGTTGTGGTGGGGAGCGCATTGGTGGCTTGGACATTGTACTGAGTAGGCTCAACTCCAGTCGCTGTCACTCTGTGCCCGAGAAAATCGATCTCAGATGCTGCAAATGTACACTTTCCTGCGTTGAGCCTCAAGTTGTGTTGCGCGAGACGAGCAAACACTGCATCCAGTCATCGATCGTGTTCCTCCTTGTCCCTTTGATGGACGATGACATCGTCGAGGAGGTTGAGTGTTCCGCCAATGCCTGACAGAACCGACGCCACGATTTTTTGAAATGCGCTAGGCGCAGAGCACAGTCCATACGGCATCCTACGGTACTGAAATACTCCTTGATGTGTGATGAATGCTGACAAATGCCGACTGCGTTCTGCTAGTGGTACCGGAAGGTAGCTTCGGCACATGTCTAATTTTGTGAACACTGTTGAACTGTGGAACGACGCAGATAACTCTTGTATTGTTGGCAGAGGACATTTGTCTGGAATGATGGCTTTGTTGACCGATGCAAAGTCTGAGTTCACCGTTCTTGTGTCGCGCGATGACCAGATTCGATATCCAAGGGGATGAATCGATGTGTTCAACGATACCATCATTTTCGAGTCACTTCAGTTCCGTTGAGACTTGCGAGCGAATGGAAAACGGTAGACGCCGTAGGCGTTGTGAAACTGGCCGGACTGATGTGTCTACATGAGGTGCGTGGCAGTACCCTTTAACTACCCCAAAACCAGAGAAAAGGGAAGGATACTCATGCCCATAGTCCGCATCGCTGATTACATTGATGTTCATGCCGGTTGAGTCCTGAAGCTTGAAACCGAGTTGATCAAACTAATTGACCCCCATCAGACTCTTTCCTTCTGCGATGTAGAATGAGAAGCGATCGAGCTTGACTCCTTTGTAGCAAACCGTAACTGTCACTAACCCATATCGTGGGTATGGTTGAACCATCATAAGAGCGAAGAGTGTCCCTCGGGGGAGCAAGTGGGTACTCCGAAAAAGACCTATTGTAGAGGTCTACGCTCAAAATAGAAACCTTCGCTCCCACATCTATGAGAAGCGATACCGAGGTCCCAGCGATCTCGACCCTGCAGTCTTTGAAAGCACCTATTGACCGAACATCCTCATCAACCCTGTCCTTTATAGAGTATACGTTGTGTACACCAGGAGATTCATCCTCTACATGGTGGACAGATGACGCTTTCTTCTTCGACGACCGGCAGCGTTTACCGTAAGCTGGACATTCCTTGGGAGCGTGTGTCCGGCCACAATTTGGACACTGCTTGTTTGAGCGATTGTTTTTTGACTGTTTCTGAATGCCCTGCACTGGTGCTGTGTTCATCTGATGAGATGAGTGACTAGATGCTCCCTCAGTGCTTGCCATCGAATGTTGTTTGAGCAACTTGGCATCTTGCATCGCACTTTCAATTTGCACGGCTAATTCTTGTGCCTTTTCGAGTTTGTGATCATCATCCTCCATTAGAAGGAGCTCTCTGATCCGCGGGATAGAAGACTTTTATATCAGCTGGTCTCTCACCAGCTCATCAGTCAGTTCCCCAAAATTGCACTTTGCAGCCTGTTCTATCAATGAAGAAACAAATTGCTTCATTGGTTCGCCATGTCCCTGTGAACGTTGATGAAAACGGTATCTCTCTATCATCACACTTGCCTTTGGGCCAAAATATTTGCCAAGTGCAGTAACAGCATTACTGTACTCACTCGTTGCAGCATTGTCAAACTGCGCGAAGATCCGCTGTCCCTCCGTTCCGAGGCAATGCAGCAGTATCGCTCGGCGGCGAATGTCCTCGTCGTCCAGGCCGCTTGCTATCAAGTATGTGGTGAAACTTTCGAACCATCACGTCCATGGTACAGGAGGCTCTCCTGGACTTTCCAAGAATGGAGACGGGGCAGCGAGAGTTAAACTAGCCATCCTCGTCGCTGGATGTTGTATTTGATGGCTAATAACTCACAATCGACACTTGTTGTACCGAGCCTGTAAGTGCGTTTATTCCAAGACAAAATGGCTGCGTCAAAACTAGTCAAGATGGCCCCGGACTCATTCCGAGGAAAACATACATTTTGGGGCAGAGCCCTCTAGTGGTGACTGTAAGGACAGTCACCCAGACACAACAATATTAATCCTTTAGATGAAGGGATTACAAGTAACATTAGCAAATTTGCAGATGACACAAAGCTGGGTGGCAGTGTGAACAGTGAGGAGGATGCTATGAGAATGCAGGTGACTTGGGCAGGTTGGGTGAGTGGGCAGATGCATGGCAAATGCAGTTTAATGTGGATAAATGTGAGGTTATCCACTTTGGGAGCAAAAACAGGAAGCCAGATTA
>CM075982.1:45609257-45716030 GCA_038087875.1 Malacoraja senta
TATCACTTTGTCACATTGCAGTTATCTTGGTGTTATGAAACAAAAACTATCATGCTAACCTATAAATTATACTTTCTAATTTGCTTTTCCTCACCTTAACCTACAAATCCTCATAAAGCAATCAATGAATCAATATCTTTATTTGGCATTCCTGTCAATACTGGCCATGCGAGCAAATAGCTGCCAATCCCTATCCGTCCGACCACAATAGTCCATCAATGAAGCTGAGAGTTTCTTCAGAAAATGTCACTGTATGTCTGTGCAGTATGAAGTGAGCACATCTCAATACACAATAGACAATAGACAATCGGTGCAGGAGTAGGCCATTCGGCCCTTCGAGCCAGCACCGCCATTCACTGTGATCATGGCTCAGTGAATCTCAGTAATCTCATTACGTTAACCAGTAAATAGCAAAACAGCTGTAAAGAACATTGGGAATAAGATTGAGGGATGGGAAGAAAATATAAGATTCATAAACATTATGAGAGGCATTGATAGGGCAGGCAGTCAGAACCTTCTTTGAATATTAGAGCTGATACCTTTAAGGTGAAATGGTAAGAGGATGGTAAGTGCCTGGAACGCGTTGCCAGGAATGGTGATGGAGGCAGATACAATACAGGTGCACCACCGATCTTCCGGCTCCCTTGGTTCCAGAGCCTTGCTGGATTATTCGTTTTGCCGGAACAAGAGTGGTCACGTAATAATAATTCAACAATACACTAATTATACCCCTCCCGTATGTCTGTGATGGACTGCACGAAGGGGTGGAAGATTGCAACCTTCACGTGGTCCGCCCTGTTTCGACTAATGCAATCAACTCGACGTGAAATAGAACAAGTTGTCCAACAACTTTAGGCTGTGCACGCCACACGAAAGAAGAAGACGAAGACTGCTCGAAACTTAAATAAAGAATTAACACTGAACAAAGAAGTAAACTATTAACTCTTTCAGGATGGAGCTACAAGTCCTGAAACAGCACGCACCACACGCAATGTTCTCAGAATGTTGTCCGGATTATAGGGGGTGCTGGAAGAAACTTTTTGGATGGGCACATGAATGTGCACGGAATGGAGGGATATGGATTATGAGCATGCAGATGAGTGTGGATTATCGTGTTCAACACAGATATTGTGGGCCGAAATATTGTGTAAAGCAGTGGATGTTGTCTACATGGACATTGATAAGGCATTTGATGGTGTCCCTCATGGAAGACTGATCCAGAAGATTAAGATGCATGGGGTTTAAGGTGACTTGGTAGTTTGGATTCAGAATCAGCTGACTCATAAAGGCAGCGGATAGCAGTGGATGGAGGTCTGTGAGCAGTGGTGTTTCAGCTGGATCAGTGCTGGGACTGCTTTGTCAATGATATATACAGTATAAATGGATGAGAATAATCTCAATATGAATTGGATGACTCCTTGAATTTGCCACCCCAATACTGTTGGGTGACACATTGATGCAGCTGGTAGAGTCGCAGCCTCATTCCCCCGGGTGCTGTTTGTGTGGAGTTTGCACATTCTCGCTGTGAACGTGGTTTTTCTCTGATGCTCTATTTTTCACCCACATCCTTAAGGCTTGCAGGTCAGTAGTTCCATTGGACAGCGTTAATGTATGTTGTATTATACAGCGTAACATACCCCTAGTATGTAGGCAAGTGGCAAATCATGGGTGAGTTGATGGGGATGTGAGGAGAATTTTAAAAAAGGATTTGAGTTGGCTTAGTGTAAATATATGGGACATGGTTGGCGTGGACTTAGAGAGTCGAAGAGCTGTTTTCTGTGCTGAATACTTCAAAATGTATTTTATTTTTACCAAACAAGGAAGAGAGAGTTTTGCAGTCCCAATCCTCTGGCTTCCCGCTCATCTTTGCTATGTTATACGTCTTCTCTTTAATTTTTATATTGTCCTTGACGTCCCTTGTCAGCCATGGTCGCCTCTTACTCCACTTAGAATCTTTCTTCCTCTTTGGAATGAAATGATCCTGCATCTTCTGGATTATTCCCAGAAATATCTGCCATTGTTGTTCCACCATCATCCCTGCTCAGGTCCCTTTCCAGTCAACTTTGGCCAGCTCCTCCCTCATGCCTCCATAGTCCCCTTTGTTCAACTGCAATACTGACACTTCTGATTTTAGCTTCTCCCTCTCAAATTGCAGATTAAAACGTATCATATTATGGTCACTACCTCCTAATGGTTCCTTTACCTTAAGTTCCCTTATCAAATCAGGTTCATTACACAACACTAAATCCAGAATTCCTTCTCCCTGCTAGGCTCCAGTACCAGCTGCTCTAAGAATCCATCTCAGAGGCACTCTACAAACTCCCTTTCGTGGGGTCCAGTACCAACCTTATTTTCCCAGTCTACCTGCATGTTGAAATAACCCATATCCACTGTAGCATTACCTTTGTTACATGCCAATTCTAACTCCTGATGTAACTTGCACCCGATCTCCAGGCTGCTGTTTGGGGGCCTGTAGATAACTCCCATTAGGGTCTTTTTACCCTTACAATTTCTCAGTTCTATCCAAAATTACGCTATTTCTGATTCTATGTCACCCCTCGCAAGGGACTGAATTTCATTCCTTACCAACAGAGTTACCCCACCCCCTCTACCCACCTGTCTGTCTTTTCGATAGGACTTATACTCCTGAATATTCAGTTCCCAGCTCCGATCCTCTTGCAGCCATGTCTCTGTAATTCCCACAACATCATACTTACCAATATCTAACTGAGCCTCAAGCTCATCCACTTTTTTACTTATACTTCACGCATTCATCTATAACACTTTTAATTCAGTATTCACCTCACCCCCCTCTGACACCGGCTATTTTACATGACCTCTTATCCTTTCTTGAACTTTCCGTCCCATTTATTCGGGTGTCTTTCGTAACCTTTCCTGTACTCTCTTCCCCTTTATCTCTGTCCTTAAACTCCTAATTTGTCAACCCCTTCCCCCCGCTATTTAGTTTAAACCCACCCGTGTAGCACTAGCAAACCTGCCTGCCAGAATGTTGGTCCCCCTCCAGTTAAGGTGTAACCCGTCCCTTTTGTACAGGTCACCCCTACCCCAGAAGAGATCCCAGTGGTCTATGAATCTAAATCCCTGCTCCCTGCACCAGCCCCTCACTCACACATTCAGATCCCCTATCTCCCTGTTCCTGCCCTCACCAGCACGAGGTACTGGAAGCAATCCAGAGATAACCACCATAGAAGTCCTGCTTTTCAGCCTTCTACCTAACTCTCTAAACTAACGTTGCAAAACCTCCTTCCTTCCCGACGTCGTTTGTGCTTCCATACACAAGCACTTCCGGCTGCTTAACTTCCCTCTCGAGGATGTACTGAAGTCGGTCCGAGACATTTTAGACCCTGGCACCAGGGAGGCAACACACCATCCTCGAGTCTCGCCTCACCTGAGTCTCACACTTCGTGCTCTCGACACATCCCGACTGATGTGCATTATACATAGCACAATAAATGATGTACAGTTGTCTAAACAGAACCAGAGTTTACAACACTCATAATAAAGCTGGCTCAGATTATGCAAGGCAGTCGGTATAAATAAGATAAAGGTACTGCAAGTGAAAACTACATTAAATAAATTCAGAAGCTGACTGCTATGGATACTCAAAATCCAAAATGTAATGCTTGAAAATGCTTTGTCAATAAGCCATTGACCTAAAATATTGATCTTGTTTCTTTCTTCACAAATGCTGCCTGACATACTGAATATTTCTCTTAATTTCTGTTTCATTTATTAAATAACAGAACATGTGTACTAACTGGGCTATAGGAAGGCGTTGTGCGGGCTAGGGCTTTATTCTTTGGAGCACAGGAGGATGAAGGTTGTTTTAATAGAGTTGTACACAATCATGAGAGGAATAAATCAGGTAAATGCACCAGAGTCCTTGACACAGCGTAGGGAAAACGATAACAATAGGACATATGTATAAGTTGAGGGGGAGGGAAGATTTAATAGGAACCTGAGGGGTAACCTTTTCATGGAAAGGATGGTGGGTGTATAAAACGAGCTGCCGGAGGAGGTAGTTGAAGCAGGTACTATTATAACGTTTAAGAGATATTCAGACAGGTACATGGATAGGACAGGTTTAAAGGGGTAAGGACCAAGTGGGGGCAGGTAGGACTAAGGTAGATGGGGCATGTTGGTCGACATGGACAAGTTGGGCCTCGGGGCCTGCTTCCATGCTGTATTACTTTATAACTGATATTGCATATATACTGGCATATATCAACTGTGACGTCAAGCATATATTTTTAGATATAAAGTCACGATATGCATAGAGCTAAAATAAATCTAACATGTCTTCTGGTAGGTTTTAACAATACAGTTAACATATTGTAAAGTTACAGCTGAAATACATTAGTCAAGAGACGAGAGTCAAGAGTATTTAATTGTCATATGTACCGGCAATGGAACAATGAAATTCTTACTTGCTGCAGCTTAACAGGTTCGTTAATGTAATAATATATATATAAAATTCAATAATGCAAATGATTAGTGACCGTGATACTATGTAACAATAATCCAATTACATTGGAAAGAGCAGAGTATCTTATAAAATGTTTTAAATGTAGCTGGTACATGGTTTTAGTTTATAGTTATCTTTATAAATATATCAATCTCCATACATCATATAAAACTGAGCTGAAATATATTGCAAACAAAGGCACAAACTCAATGGGTTAGGCAGCAACTCTGGAGAAAATCGATAGGTGACATTTCAGGTCGGGACCCTTCTTTAGGCGATGTATCTGATCAAGACCCTTCTTTAGATGATGTTTCAGGTCGGGACCCTTATCAAATGCCACTTTCATATTCTCCAGAGATGCTGCCTGACCCGCTGAGTTATTCCAGCACTTTGTGTCTTTTTTTGGTAATCCAGTATCTGCAGTTCCTTGTGTCTCTATATTGCAAACAACATTGACACTTCTTGCATTATAAGATACAATCAGTATATTTAGATGCAACCAGTAAATAACATCACCTATCCATTTTCTCCAGAGATGCTGCCTGACCCGCTCTGAGTTACTCCAGCACTTTATGCCTTTGTTTACAGGCAGCATGCTGGCGCAGCGGTAGAGTTGCTGCCTTACAGCGCCGGAGACCCTGGTTCAATCCTGACTACGGGTGTGGTTGGTAATGGGGCTGTCCCACTGTACGAGCTAATTCAAGAGTTCTCTCGAGTTTCCTCTGATTCGAACTCGGAGAACTACGGTAATAGCCGCTCGTAGGTACTCGGGGCTCTGGTGGACATTTTTCAACATGTTGAAAAATCTTCACGAGTCTTCCCGAGCTTACCGCGTTTCCCGAGTACCTGCCGTTAGCGTTACGAGCCGCTAAGAGACATCCCGAGCTCCGACGTACCCGCTACGTACATTCTACGTGCTTCCACGAGTTCGTTTTTTTTAAACTCGGGAGAGCTCTTGAATTAGCTCGTACAGTAGGACAGCCCAATAAGGAGTTTGTACGTCTCCCCATGGCTTCAGTGGGTTTCCTCTGGGTACTCCGGTTTCCTCCCACATACCAAAATGTTCAAGTTTGTAGGTAAATTGGCTTGGTAAAATTGTAAATTGTCTCTAGTATGTGTTGGATAGCGATGGTGTGCGGGGATCGCTGGTCGGTACAGATTCGGTGGGCCGAAGGGCCTGTTTCCACACTGTATCTCTAAACTAAACTAAACTAAACCAAAAATGTATGCAGATTTGTTCTACGTTACATATCAATAAAAGAGACTCGGGCTTTAATGCTTTAACAGTGCAAGATCTCCTGCTGATGGCTTACCCAAAACAGATAACGTGTTACAGAAAACAACCCTGCTGACTTACAATTCAAACGCTGAGTCTTTTTATGTTCTCAAAAGTGCACAAGTGTAGAAACAGAATGATGTATTTATGGCAATTAGTCTGAAAGACAAGATAAATGAATGCTGAAGATTGCCATGTAACAGAGGACAGATGATTAGACATTACTGACGCATTGCTGCCAGAGCATAACAAGTTCTTTGAAGCTAATAATTAAACCACTATTGTAGAACAATGGTGCAATTTTAACAACGTATTAAATATGAATTAAAATTCAGATTGCTTTGCTCGCTTCCCTCCTCCCTTTTGGGATTCTGCCATTCTCACTGGGTGTGTCTTACTTTATAATCAGGGAGTGAGTATAATATCGTACTGTTTTTAACAAGGACTCAGGCCCTGAATGTCTTCATTCTCCATGGGAGAGCAAGCCATGCAAGATAATTAATTAAAATGATAGTCACTCCGCTCATGAATAAACCACTCTGTTTTTAAATGAATCGGACTATTACAACTCAAGTTATTTTCCTCATCACTTCACCTTTAGACTTCAGAGATACAGCATGGAAACAGACCTTTTAGCCCACCGGATCCGCGCTGACCAGCGATCACCTCGTACACTAACACTATCCTGCAAATGAGGGACAATTTTCAATTCTTAACGAAGACAATTGACCTACAAACCTGCACTACTTTGGAGTGTGGGAGTAAACTGTAGCACCCAGAGAAAACTCATGCAGTCACAGGGAGAATGTACAAACTCTGTACAGACAGTAACTGTGATCAGGATCGAACCCCGGTCTCTGGCACTGTAAGGAGAATGCAATGGGCATCAAATGTCTCAGGTATCTGACCAAACACTCTTTTTAATTTACATAGGACGGTCCTCAAAGGCAAGGGCATGTTCATTACCCACTCTTATTGTCCCCGAACAATATGGTTTGCTGGGATTTTCAGTGTATTGAATTGCATTGATTTGAAAGACATAGCGTGGAAAAAGGCCATTCGGCCCACGAGTCCATGCCGACCATCGATCACCCATTCACACTAATTCTATTTCCCAATCCACTCCCTGCACACTAGGGGCAATTTACAGAGACCAATTAACCTACAAACCTGTACGTCTTTGGTTTGTGGGAGGAAACATGAGCACCTGGAGGAAACCCACGCAGTTGCAGGGAGAATGTGCAAACTCTACACGGACAATACCCGAGTTCAGGAACGCACCTAGGTCTCTAGCGCTGTGGGGTAGTGCTGAACAACTGTGGCGCCCTATATGTAGTTAATTCTCAATTTGGGGATACAGAGAGGCCAGAATGGGTACGGTTCACATATTTCCCTCTCTTGAACAACAATGAGAACCAAGTAGCCTTTTACCAAAATCCTTCAGTTTCATGGTGTAGATTATGGATTCTGTTGATTTGTTCTATGTTATGTAGCCAGCGATCCAACAAATCATGGCCTCAGCGTGATTCCTATTAGATCAATAGAACCACAAATCTCTGACACCACTAATCCTGCAATGTATTGCTGGTCCCTAATACTTCAACTGACAGATTCCCAAAATATAGCAGATAAAAATTGGAACAAAACGGAAAGAACGTTTGTCTTTATATCTGGAAGGTTAGATTATTGAGGGGTTTTCCAATCACTAAAAACAGACCACATTCCGACTACAGTTCTACACTGCACTGCACTGCACATCCTTACAGCTAGTTGTAGTGGTGTGATGAAATATTTCCTAATTTCTTCTGGATCTGACTTTAATGGTATGTTCTGTGCTCCCAAACATCACCCACAATAATGAAAAGGGACGAAGATGGACACAAAATGCTGGAGTACCTCAGCAGGTCAGTCAGCATCTCTGGAGAAAAGAAATAGGTGACATTTGGGGTCAGAACCATTCTTCATACTCTGGAACTGTGAAATAGATATGGTAAGGGAATTCCAGAGTAATAAAAAGGGATTCCCCTCAACAATCCTAGCTAATCTATTTAAATTCTTACAACATAGCAAGATCATATCTTGTCTCATAATTCTGATTATACAAGATTATACAAGAATATTTTGTCTTCACCATTTGTGGTTTGGTACTATCATGAATAAGATACAAGCATAAGGTGCAACAGTACTTTAAAAAGGTACCGATGTCAGGACTTGGTAAAGGGGGATGAAAGGTGGCGAGTTGGTATATCCCTTTTGCGCGATGTTAATAATAGAGTATCTGTTTTTCTCTTTTTTCTTCTTTCTCTTTTTTCTTTCCTAGGGTCTATCTCTTAATCTCTTTTCTCTAATTTCTCGTCTACAGGGTCTTTATTCTTTCCCTTTGACACGCTTTTACACTAACACTATTTTCTTTCACTTTCTCTTTCTTCTTAATTTCAACTTTTTTTTTAATAGCTTTAAAAAATGAAGGAGTACATTAAATGTAATAAGATATACGTGGTGTGCACTAATGTAATTGTTTGTAATATAATGTACTTCTAATAAATAAAAAAAAATTAAAAAATTTAAAAAAAGATATCTGTATGTGGTTAAGCTAGAAAGGGTGTAGATAAAGTTGACAACGAAGTTGCCAGGACTTGAGGGCCTGAGCTATAGGGAGTGGTTGAGCAGGCTACAACTTTATTCATTTGACCGCAGGAGTAATCTTATAGAAGTGTTTAAGTTTATGAGAGAAATAGATAAGGTAAATGCACAGAGTCTTTTACCCAGAGTAGGGGAACTTACGTGACTTCCCCACAGCCATCAGGCTATTAAACCTGGCTCGGACAAAACTCTGATTATTAATAACCCATTATCTGTTATCTGCACTTTATCAGTTTATTTATTCATGTGTGTATATATTTATATGATGGTATATGGACACACTGATCTGTTTTGTAGTAAATGCCTACTATGTTCTGTTGTGCTGAAGCAAAGCAAGAATTTCATTGTCCTATCAGGGACACATGACAATAAACTCACTTGACTTGACTTGGAATGAAAACGAGGTGTAAAAATCATGAGGGGAATAGATTGGGTAAAGGAATACCAGAGTAAGGGAATCAAGAACCAGAGAACATGCCAAAGACGTTCAGGTTTGTAGGTAAATTGGCTTGATATAAGTGTAAATTGTCCCTCGTGTGTGTATGATAGTGTTAAGGTGGGGGAACGCTGGTCGGTGCAGACTCGATGGGCCGAAGTGCCTGTTTTCATGCTGTATCTCCAAACAACATAGGTTTAAGTGAGAGGGGGAAGATTTAATAGGAACCTGAGGGGCAAAGGGTGGTAGGTATATGGAACAAGCTGCCAGAGGAGGTAGTTGAAGCAGATTCTATCACAATGTTTAAAAAAACATTTGGACAGGTACATGGATAGGATAGGTTTCGAGGGATATGGGCCAAACATTGGCATGCGTGACTATGTAGATGGGCCATGGCAAGTTGGTCGGCATGAGCAAACTGGGCCGAAGGACTTGTTTCCACGTGGTATGACTCTATGACTCTATGACTGCTAATTCAGAAGCATGATCATTAATCTGATCATGAAAGCATGAGATATATTAAATTTAAGTTTACTATCTAAAATCTAGAATCATGAGAAAAGCTAGTGTAGGCACCCATGAAGCAACCAGATTGCTGCAAAAACCCATCTGTATTCACCAGTGTTCTTCTGCCATTCTTCTCTGGCCTAGTCTACGTGACCCCAAACTCACCAATCTGGTTGGGTCTTCATAGCCCTTTGAAGAAGTCCAACGAGCCGCTAACTTCAAAGGACAATTAGGGATGAGAAATATGTGCTGTCCTCATCAGCAATCTTCACATCTTAAGAATAAATAAAGAAAAGTCTCCAGCGTAACTGTGTATTCCCACAACTGCCCACTACATTCCAGATGTGATCTAACCAAAGAATTGTAGAGCGCTGGAAAAACTTCCGTCTTTTAACATTCTAACCCTTTGGGATGTAAAGACCTTTCCCAATCTCCTTTTTGAATTATTTTGTACCTGACCACTACACTTTAGAGATCTGTGAACTAAATCTCTTTGGATTTCTACCATTCCTAGATTTTCATTACTTTTAAAATGCTGGGAGCTATCCTTTCATGTTGATGTCCCTGGTGCATGAGGTTTTTGCCTGGTTGCCGTTTTAGTTATAATTTTCAGATTGATTGACAAACGGTTACACCACACAGTGCTGATCCATGCAGTTCAGTTGCACCCCAACATTTACATGGCTCGGGCATATTTCTGCACTGCCAAAGCAGGGAAAATCAGCTTTCCTCACTATAGCATTTTGCTCCATTTTACATTGTCCAGTCTCCATTAGACTCAATCCAAAACAATCTAAATTCCAGCATAAGACTTGGGTATGTATTTGGTAGTTTAGTTTAGTTTAGTTTAGTTTAGTTTAGTGATACAGTGCGGAAACAGGCTCTTCGTCCCAACAAGTCTGTGCCGACCAGCGATCCCTGCACACTAACACTATCCTACAATATTCTCTGGGTGCTCCACTTTCCTCAAGCACTCCAAAAACGTAGAGGTTTGTAGGTTTAGTTTAATTTTAGTTTAGTTAGAGATACAGTGCGGAAACAGGCCCTTCGGCCCATCAAGCCCGCACAGACCAGCGATCCCCGCACATTAACATTATCCTACACACACTAGAGACAATTTACACAACTTAATTCAATTAACCTACATAACTGTACATCTTTGGAGTGTGGGAAGAAACCGAAGATCTTGGAGAAAACCCACACGGTCACGGGGAGAACGAACAAACTCCATACAGGCAGCACCCATAGTCGGTATTGAACCCAGGTCTCTGGAGCTTAAAACGCTGTAAGGCAGCACCTCTACCACTGCGCCACCGTGTCGCCCAGGTTAATTGGCTTCTGTAAATTGTAATTTATCGCTAGTGTGTAGAATAGTGCTAGTGTACGGGTGATCACTGGTCGGCGTGGGCTCGGTGGGCTGAAGGGCCTATTTCCACACTTATCTCTAAACTAAAACTAAACTAAACAATGTGAATCTCTGGAGGATAGACACAAAATGCTGGAGTAACACAGCAGGTCAGGCAGCATCCCTGGAGAAAAGGAATAGGTGACGTTACGGGCTGACACCCTTCTACAGACTGAGAATCAGGGTAAAGGGAAACTAGAGGTATGAATGGGTTCAGAACATTTCTCTGGAGGACATGGATAGGTGACGTTTCAGGTCAGACTGAAGAAGTGCCCCGACCCAAAACGTCACCTATTCATTGTTTAAGAAGGAACTGCAGATGCTGGAAAATCGAAGGTACACAAAAATGCTGGAGAAACTCAGCGGGTGCAGCAGCATCTATGGAGCGAAGGAAATAGGCAATGTTTCAGGCCGAAACATTGCCTATTTCCTTCGCTCCATAGATGCTGCTGCACCCGCTGAGTTTCTCCAGCATTTTTGTGTACCGTCACCTATTCATGTCTGCCAGATATGCTGCCTGACCTGTTGAGTTGCTCCACCCCTTTAGTTATTTATTCTTAGGGTTAATAAGACTGTTTAACAACAAGCAGTTTTACCGAGTGTACGACAGCAAGCTGCAAACATTGTGCAGCAGCCAACATCCTGTGTTATTTAACCACTCTGACTACAGGAGCTTATTCAGCTAATAGCAAGATCTGTGACTGGGTATTATAAAATGGACCTTTCATCAACATGGAACTGACAGCCAAGCCTAGTACATGTGTAATTAATTGACTATTTACCTGACACCTTTTTTGCATTAGAGTATAAAGCAAAGTACTCAAAGGACTAATAAAAGATAATTTCCAAACAGATCAATGAAACAGCAAAGAACATGATGAATAAATGTCACTGTAAAACTTTTCATTCCAGGAAAGGGTAAAAAAAAAATTAATCCTTCCCTTTGAATTTGTGATGCTATTAATGCACCCATTTGGATATTCTTACAGATTTAATAATAATGAAAGGAAAAGCTACGAGCAGCCAGTTCCTGTGTTTGAGCTTTTTTCAAGCCGTTAAATCATAAAAGCAAATGGATTTGTGGCTGTGACACTCTCCATGATATGTAGAGAGGGATTAGCCCAGTTTGGCGATGCTTCAGAGCTTTATGCTTGTGCAGTTTTTGATTCCTCACAAGTTATTGCATTCCCTACAGCGGAGAGGTGCAAGATTGTACCATTTGTTAAATTGATTAAAATAATTAAGCAGTAATGTATGAAAATGGCAATCGATTCAGTGAGCTGAAAAAATGGAATCTCCTGTTCAGTTTAGCCTCTGAGTAATACTCTGCAGTTAAAGCTTCTTTGATTGAAAAATCTCAGAATCAATATTATGAGATTTTGTAAATTACAACTTTCCAAGGCATAGCAAACGTTACAGCTAAAAGCTCGAGGAAACGCGAAACTAATCCAGAGCTGAGAAACCAGAGACCTAGATAACATGCAAGCATACAGCACACATTGGTTAGTACTACCTCAGTAAGGCAGAACATACCCTTATCTATTGTATAACGAGCAGCTAATGCTTTGATCTTATTTTTAATTTATAAAAACAGAGATATATGCAACCTTTGTTACTTATTCATAGTTCCATTTATCTTTTCCTAGTTTGAACACTTAAATATGATGGAAATTGTTTCATACTTAAGGGTACGATTCTGCCTGGACTATTACACATCTATAAATGCTATCTGGATGTGTTTCTTTCAACAGTCTTACAAGGAGGATGGAATTCCCTAATTCCGTCTTATTAAGCGTTGTATCTTACTGGAACAGCATTTATGGGGAGTGCTAAATTTCTAAAGCTACCCATTTCCAATTTCTTGAGTGAGCTAAGTGTGTAAAATATTCAATGCCATTCAAATCAATTCCGGCCACCAGTCATTAGATTGTTTTAGATATTAAATGAACCAAGGGATATAGGATATGCTTGGGTGCATGCTCAGTGGCAAAGCATTTGACCGCAAATCAAGAGGTCACAAGTTTAAGTCTGGGTGCTCCCTCAACAACGTTGCATTATCTGCATTTATTGTAATCATGCGATCTGAAGCTTGGCACAGCATTCAGGTGCTGCCTGTGTGGAGTTTACACCTTCTCCCTGTGACAGTCGGGGCTTCCCCCCTCGGTATTCTGTTTTCCTTCCACATCCCAAAGACATGTGGGTTCAGAGATTCTAGAAACAGAATTATGCCATTTGGCCCATCAAGTCTATTCCTTCATTCAATCATGGCTAATCTATCTTTCCCTCTCAACCCCGTTCTCCTGCCTTCTCCCCATAACCCCTGACAACCTTACTGTTCATGGTAAGCTAATTGACCGCTGGTGTGGGCCAGTCTGAGAATCTGGAGGGAGGTCAGGGTAATCGAGGTGGGGGAGGGAGGGGGAGGGAGGGGGAGGGGGGGAGGGAGGGGGAGGGGGGAGTAGGTGACAGTAAAATTAATGGGCAAAGAATTTGTTCTGTAAATTAGCACATATTAATTACTCTGCTATAAATATCAATAATTCTTAACTTTCCTTTAAATAAATGAGCTGAAATGGCATATTTCTAACAATGGTACAATGGCACTTTTTGTCACATGTACCTAGTTACAGTGAAATTTGCTTTGCAAGAGGTTCAGTAAAAACCTTACTATACATTGGCACAATCAATCTTGAGTACAATAGTGTAGGAATAGTAGATGTGTGTGTGTACATGTGTGTGTGTACATGTGTGTGTGTACATGTGTGTGTGTACATGTGTGTGTGTACATGTGTGTGTGTACATGTGTGTGTGTACATGTGTGTGTGTACATGTGTGTGTGTACATGTGTGTGTGTACATGTGTGTGTGTACATGTGTGTGTGTACATGTGTGTGTGTACATGTGTGTGTGTACATGTGTGTGTGTACATGTGTGTGTGTACATGTGTGTGTGTACATGTGTGTGTGTACATGTGTGTGTGTACATGTGTGTGTGTACATGTGTGTGTGTACATGTGTGTGTGTACATGTGTGTGTGTACATGTGTGTGTGTACATGTGTGTGTGTACATGTGTGTGTGTACATGTGTGTGTGTACATGTGTGTGTGTACATGTGTGTGTGTACATGTGTGTGTGTACATGTGTGTGTGTACATGTGTGTGTGTACATGTGTGTGTGTACATGTGTGTGTGTACATGTGTGTGTGTACATGTGTGTGTGTACATGTGTGTGTGTACATGTGTGTGTGTACATGTGTGTGTGTACATGTGTGTGTGTACATGTGTGTGTGTACATGTGTGTGTGTACATGTGTGTGTGTACATGTGTGTGTGTACATGTGTGTGTGTACATGTGTGTGTGTACATGTGTGTGTGTACATGTGTGTGCATAGATATAGATATAGATATAGATATAGATATAGATATAGATATAGGTTTAGATATATATTTGTGCCATAATAATTTTGGTGCAATAATTTTGTTGTTCTATCTGGGACATATGGCAATAAAACACTCGACTCTTGACGTCATAACAAAATGTTAAAATATGAAGATTGGAAAGTGTTGCGTGTGTAACAAAATCATCCATGTCCCAGGTGGAGCAGGCACAAACGATCAAATAAACCACTCCTTCTTTGATTTCTTAAGCTTTTATGTACTTGTGTTCAGTAACAATGAACAACTGAAAAAGATTGACTGTAATCACTCCAGAGATGAGGAGATAGACACAAAGTGCTACTGACTACCTCATTGGAGATCCTTGGACTATCTTTAACCGGACTTTACTGGACTTTATCTTGCACTAAACATTATTCCCTTTATCCTGTATCTGTACACTGTGGACAGCTTGATTGTAATCATGTATAGTCTATTGCCCTTCTTGCAAACTGACACGAACCGCGGCTATCAATAGCAGCCGAATCAGAACCTCATCAGTCTTTAGCCCTACGGACGTATACTTTGACTACAATATCTTTTCACCTGCATATAGCTTCTGGCAAACATGACTATTACCATTATAAAGAGTAGAGGCAGAGGGGTGAAAGGTTCAGCAGTACATGATAGGCGGACCAAGTCTCCTCTCTCTGTTAAGGCTTTCTTCCCACTACTACTATCAGTCTGAAGAAGGCTTCCGATCCAAACAATCGGCGGTCCATTTCCTCCACAAATGCTGCCTGACCCATTGAGTTCCTTCATCACTTTGTGTTTTGCTCAAGATTCTATCATCTGCAGTTCCTTGTGTCTCCTGCCGTCTACTACTCTTTATGTTTCTTATGTTCTTACGAATTTGCCATTGAGCCTTTTGTACATGAAGTTAACATGGGAGGCCTGATATCTGATTCAAACCTCCATTAACAAATCGGAAATCACTGATCACCAAGGGTGGAGCAGTGGCGCAGCGGTAGAGTTGCTGCCTTCGGGTGCCAGGGTCCCAAGTTCAATCCTGACTATGGGTACTGTCTGTACAGAATTTGTATGTTCTCCCCGTGATTGCATGGGTTTTCTTTAGGTGCTTCGGTTTCCGGCCACATTCCAAAGACGTGCGGGTTTGTAGGATAATTGGCTTCTGTAAGTTGTCCCTAGTGTGTAGGATTGAACTAGTGTACAGATGATCATGGTCGACACGGACACAGTAGGCCGAGGGGCTTGTTTTCGCACTGGAATCTCTAAACTAAACCATGGCAGCTACATCCACACAGAAGTAGCATCACTAAAATTGGGGCAGTGATTTGTTAAGCACTTGCCTTACCTCCTCTGGACCCTCTCCAACACCAGCACATCCTTCCTCAGCTACAGGGCTCTAAACTACTCACAATACTACAGATGCCATCTGACCAGTGCCTTATAAAACCTTAGCATTACAACCCGGTTTATATATTCTAGTCCTCTCAAACAAATGCTAGCATTGCCAATGCTTTTCTTACTACCAATTCAACTAGAAAATTAACCTTTTGGGGAATCCTGTACCAAAACTCCCAAGTCCCTTTGCACCTCCGATTTCTGAATTCTCCCCCATTTATAAAATGGTCTATGCCTTTATTCCTACTACCAAAATGCATGATCCCTTTAAGAAGGGATCCGAAGGGCTGAATGGTTTTATCCAAGCTATGACCTCTCTGCGATCCTTTGAACTCCACATGATAGAATAGAAATGATGCTTAATCAGGGGATGGCACTGGAGAGTGGCAACTCTGCATCCTCTTCCCAAAGAAGGATCTACTATCATCTGATGTGATAGATCTACTCATTGTAGATCAGTTTTGGAAGCTTTAAATCTCTTATCATCCTGTAAGGATAGCTTCCCTTTTGCTCTATCTATTTATGAGGATGTTGCCAGGACTCGAGAGTGTGAGCTATAGGGAGATGTTGAGTAGGCTGGGTCTCTATTCTATGGAGCGTAGGAGGATGAGGGGAGATCTTGTAGAGGTATACAACATCATGAGAGGAATAGATCAGGTAGATGCACAGAGTATTTTACTCCGAGTAGGGGAATCAAGGACCAGAGGACATAGGTTCAAGATGAAGGGATAAAGATTTAATAGGACACCGAGGGGTAACATTTTCACACACAGGGTGGTGGGTGTATGGAACGAGCTGCCAGAGGAGGTAGTTAAGGCTGGGACTATCCCATCATTTAAGAAACAGTTGGACAGGTACATGGATAGGACAGACAAAAGTGCTGGGGAAACTCAGCGGGTGCAGCAGCATCTATGGAGCGAGGGAAATAGGCAACGTTTCGGGCCGAACCCTTCTTCAGACTGATGGAGGGTGGGGGGGGGGGGGGGGGGGCGGGGAGAAGAAAGGAAAAAGGAAGAGGAGGAGCCCGAGGGCTGAGGGAGAGCTGAGAAGGAAGGAGACAGCAAGGGCTAACAGATAGGGGAGAATTCCGGTTTTCCACTATAAACCCACTGACTCCCGTGGCTATCTAGACTACTCTTCTTCCCACACTGCTTCCTGTAAGGACTCCATCTCCTACTCCCAATTCCTCCGTCTATGCCGCATTTGCTCCCAGGATGAGGTGTTCCGCATCGGAAATGTTCTCATTCTTCAGGGAACGGGGATTCCCCTCCCCTACTATAGATGAGGCTCGCACCAGGGTCTCTTCCATACCCCATAACACTGCTCTCTCTCCCCATCCCCCCATTCGTAACAAGGGCAGAGTCCCCCTAGTCCTCACCTTTCACCCCACTAGCCGTCACATACAACAAATAGTCCTCCGTCATTTTCGCCACCTCCAACGTGACCCCACCACTCGCCACATCTTCCCGTCTCCCCCCTTGTCTGCTTTCCGCAAGGACCGCTCCCTCCGTAACTCCCTTGTCAATTCTTCCCTTCCCTCCCGCACCACCTACTCCCCGGGCACTTTCCCTTGCAACCGCAAGAGATGCTACACTTGTCACTTTACCTCCCCCCTCGACTCCATTCAAGGACCCAAGCAGTCGTTCCAGGTGCGACAGAGGTTCACCTGCATCTCCTACAACCTCATCTATTGCATCCGCTGCTCTAGATGTCAGCTGATCTACATCAGTGAGACCAAGCGTAGGCTTGGCGATCTTTCGCCGAACACCTCCGCTCGATCCGCATTAACCAACCTGACCTCCCGGTGGATCAGCACTTTAACTCCCCCTCCCATTCCGAATCCGACCTCTCTGTCCTGGGCCTCCTCCATGGCCAGAGTGAGCATCACCGGAAATTGGAGGAACAGCACCTCATATTCCGCTTGGGCAGTCTGCACCCTAGTGGCATAAACATTGAATTCTCCCATTTCCGGTAGCCCTTGCTGTCTCTTCCCCTTCTCAGATCTCACTCGGGCTCCTCCTCTTCCTTTTTCCTTTCTTCTCCCCGCCCCCACTCTCCATCAGTCTGAAGAAGGGTTTTGGCCCGAAACATTGCCTATTTCCCTCGCTCCATAGATGCTGCTGCACCCGCTGAGTTTCTCCAGCACATTTGTCTACCTTCGATTTTCCAGCATCAGCAGTTCCTTCTTAAGCATGGATAGGACAGGTTCGGTGGGTTATGGACCAAGCGCATGCAAGTGGGACAAGGGTAACTGGGACATTGCTGGCCAGTGTGGGTGAGTTGGGCCCAAGGGCCTGTTTCCACACTGTATTACTCTATGACTCTATCTACTGTACTTAAGTTTGACTTGATTGTTTTTATGTATGGTATGCCTAATCTGTTTGGATAGCAAAAATGAAGCTTTTCACTGTGCCTTGGTGCTCATGACAATAATAAACCTCACCTAAACCAACCTGGGATTGGAGGGTGGGGTTTGGGATGTGTAGATGGGGGGAAAATGTAACTTATCACACTCCACACAATCCTCATTAATCCATGAGAAGACACAAATGAGGTGAGGCCACATTTGGAGTATTGAGTTCAGTTTTGGTCACCCTGTTAAGTTGGAAAGAGTGCAGAAAGGATTTACGAGTATGTTGCCAGGACTTGAGGGCCTGAGCTATAGGGAGAGGTTGGGCAGGGTAGGACTTTATTTCTAGGAGCGCAGGAGGCTGAGGGGTGGTCTTATAGAGGTGTATAAAATCATGAGGGGAATAGATCGGGTAGCTGGGGCAGAGTCTTTTACAAAGAACAGGAGAATCAAGAACCAGAGGGGAAAGATTTACTAAGAACCTGAAGGGAAACTGTTTCACATGGAGTGTGGTGGATATATGGAACGAGCTGCCAGAGCAGGTAGTTGAGGCAGGTATTATAACAACATTTAAAAGACATTTGGACAGGTACATCGATAGGGTATGTTTAGAGGGATATGGGCCAAATGAGGGCAGGTTAGACTATTGTGGATGGGGTATCTTGGTTGGCGTGGGCAAGTTGTGCCGAAGGGCCTGTTTCCATGCTCTGTGACTCTCTGATTCTATGAGAAGACACAGTGTGCTGGAGTAACTCAGCGGGCCAGGCGGCATCTCTGGAGAACATGGATAGATGTTTCGGGTCAGGATCCTCCCTCACGCTCTTCAAGTTCTGCAGGCTAAGCCAGCATCCACAATTCCTTGTTTCCTCAATCCAAAATGGTGCACAGGGAACAGAAAATCTGCTTAGATCTGAACCACCTGAAACCAGGCACAAAAATCATTGCACAACTGATTGTGAACATAAACAATTCATCTCAGGAAATGTTATTCATAGAGACAGCAGCGACATGTGTGGGACTGGATCTATGGGGATATTGGCAAGGTGCCAGATGCAGATTTTATGGGTTCTGCAGCAGAATAAATCCAAAGATGCCGTCATAATGGCATGTCAGATATTGGACCCAGATTCCGATTATTCTGAGTTTTAATGCACGTATTATCATATCATTCAGCTAAGGGATATTGACATACAGTTAAGTAGAAGTTGAAAATGACTGTTTAAATTTTCTGCAAATGAAATTATAGTCTATTTATCCTTTTGATCAATATAATCCAATCTAAATACATTTAATTTCAAATGATCTTTCCCGTGCAATCCATCTTACAAATCTCACTCTTTTGCATGTACATCTCAATTCTGACAATCAATGCTTTAAAAACATTTAACTGGTCAATAATTAAGTCTTGTCAGAAAGGTCTTACAAAGCAATAATTGCAAATAGCATCATTATAATAATATCCCTTCAAAACAATCAGTTAAAGTCCATATTTCAAAAGTCCTTTTGAAATTATTTCACGACCTGGACTGGGTGAGTTATCTGGCTCACAGGAAGTGCGATACAGAATTATTATACAGAATTATTATGAGGTACGAAATATAATAAATCATAGAATTATTACTGCACATTCGGTCCATCGGGTCATGCTGGCACTTAGTGGAATGATCTCCTCCATACAATTCCTCCGCTCTTTCCTCACAACGCTGCAAGTTATTTGTCAGCATTGAGGCGGCATGATGGTACAGCGGTCGAGTTGCTGCCCTACAGCGCCAGAGACCCAGGTTCGATCCTGGCTATGGGTGCTGTCTGTATGGAGTTTGCACGTTCTCCCCGTGACCTGGGTGGGTTATCTCCGGGTGCTCCGGTTTCCTCCCACATTCCAAAGACGTGCAGGTTTGTGGGTTCATTGGTTTTGGTAAAGATAGTAAATTGTCCCGAGTGTGTAGGATTGTGCTGGTGTATGGGGATTGCTGGTCAGCATGAACTCAGTGGGGCAAAGGGCCTGTTTATGCGCTGTATTTAAAAACTAAAACTAAAGTACCTGTCCTATTTCGGGGTTTAGGTTTATTATTGTCACGTGTACCGAGATGCAGTGAGCAGCCTTGTTTTGCATGCTATCCATTCAAATCATACAATCCTATACATTAGGTTTTGGTTTGTAGGTTAATTGGTTTCAGTAAGTTGTAAAATTGTGTCTACTGTGTAGGATAGTCATCGCAGACTTGGTGGGCTGAAGGGCCAGTTACCACATAGTATCTCTAAAATCTAAAGTCTAGAATGAATGCAATCAAGCCAAACTCAAGTACAATAGTTAGAGCAAGGGAAAGATACAGAGTGCAGAATATAGTTCACATCATTGTAGCTTAATAGTTGTAGAGGCAAAGTCCAATGTCCGCACTACCCAGTGAATTCAAGATCATGTCTGCCTTCTTCATAAAAATATTTTCCTCATCCCTCATCTATTGCCAACAATTTCTAAAAGAGCAATGAAGATTTCCAAGAAACCTTTGCTTGGTTTCAGCACCTACCTCCTCTGCATTAATTGCAAAAACATTCACTACTTCTTCTTGTGTATGGCATGCACAGCCTAAAGTTATAGATCAATGGTAAACATCCAGGCCAGGACAGCATCAGTTACTGGGTGGATGACTTTGATGCCTCCAGGGAAAAGCCTCAGTGAGCAGTCATTGAGATTGCAACCTTCACGTGGTCCACCCTGTTTCGACTAATGCAATCAACCCGACATGCACAAACAAAAACATTCACTGAAGGAGGTCCAGAAGGAACTAATTGGCCTAATCTGCAATTGTGAAAAAGCACTACTGGTACATGGATAGGAATGGTTTAGGAAGTTGTGGGCCAAAAGCAGGCAAATGGGCATTTAGACTCTAGCTTAGAGTGACATTTTGGTTGGCATGGATGAGTTAGGTCAAAGAATCTGTTTCCCTGCTGTATGACTCTATGACTCTACATAAATGCAGACTTTCTTTTCTCTACTAAATGTTTCTCAGTCGCATGTTGCCTGTGGTGTGGAACTGTGAGCAAAAAGATTTAGAAATTAGGTATAAATTAATATATTGATCTGTACTTTTTCTGAAGAAGAATAACTTACAGAAATGTTGGAAGGAATGAATTACACTGATTTTTAATCACTAAAGCATAAACCTTCATTTGAAGATTAAAGTTTTAAAACCTGGTTCTGAGAATTCCTGCATTTCAAGTACACCTACAGATCTATATATTACCAGTGCAGCTTGGAAAATATTCAAACTTTACTGATGAGGGACAGAAACTTGGTTTTGTACTTTGGATATCAAAAGAAAAACATATCATCTGTGAACAGATGGAAATGAGATGAAAAATCATATCTCCTTTGGAGGACAGGAATTGCTCGCTTCTACTGCCCTGCCCCAACATAAAATGGTTTGACACAACCAAGAAGAAAGCAGAAATCTTTGCTTAAACATTCTGGCTTCAGTGGAATATTAATGCAACTCTCATTGGTAATTGCAGAAAGGAATAGCGGCAGATTATAAAGAAGATAATTCAGTATAACAACAAAATAATGTTCTGGTTTCAACTTTTCGTGAATTTCCCTATATATTTACAAGAAAACGATCACCAAAAAAAGTCCTTATTTATGAAAAATTGGTATTTAAAGTAGGTGGCCCAAAAGGCAATTTATTGACCCGAAACTGACTTTCACCATAGATGCTTCTGGGATTGCTGTTTTTCACTATTTTCTGCTTATAATTTCAGATTTCTGACAATTGCAATATTTTGTCCTTATTCCAAGGATTTTTTTTTTAAATAGGTAGATGCTCATGGAAATGGAACTTTAAACATAAAATGTGGAGAGGATGTTTCCAGTAGTGGGAGAGTCTGGGACCAGAGGGCATAGCTTCAGAATAAAGGACATAACCTTAGACTGGAGATGAGGAGGAATTTTACTTCGGAGTCACGTGAGTGACTACGTGAAGAACCCCGCCAGGACGCATGCGTGTCATATCGCTACACGCATTGCGAAACAGTCACGCGGGTGGAACGACGTTCCCCCTCAGCGGCAACGTTTAAGAGCCGGGAACTGCAAGTAAGAGATACTCTGCGTTCTTTTTGTTCTCCACATACTGTGTTACAGGTGTGGAGTCAATGGACAAGACAAAGAAAACTAAGAAGGCTGCGACAAAGCTGGCGAGGGAGGACCGCGGAGTTGCGGGCAGCCAGCAGCGGCCAGCGGCACATGAATCACCAGTAATGGGACCAGCTGTGCCCGACTTCGGCCCCGCACCAGCCAAATCTACACCGCGGCCGGGCGGTAAGGCAATACAAAAGTCTAATAGAGTCGTTGACTCGGATGAGTCCGATTTTGAGCAGCCGCGAGCGGCCAGCAATCGTGAACGCTGGAGCCGGATGGAGCGGCTTATGGAGCAAATGCTCCAACGTGACAGGCTCCGGGAGATGGAGTCTAGTCACTGTGGGCAATTTATTACACCCACAGCAGCACCTCTTGTAGGTCTGCACAGTGCATCTCCCTCGTCAGAGGGGAGTACTGGGGTTCAATTCTGGGCTGACCCTGAAGAGGGGTTTGCAGAACAAACATCAAGTGTGCGAGGGGTGCAGGAAGACGAAAATCTACTGGACATGGTGTCCCAATTCATACAGCCAGACCAAACTGGCCGAAACCTGGAACCAAAACTAGCTGCCAGTATTGACTATATGTCATTTAAGCAGCTACAGGAACAGGCTGTAATGGATACCACGGCAAGACATTTGCCACCAGGGAACTGTACATCCCTGAATGTTCCTATTGTAAATAATTGCATATGGAAACACGTCGGAGCAGGAGTTAGAGGCATGGATGTCAAACTCCAAAAAGTACTGAAGCTCCTAACAACGGGAATAACAGCTTTCGCCCGCACAGTAGATGAAAAGGAGATGTCGCAGGATCAACAGGATGCACTGGCACTGCTCTGTAATACTCAATACGAAATAAACAGCATCAGGAAGAGTGCCATCCGACCTGCTTAAACCCGAAATTTGCAGGTCTGTGCAAACCTGGAAGCATAAAACCACCAATTTTACTATTTGGAGGTAACCTATCCAAGTAAGTCAAAGAGCTCGATGAGGAGGCAAAAACCCTGGGGCTCATCAAAGCGGCATCATCAAAAACCTACTATGGTCATAAACAGCACCCTTATGCACCCACCAGTACAACAAGACAAACTGGTGAGAGCTCAAAGGCCAGGTACACCGAACATCGTTCTTTTTTAGGCCATGGCCCAGACCGGCCTTCGTGGAAGATGCGCAAACCCCCAACGCCAACCCAACCACAAACCCAGACGCCGGCGCCTCAACCTCCACGAAGGATTCACAAAAAGAAGTAAACCTGCCACTGGTAACCATGGAGGTAGGTGGGTCTGGTTCCTTACGAATTGCAGGGAGTATGGAGGTTGGTGGGAGATTACACTTCTTTCTGGATGCATGGAGTATGTTAACTACAGACACTTATATTTTAAGCAGTATCCAGGGATATACCATAGAATTTATACACAAACATAGCCCTCCAGTTCAGCATGTACCGAACCGAATGTTCGTACTTTCAGGTAAAGAAAAATCAGAAGCTCATGCTGAACTGGAGCGGCTTTACGCAAAAGGGGTAATTGAAAAAACCCAACACGAATCAGTGGAATTTGTGTCCAATATCTTTACCAAAAACAAAAAAGATGGTGGTTGTCGCATCATCATAGATTTGACAAATTTGAATACTTTTGTACAATATATTCATTTCAAAATGGAAACCTTTGTTACTGCTAAACAATTGATTTCCAAAGGTTACTTCATGGCTAGCATCGATTTAAAAGATGCTTACTATTCAGTGCCTATACGAGGTGACCACAGATGTTATTTAAAATTCAACTGGATGGGACAGCTCTGGCAGTACAGAGCACTACCAAATGGGATAACATCAGCCCCCAGGCTGTTCACTAAAATTTTGAAACCAGCCCTATCGTTTCTGCGGAAACAGAAACACATGGTGATGGCATAACTAGATGACATACTTATTGTGGGCAAAACTTTGGACTTGGCCAAAGAAACGGTAACAGCCACGAAACAATTATTTGAAAAACTGGGGTTTATCATCCATCCAGTTAAATCTAAATTAAACCCTTCCACCACAATGGATTATTTGGGGTTCACCATTAACTCAGTTCACATGTCGGTGACTTTGCCTAAGGAAAAGGCTATAGCCTTAATAGAGGCTTGCAAAAACCTCATTGACATCAGTAAACCATCCATCAGATTGGTAGCAAGAATAATTGGCAAAATAGTGGCTGCCTTTCCAGCCACACAATTTGGACCTTTACATTATCAAAATTTACAGAGGGCAAAAATACGAGCACTCAAAGTTAATGCTGGTCATTTTGACAGACCAATGAAGCTACCAATCGAAGCCATAATGGAACTAAAATGGTGGAAAGATAACATTCGGCATTGTTCCAATCCAATCATTATCAGCAACCCTTCTATGGTGCTACAAACTGATGCCAGTGCACTTGGTGCTACAAACTGATGCCAGTGCTACAAACTGATGCCAGTGCTACCAATTCCATCTCCAGCTGTGGAGGTAGATGGAACGCACAGGAGGCGTCATTATTACAAACACTGGGCATAAACTACCTGGAAATGTTGGATGCATTCCATGGCCTAAAGTCATATTTTTCTGGGTTATATCACCAGCATGTTAGACTACAGATTGACAATACCACCATGGTAGCATATATCAACCACATGGGTGGAAACAAATCGACATCATGTGACAATCTGGCCAACACAATTTGGTAATGGTGTATCCAGAGAAATATTTGCATATCAGCTACTTACCTACCAAGTAAACTAAATTCAGTGGCAGACACCAGGTCATGCAAATTTAATGAAAACACTGAATGGATGTTGGATAAAAAAGTATTTGCTGATATTACAGCACGGTATGGAACACCAGATATCGATCTATTCGCATCCAGGCTTAATCACCAGTTATCAAACTATGTTTCATGGGAACCAGACCCTGGGGCAGCGGCGACAGATGCATTTTCGCTGCATTGGGGGAAATTGTTTATTTATGCATTCCCTCCTTTCTGCCTCATCAGTCGGGTATTAAGGAAAATACAGCAAGACTCTGCGTCTGGTATTTTGGTAGTACCCGATAGCCTACTCAACCATGGTTCCCTGTGATACTCGACATGGTATTAGAACCATGCATCACCATCCTGAATAGACCAGATTTACTGGTTCATCCCGTAACAAGGGAAAGCCACCCATGTCATAACCATATGAACTTATTAATTTGTAGAGTCTAAAAGTACCTCTACTGCAACTGGGACTGACGGACCGAACAGTGAACATTATTTCAACGGCCCACAGACAGTCCACCAAAAAACAGTACCTGGTATATATCAGGAAATGGGAGATGTACTGTCACAGAAACAACATCACCTACAGATCAATGAACATCCTGTCTGTTCTGGAATTCCTGGCAGGCCTCCATTACGATGAGGGGCTCAGTTATAGTGCCATCAACTGCGCCAGAAGTGCCCTGTCAACATATCTATGCCAAGGAACAGAGCGTCATTCTGTTGGGACTCACCCCCTGGTAACAAAACTTATGAGGGGAATTTTTATTATCAATCCCCCAAGAACCAGGTACTCCCAAATATGGGATGTGAGTATTGTCCTGACTATGCTAAGGAATTGGTCTCCAGCAACAGCTCTGTCCCTACAAAGACTGACACTGAAAACAGTCATGCTGATGGCATTGGTCACGGCACAAAGGGTACAGTCATTACATAAATTAAGACTGGACAACATGACTTCTTCATCTGTGAATATAACGTGTCATATTTATGAATTAGTCAAGCAGAACAGACAGGGGTCAGCAGGCCTCAATTTAGAATTTAGGGCTTACCCGACAGATGATCGTCTCTGTATAGTAAGACATTTACTGCTATATATGGAGAACACGAAAATTATCAGAGGCAAAGAGATGGCACTATTAATCAGCCACAAACAACCTCACAAAAAAGTGACGGTCCAGACCATCTCAAGATGGCTGAAACAGGTTCTAATAAAGGCTGGGGTGGATACTAACATTTTCAAATCGCATTCCACCAGGGCTGCAGCTACATCGGCAGCTATGCAGTTGGATGTTCCGATGGACCAAATCCTCAAGACAGCAGGATGGTCAAGGGAGAAAACTTTCCAACTATTTTATCATAAACCAGTACGTAAACCTAGAACGTTTGCAGAAACAATTTTAAGTTCTGTAATATAATTTCACCCCATAAATAGGGGCTATAATTTGGTGTTAATAAATTTATCATGGATTTCAATGTCGTATTCATGTCTAAACATGTTAACACAATTCCTCCCATAGTCATTAAGGCAGATGTGATGCATGGACTCGTTTCCACGGCATGAAATCACAGAGCTTTGAAATCTTCACGTAGTCACTCACGTGAGTCTGAAGTAAAATAGTAAGATTAAACGAGAACTTACCAGTTCGAAGTTTGATCATTATTTTATGAGGAGTACGTTGAGGGAATACGTGCCCTCCACTCCCACCCTTGATCATATACTCAACTGGTATCTTCTTTTCTAATCTTACTATGTTCAGTCATTACAGTTATCTGTGATCTCAGACCGCTGCTTTGAAGAATGACACGCATGCGTCCTGGCGGGGTTTTTCACGTATTCCCTCAACGTACTCCTCATAAAATAATGATCAAACTTCAAACTGGTAAGTTCTCGTTTAATCTTACTATTTCTTTAGCCAGAGGGCAGTGAATCTGTGGAATTCATTGGCACAGATGGCGGTGCAGACCGACATTGGGTATTTTTAAAGCGGAGATTGATTAGTAAGGGCGTCAAAGATGACAGGGAGAAGGCAGGAGAATGGGATGTAAAGGAAATATAGCTCAGCCATGATCGAATGGTGGAGCAGAATCGATGGGCCTAATGGCCTAATTCAGCTCCTACATCTTATAGTCTAAGAGCACGAGACCTTTATTAAGTTTATCAAGGGGTAAATGTATTTTCCCTATGACATTGCAAACCAAAGAATCACATTGATATTGCATGTGTAATAGAGCAATATGTTCAGGTTCATCACAAGCATATTATCAAATAAATCTGAGATCAATTCAAGAGCCAATAACTAAAACGTTGCTCAAGATTATTGGTTTAATATTATTGTCACGTTTACTAAGGTACAGTAAGAAGCTTTGTTTTGCATGCTATGCAATCAGATCAGATATACATACTTGAATGCAATCAAGTCAAACTCATGTACAAAGGGGAAAATACAGAGTACGTGTAAGAGTTGTAAGGCAGCAACTCTACCGCTGCGCCACCATATTGTCCTGACACCAAGTCACGATGTTCCCTATGTCCCTTCTTTTCTCTGTCTTGTCTTTGTTTGTGATTCGGCCCACCACAATGCTGTTACCTGCAATCTTCTGGATGGAGTTAGAGCCAAATTTGGCCGTATAGCCATGAGTATATAGGAAGTGATCAAACCACAGATTTTGCGTAGGAAGGAACTGCAGATGCTGGTTTAAACCGAAGATAGACACAAAAAGCTGGAGTAACACTGCGGGTCCTACAACATCTCTGGAGGAAAGGAATAGGTGACGTTTCGGGTCGAGACCCTTCTTTCTAAACCATAGATTTTTTTGTGCTTTGGCTGCTAAAGACAAGCTTGCCAAAGGTGTTTCCATGGAAATCATGAATGTGCAGGAGATAGAACTCATTCATCTGTGAATTGCCACAATCTGTTAGATTAATAGTGGTGCTATCCTTTCAAAACTAAATGATTTCACACTGCTGGCAACACAGCAAGAGAGAGGGAGCATTTCCGAGCAAATGAATTAACATTTATATCTTGATAACTAGTCCAGCAATTTTATGGACTACTTGAAATGTAAAAATATAAAAAGCTCTATGCAAAATTAGTTCCTCAAGTGATCATTTATTATGCTTTCATGGCATGCCAGCTAGGTTGTATAATTTCACAATATTAATCCTCATAATCATAACATTTTACAAGCAAACTTTGCCAAAATGCTTCTCCACATAATACTTGATAAAACAGCTCATACTTAAAGACCAATTTTCAGCAACTATACCATTGCCTTTGGTTCATGAACCAATATGAACAATGTTGTACATTACCTTACAGTAAGTTATTCTTGAAGGAAGCAAAGATATTTTAGTTCCATCTTGCTTATTATGCACTTTTAAAACCTAGTATAAGGTAACATCAAATGTAGCTGCTGATGTAAGCTCCTAATATTTCAGGTTAACTAAACCCACCCAAATACTCAAAGACCTATCCTTTATTTCAAGATACCTTAGACTTCAGGGGTAGACAAAAATGCTGGAGAAACTCAGCGGGTGAGGCAGCATCTATGGAGCGAAGGAATAGGTAACGTTTCAGGTCGAGACCCTTCTTCAGCGGAATTGTTTCTTTTGTTCTGTGCAGAGGTTGTCCATTGGTGCCTTAGGTCAGCAAGGATATGAGGGTGGAATGTTTAAGAAGGAACTGCAGATGCTGGAAAATCAAAGGTAGACAAAAATGCTGGAGAAACTCAGCGGGTGAGTCAGCATCTATGGAGCATATGAAGGTGGAATGCAGCTTACAAAAAAAATTAGTCTCCTTTCCCAATCCATTGGAGAAGTTCATGTTCATAAATTATAGGCGCAGAATTAGGCCATTCGGCTCATTGTCAATTCCACCATTGAATCATAGCTGATCTATTTTCCTGTTCTCTTTGAACCAGTGGGTGCTAGGGTCACCAATCCTCCTCTTTCACCAGAGCAAGACATACTACAGCTAAGAGCTATTCCTTCTACTTCCATCGACTCCCCACCCTGCTACCCTGCTCCTCCTTCCACCAATAAGGAGGGGTTTATAGCATCTTCCTGCCCTCCCTTCCATTCCATCACCACTACATCTGTATGGAGTTTGTACGTTCTCCCTGTGACCATGTGGGTTTTCTCCGGGTGCTCTGGTTTCTTCCCACACTCCAAAGACATGCTGGTTTGCAGGTTAATTTAGCCGTGGCAACTGTCTACATGGTGTTCCAGAAGAAGATATATTGTACTCATACAGTAAATGTTATGATAACCTCCTATCCATAACAATAAACAAAGTAACCATCTAACTAACTAACTATGTACAGGAAGGAACTGTAAATGCTGGTTTACACTGAAGATAGACACAAAATGCTGGAGTAACTCAGCGGGTCAGGCAGCATCTCTGGAGAAAAGGAATAGATGACGTTTCGGGACGAGTCCCTTCTTCGGACTGAGAGTCAGGGGAGAGGTAAGAAAAAGATCAGAATAAATCGGACTCGGCACCAATGACCAAGGAAAAGTGGAGCCCACAATGGTCCCTTGTTGGCTTGGAAAAGATGATAACGAAGAGATATGGATGCAAACAGTGGAACTGGCAGGACGACTAGGATGGAGGAGGGGCAGAAAGAGAGGAATGCAGAGGTTACTTGAAATGAGAGAAATCAATATTTATTTTGCTGGGGTGTAACTAACTGTTAACTGATTAACTAGTTCTTTAGATCAGAAGAATTTAGTGGCAGTCCTAATATTTATAACAATGTTTCTGATAGATCATGAAAGAGAAGCTTTTTAATCTGGCAAATGGGTCAACATCCAATGATTTAAAATAATTGGCAAAGACACGAGAGGAAATTATTTTTTCACACAGATGCTTGTTAAGATCTGGAGCACATTAAATGAAGCAGGTTCTATATGAACTTTCAAAAGGTTATTATTATGAATAAAACAAAGGGTATGGTATGGGTACATTTCAAATAGCCAGCATTGGGACGAATGGAACACCTTGAATAATTTAGGCTTTTAGACTTTAGACTTTAGAGATACACCATGGAATTAGGCCCTTTGGCCCATCGAGTCTGTGCCGTCCAGCAATCACTCCGAACACTAACACTCTCCTACACACTCAGGACATTTACAATTTAAAGAAGTCAATCAACCAGCAAACCTGTACGTCTTTGGAATGTGGGAGGAAACCGGAGAACCCATAGAAAACCCACATGGTCACAAGCAGAAAGTGTAAACACTGTACAGAAAACACCTGTGGTTA
Source organism: Malacoraja senta (assembly GCA_038087875.1). Lineage (NCBI taxonomy): Eukaryota > Metazoa > Chordata > Chondrichthyes > Rajiformes > Rajidae > Malacoraja > Malacoraja senta. The sequence goes on from CM075982.1 coordinate 45,639,335, forward strand.
GGATCACTGGCACTGTAAGGCAACAACTGCGCGACTATGCTTTTGGTGGATTAGTGGGTTTTGGTTTAATTTAGTTTAGAAATACAGCGTGGAAACAGGCCCTTCGGCCCATTGAGTCCGCACCGACCAGTGATCCCCGCATATTAACTCTATCCTGCGAGACAATTTACATTCGGTTCAATTTACATTTGTACCAAGTCAATTAACCTACAAAGTACAAACCTGTACATCTTTGGTGTGAGGGAGGAAACCAAAGATTCAGAGAAAACCTACGGGGTCATGGGAAGAAGGTACAAACTCCATACAGACAGGACCTGTAGTTGGGATCAAAGTAGGGTCTCTGTCGTTGTCCGCACTGTAAGACTGCAACTCTACCACCGCGCCACTGTGCCGCCAATGTGCTGGAATAACTCAGCAGGTCAGGCAGCATCTCTGGTTGCCACTGTCCACATCCTTGTACCCCTTCGTTATCACCTCTTCCCCAACTAACAATGGGCCATTAGGGGATTCACCTATCCTTTGTCATCTGTTACCGGCCCTGCTTAGTTCTGGCCTTTTCAGTTCCCTTCCTCTTACTTTTAGTGTGAAGAAGGGTTCCGAAAAGTCACCCATCATGTTTCTCCATAGATGCTGCCTGACCAGCTGAGTTACTCCAGCACTTTGTGTCTATCTTCTGGAGAACACGGATAGGTGACGTTTTGGGTTGGGGCCCTTCCATGTTCTCCAGAGATGCTGCCTGTACTTTTCTCAGTTCAACGATCTCAGTTCACCGGGGGAAAGCTGCGCTATTAGTGGCTCGGCTTAGTGTGACAAGCTAAGGAAGACTTTACCTGCTCTCTCAGCATGGGAGTTAAAAATCTAAAGGTACTGATCGTAATGAGAGCAGGTGAGATTTGTTCTGGTTGACATCTCGTTCACAACTTGTAGCCATTGTGAAACACTAACTCGTTCTTTTAATGCACAGAATGCCTTTGCAGGTTGCCTGAACCACACAAATACAGCTTTAATTTCCTATGATCATCCTGCTTGCTGAGATGCAATGATACCTCATCATTAATGGCGCTGAATTAATATGAATTAGTAACACGAGTCAGAGCTGCTCCCAATCGAAAGGCATTCAAGCTTTATTGAAGAGGAGTGCCAATAATCCTTTTCACTGTTAATACACATCTCCATCTGTAAAGGTAGGCTTGGAATAGGCATCATTCAGGAACCGCTGCGAGCTGTAAAGTAAAATGATTATGTGCAGCCTTGGGAATTCAGCAAATTGCCGTAAGGCAGACCCCTGATGGCCTTTCGCAGGGCTGCGAACCCTTCCAATGACACGGTGGATTCCTGAGATCAGTGGTAATACTTGACCTTTCATCCCTCTGGGACCCTAAGGCCAATATAGTATAATCACCAACATATCATTTACATTGAAGAGTGAACAAAATAACTCCATTAGAGTACGGTACCCAATAAACTGCAGTCTGACGCGGGCTATAAACATCCACACACTTGACCTCTTTGGCCTCTACAGCTAGCACTTTAAAAATATACCAATACAGCTTTCCCTTTGTCTGATATTGGTTGTTCTTATGGTGAGCTGGAGAAATAGGGCTCTTGCTAAGTACTCTGTAATATACTGTGATTTTTGAAACAGAGTCTTTTTTTAAAGATACATTGAGTTACAGCTCGTTCATCGTCGTTAGTTTTGTCATCGAGTCACATAGCTGTGCAGCATAGAAACAGGCCATTCAGCCCACCTTGTCCATGTCAACCAAGTTGGCAAACTGGGCTAGTCCCACTTGCCTGCATTTGGCCCATAGTCCTCTAAACCTAATTATATCCGGTTCTGTAGCTTCCTCTGGCAGCTCATTTCAGATACGGAAAACGTTAAAATGTAATAAAAAAGAAACTGCTGATGCTGATTTATACCAAAGATAAATGCAAAATGCTGGAGTAACTCAGCGGGTCAAGAAGCATATCTCGAGAAAAATTAGGACCCTTCTTCAGATACAGAAAAAGTTGTTCCTGAGGTCTCCCCTAAATCTCTCAGCCTTCTGATTGTAGAATCCTCTACTCTGGGAAAAGACAGTGAGCATTCACTTTATCCATGCTCCTCGTGATCTTGTATCGCCCAATAAAATAAGCCCTCAGCCTCCTATGTTCAAAAGAAAAAAGTCCCCAGCGTTTCCAACCTCTTCCTGTAAGTGAAGCCCGCAAACCCAGATTTTGTCTTTCAGTCAAGCAGGCGTTAAGGCATTCATTCTTCTTTGTGTCTGTATATTTCCGCATGTCATAGAAGGGGGCCCATTTTAGTCCAGTAGTTGAAACAAGAAACTGCAGATGCTGAATTTCACAAATGAACACAAAGTGATGGAGTAACTCAGCGAGTCAGGTAGCATCACTGGAGAACAGGGATGGGTGACGTTTCAGCACGGGTCCCTTCTTCAGACTGATTGTAGGGGGGAGGGGGAGAGAAAACTGGAAGAGAGGAGAGGCAGGACAAAGTGTGGCAGGTAAGAGATGGAATTAGGCGAGGGGGAGGGGGGGGGGGGTTATAGGCAGATGGTTGGAACAAAGGCCAGAGATTAAAGCAGAAGATGTGAGACAGATTGAAGCCAGAGAAATGAATGCAGGATAAAGAGGAGGAAGGTAGAAATAGGTGCGTCCATGTGGGGCACTGGGGAAGGGGATGTAGAAAGGGGAGCTGTAGGGGAGTAAGGAGAAGGGGGGGTGGTTATTAGAAATTACCTATCAGTTCCCATTTTAGTCTATTGAGTCTATAGCACCACAGGTCCCACTCCCTGACGAATCTTCTCCTCCCAAAATTCCTCTTGAGTGTCCCAGATTCTGCCACTCACCTATACTGGGGGCAATTTACAGTGGCCAGTTATCTTACCATGTCTTCGGGATGTGGAAGGAAAGCTAAAGATCTGGTTAAAACTAATCAGTTCACAAGGAGAACATGCAAGCTCCACACAGACAGCACCAGAGCTCAGGATTGAACCCGGGTCACTGGAGCTTTGAAATAGCAGCACTGCCCGCTTCCCCACTGCGCCGCCATCTTTGATAGGTAATACCTGGCCCAGAGTCAATCTTCTTACTTTTAAGCCCTTTGCTCCTCTAGGGAGCACAGGCCAATGACAAATGTCCTCCACCTCACTCGGTTGTTGACAGTTCTTTCGAGATCTCCCCAGTTGAGCCAGACATTTCTGTCTGGGCACCTCTTCTCCAGCTGTTCCTGGGGCGACCTCGTTTCCTTTTTCCTTGGGGGTTCCATTTCAGGGCTTGCCGGGTGATGTTTGTGGCAGGTTTCCAGAGGGTGTGTCCAATCTAACTCCATTTTCTCCTTCGAATTTGTAAGTTAATGGTCTCCTGGCTTGTTCTTTACCACAGGTCCACATTGCTTACATTGTCTCTCCACCAGATGTTAAGTATTCTCCTAAGGCAAGTGTTAATGAATGTTTGCAGCCTGTTTGTAGTGTGTTTTGGTGTTTGTCGTTTTGTTTGCTCAGAGCCAATGCATGAATTAAATTCCCCTTTGTTTCAGAATCATCATTTAATTGTGGAATCGTTATATCATATTTTGCGAAAACCCATAGCCCGAAATTCCCTCTATATATGGAACTTAAACTCAAAATCAAAACCAGTTTAGTCAGTTTAATTTAATTTAGATTAGTTCAGAGAAACAGCGCAGAAACAGGCCCTTCAGCCCATGGAGTCCATGCCAACCAGCAATACCGGTACACCAGCGCTATCCCACACACTAGGGACAATTTACAAACTTTACTGAAGCCAATTAACCTACAAACCTGCACGTCTTTGGGAGGTGGGAATCCGGAGCACCCAGAGAAAACTCTTGCAGTCGCAGGGAGAACGTACAAACTGTATAGACAGCACCCATAGTCGGGATCAAACCCGGGTCTCTGGCGCTGTATTGCAGCAACTCTACCATCGTGCCGCCCCCAAGTTCTAAACAAATTTCCTGGGCATCTTGTTAGAATATGCATAACCCATAAAGTGAATGCAAATCAGTGTAAGCATTGAGGAAAATTGTGCCTTCCAGCACAAAAATTCAATGTTCAATTCATTCAAACATCATTCATACACATCTAGTGTGGGATGTTTAAGTGTCCGCAATAGGAGAAGCTTTTCGATTTTTTTGCTTGATTTATACTTATGCCAAAAAAAAAATCCATTGAAGGAACAGAAAATACAGTGCAGGACTCAGAAGGGATAGATTTTTCTTTTAAAAGATGATTAAATAATTGCAATAAAACACCAGAAAAATGACTATGCTTCCTGCAGAGGCAGAAAATATGGACGTACTTCATAGGGAATCTCTCAGCAAGCACAATTAAGCCAAATTCATGTGCATTACTCTTTAAATTGAGGCCAGTGCCATGTTCTGGACCAAGATGCATTTTGGAGAAGGGATCAATAGACGATAGTAAAAGATCTCTGTGCCTTGTGCTCTGGTGCATAGCTCACAACAAACCTTCCACTGCTTTTTAGGCTGTTTATTTTAAACTGAATTGCATCAAGATTAAATCCCGAATAATGAAAGGCCTAGATAGAGTGGATGCGGAGAGGATATTTCCAATCATGGACCAGAGGGCACAGCCTCAGAATAAAAGGACGTGCCTTCAGAATGGAGATAAGGTGGAATTTCTTTAGCCAGAGGGGGGTGAATCTGTGCAATTCATTGACACAGACGGCGGTGGAGGCCAAGTCATTGGGGTATTATTAAAGCAGATATTTATAGTAAAGGTGTCAAAGGTTATAAGGAGAAGGCAGGAGAATGGGTATGAGAGGGAAAAATAGATCAGCCATGATCAAATGGTAGAGCAGAGTCGATGGGCCAAATGGCAGACTCGATGGGCCAAATTCTGCTCCTAGAACTTACGATCGTTTGTCCAAAGGAAACTCAAGGTAAACTTACAAAACTTACAATAAATTTGAAAGACAGAAAAATCAATAGAGGTAGGAAGATATTTATAACTTGAAGACATCCTTTGGAAAGCTTGCAGGGAAATACATAATGTGGTTGCCTGCAAATGCACCATCAATTAAACAGAGTAAACCTGCAAAACTGGCATCTTACCTTTAGACTTTAGACTTTTAGACTTTAGGGGTACAGTGCAGCAACACGCCCTTTAGCCGCGTGTTGCGGCACCCACCGAGTCCGCGTCGACCAGCGATCATCCGTACACTAGCATTATCCTGCAGACTAGGGACATTTTACAATTCTACCAAAGCCAATTAACCCACAAATGGTGTGGGAGAAAACCCGCGGGGTCACAGGGAGAACGTACAAACCATACAAACAGCATCTGTAGTCAGGATCGAACCCAGGATTCTGGCGCTGCAAGGTAGCAACTCGACCACTACCCAAAGGGCACTGCCCGAGCCAGCTGCCTGCCCCTTTTCCGGGGTTACGTCCACGCCCGGGTGGTGTTAGACAGGGACTACGCGCTGTCCACGGGCGCCCTGGGGGGATTTCCTGGACCGCTGGACACCACGGGTGATGAATGCATCCTTGACAAGGATTGTAACATAGTTATATAGTAGTTTATTTAGTATATTTGTTTGTCTTGTAGTATGGTGGGGGGTTCTGTTTTGTTATATTGTATTGAAAATATTATTTTTTAATAATTGATTAATTTTTTGGTAATTAAAAAATAAATTTATAAAACTGTGCCGCCCAAAGCAGAGCTGATCATTTTCCCTAAAATCGCCTCCTATGATCTCTTATTTGTACCTAGCGGCCTCTCATGAATTCCAAGATTGAAATTTCACTGCCTGCATTCTGACGTCTGTCATACATGCTCACCATTTGAACCCTTGTTGGCCCAAATGGACGCATAGTGCTGGAGTAACTCAATGGTTCAGGCAGCATCTCTGGATATCATGGATAGATGACGTTTGGATGAAGAAGGAGTCCAATCTGAAGAAGGGTCCCAACCTGAAACGTCACCTATCCATGTTGTCCAGTGATGCTGCCTGACCCATTGTGTTACTCCGGCACTTTGTGTCCCTTTGTCTAAACCAGTATCTGCAGTCCTTGGTTTCTACCTGTTGGCCTCCGCTGGCTTCTTCTTTGTTCAACTGATTGAATGCTAACTCTTCATCCTCACCTTAACATGGTTGCACCCTGTGACATCCTCTGCCATTTGCCGTGCCTGGCCTCTGCTCCATGACATCCTCTGCTATTTTGCTGTGCCTGGCCTCTATGTTCTCCCAGTTCCAGGTTCTTGTATGCTCCTGTCCACCAGCTGTGTTTGCAGGAGATACAAACTCTGATCAAACTGAGAACCATAATTAAGCAGCCTGTCCTCTACACAAGTGTAATGGTGACACCACTGAAATAATTCCCTCTCCTCAAGACCATTTGACTTGTTCATTCAATAAATTAATAACCACAATACCAATGCAAAAAAAAAACCCAAAGGCTGTAGTACGATCAAAGACAGTCAATAGAAGTTCATAGTTGACGTTAGTGTTGTGTAGTGTTTAAGAACCTGATGGTTGTTGGGAAGAAGCTGTTCTTGAACCTGGTGGTCGTGGTTTTCAGACTGCTATACCTTCTTCACAATGGTAGGAGTGGAATGAGAGCGTGGCCAAGGTGGTGTGGGTCTATGATGATTTTGGCTGCCTTTTTGACCAAGTTCCTCCTATGGATGGTTGGGAGGTCAGTACCAGTGATGGACCAAGTAGTGTCTACCAAACTCTGTAATCTCCTTCATCCCTGGGCTTTCGAGTTGCCAAACATGCCCATGATGTAATCAGTCAATATGCTCTTTATTGTACACCTGCAAGTTCAAGCAAGTATATGTCGACATACCAAATCTCCTCAATCTTTTGTGTAGAAAGGAACTGCAGATGCTGGTTTATACCGAAGATAGACACAAAGTGCTGGACTAACTCAACTGGTCGGGCAGCATCTCTGGAGAAAAAGGATGGGTGACTTTTCGGGACAGGTTCCTTCTTCAGACTTCAGGATGATGAAGGGTGCTGACCCGAAACGTCACCCATCCTTTTTCTCCAGAGATGCTGCCCAACCCATTCCAGCACGTTGTGTCTATCTTCTCAATCTTCTAACTGCCTTCCATAATGGTATTCTTCTATCGTGACACATTGTGCAAAGCAGTATGTATGGAACTGGCATGAAAATAGGACCACTTCAAATGTTCAGAAAACATATGGCAAATAAAGCAAAGAAAACTAGGAAAATATGCAAGTGGAGGAGACCCAGAATTTAAATGACTATGTATTATAATATATTAAAAACAGCGTTGGTTTGCAGGAAAAGATCGTAATGGTTTTTGAATGGAGCCAGCAGAAGCTCTGATCAAACTGCTGTCTACCTAAACCAATTGAGATCAATTCCAATTCGATTAGCTGCACAAATCCAGGTCATAGACTGACACAGATCAATTTATTGTAAGCATGGCTCAATTCGGATAAAATCAAATGTACTTAAACAAACTAAATCATATTAAAAATTGGTTTGCAAAGCAACAGATCAAATATAAAATGATCCACATTAAATAAAGGGCACGCAAGGCCGCCACCTATGAAAATCTAGAGGTCTCAACATGAAGCCTGAGCTACGTTAACTGAGGAACATCATATTGCCCTGCTGATTTTAATTCCAGGCCTTTGTAAATGTTACCCAAAATTAGAGGATCAAAAATCAGAGGCAGATTGCAGGAGCAAGAAATCGTGTGGATCCATCGCAACATAACTTCATCGAAGGCCTTCTCCTGTGGTGGAAGGTCCAAGGCCCTAAGGAGATGTCTCGTGTTCCTCTGGACCAATAACCCATTCCTTCTCACCAGAGATGTTGCCTGTCCCGCTGGTGTTACTCCAGCTTTTTGTGTTTATGTTTGGTTTAAAGCTATCTTCGGCATCTGCAGTTCCTTCTTACAGACTTTAACATACCTCTCACTAATGTGCCTCACAGCGCCAAAGACCTCGAGTGCTGCCTGCGTGGAGTTTGCACGTTCTCCCTGAGCTACGTTAACTGAGGAACATCATATTGCCCTGGGTTTCTTCTGGGTGCTCTGGTTTCCTCCCGCATCCCAAAGTCATGCAGATTTGCAGGTTAATTGGCCTCTGTAAATTGCACCCAGTATGTAGGGAGTAGATGAGAAGTTGGATAATATAGAACGCGTGTGAACGGGTGGTCGTTGGTCCACGTGGACTCGATGGGCCGAAGGACCTGTTTCAATGTTGTATCTCTAAATTAAACAAAAACTAAAGGGAAATTCTGCATGGTCAGGGCACACCTGCCATGCTTTAGTCTTTGGGATTTAACCATGCATTTTTTACCCCTTCTAAAAAAGCCTCTCCCCCAACCCTTATCTCCTTGTTAAAGTTACCTCATGTCACCAACAATATCATCATTGAATTTAACACTATTACCATCTCACCTTCAGGAGTCTCACACAGCCAGAATGAATTATAAATTAAAGTTGAAGGGAGAACAGAGGATGATTAGATCTGGCCTTAACTCCCTTCCATACACAGGAAGGGTGCGAAAAATGAGTTAAGAATTGTCTTGGTTTCGATTCAAATCCACCGATTGTGGAACACAACCCCCAGGGGAGAGAGATACAAGGAACTGCAAATGCTGGAATCTTGAGAAAAAACACAAAGTGCTGGAGGATCTCAGCAGGTCAGACAGCATCTGCAGAGTGAATGGGAACTTTCAGGACTTTCTTCAGTCTTACATCCGTCTAAAGAAGGGCACAAAATGCTGGAGTAACTCAACGAGTCAGGCAGTATCTCTGGAGAAATGGAATAGGTGATGTTTCGGGTCGAGATCCTTCTGTGGACTGAAGAATCGGAAGATTGAAGAGACAGAAGAGTCTAAAGAGTCTTCCCAATCCTATTCCCCTGCCTTCTACCCTGTAATATCAATGATTGTTCAGAAGGCTGTAGATGCTGGAAATCTGAAATCCAATATCTGAAATAAAAATAGAAAATGCTGGAGACACACACTTATGGGCCTGTCCCACTTAGGCGATTTTTCAGCGGACCGCCGGCGACTGTCAAGTTGCCAGCAGTCGCCTGAAAAACCGGCAACTGGAACGGCGACTGTCAGAGTGGAACACACACACACACATCGTTTCCTTCACCAGCCCATTATGCAGGCGCGGGACAGGGCAAGCGGGGGGGAAGCGCTGTCTACAAAGTTCACACGGTGCAAAGCCAAGGTGAAACAGACACACACCGCGATGAACAGGAAGGTTGGCGCTGTAAAAAGACGGCTAAAGCACAGTGTACGGTAAGTCCTTTAAAAGAGGGGGGAAAGGGGGGAGAAGGAGTGGAGACAACGTTTAAGAAGCCAGAGATACACGGCTGTGAAGCTCGGCGGACATTAACATTGCCAGTTGGTTATCCTTGGTTCTGAAAACTACTGCTTACCTTTTTTTTTCCCAATGAGCCAATGAAATTCACCGGTCAGCACCGGCTACAACCTACGAGAACCTCAGAGGACCTTCGACCTCCTGGCAACCCATTAGGACCTTCTGGCGACCCACCTACGGCTCGAGAATTCTCGCTAATCTCCATGGCGGCTTCATTCTAGTCGCCGCTAATTTTTCAACATGTTGAAAAATTCACGATGACCAAAATGAGACCACGACTAGTTCTCAGAATGCGGGAACTCCTCACGACCATGAAGGCGACTCCCCGGCAACCACCCGCGAACATGTGGCGACCATGTGGCGACTGCATAGTCTCCTGCAGTCGCCTAAAATGTAGCCTAAGTGGGACAGGCGTATAAGTCAGGCAGCTGCAAGTTCAGTTCCAAGATCTTTCATCAGAACTATTATGAAACTTCTAATTGACTGTGGGCAGCAATCCATTACAGATAAATGTAAGGACCGCTGTGAACCCCTTGATGATTAATCTCATTCATTAAACTCCATACAACATGCATACCATCATCTACAGGATCTTTGATGTTTCATAGTTTGTAAAAAAAGACAAGGCAGAAATAAGGAATTGCCCGCAAATCCCACATGGAAATTAATTACACCAACTAGTTTTTTGACAGCACTGCTTAATGCTAATCTACACTCAAAAGTACTCACCAGAACTCAAAATGAATTCGCTATTTAAGCAGTCAAATGCCTTACTGCATTAATCCATTCTTAGTATGGATTAGACTCATGAATGCTTGAACTTCTCTATTAAGTGCAAGTTAGGGGTGGCACGATGGCACAGCGGTAGATTTGCTACCTTATAGTGCCAGAGACCCGGGTTCGATCCTGACTACAAGCGCTGTCTGTATGGAGTTTTGTACCTTCTCCCCATGACCTTGTGGGATTTCTCCAGGAGCTCAGGTTTCCTCCCACACTCCAAAGACATACAGGTTTGTCGGTTAATTGTCTTCAGTAAAAATTGTAAAATGTCCCTAGTGAGTAGGATAATGCTAGTGTATGGGATGCTGGTCAGTGCGGACCTGATGGGCTGAAGGGCTTGTTATAGAGTCATAGTCTTACAGTGCGGAAACAGGTCCTGCTGCCCAACTTGCCCACACCGGCCAACATGTCCCATTTACACTAGTCCAACCTGCCTGCATTTGGCCCATATCCCTCTAAACCTGTCCTATCCGTGTAACTGTCTAAATGTTTATGAAACCTTGCGATAATACCTGCTTCAACTACCTCCTCTGGCAGCCAGCTCCATACACCCTCCACCCTTTGTGTGAAAAATTTACCCCTTAGATTCCTCTTAAATATATCCCCCCTCGCCATAAAATTATGTGTCCGCTGGTTCTCAATTCCCCTGCTCTGGGCAAGATACTCAATCTATTCCTCTCACGTTTCCATGCTGTGTCTCTAAAATAAACTAAAGTAAAACTTTAGTAAAAACAGGCAGAAACTAAATGTGATTATACATTTGTCTTGCTCATTATGATAGGATACATTTGGCTCAATGCAGATACCATGTTCACAACAGGCAACTCCGGTGTAGCTGTCAAACAGACACTAAGTTCAAAGGACATCTGTAACCTGCCTGGACATAAAGGAGTTAAGACGACTGACTCCAGCAGAGAGGCAGGAACTATGTGCCTTCTATCTGAAACAGTGTAAAATGGGTTTACAGGCCAATCACAACCCAATTTTATCATTGGGAAATAAACACCGAGTAAAGAAAGATGAATCTCAGTATTGTTCTCCTACTGCCCACACAGTGTCCTGAATTCCTCTGTGTGGGATTGCTTCTATTAAACGTTGTGTTCCTGAGTGCTTCAAACCAAATGCATTACATTCTTCACAGCCCACATCTCCAACGGAAAGAATTCTGTGTTAATATTTATTTACATCTGCCTTGAAGTCGAACCGTTAAAAAGACAAACTCAAAATAGATTTTTAAGACCTTATTTATTTGCTGCTTTATTCTCTCCCCCCCTTGCAGTCTGAAAGAGGAAAACTTCATAAAACTGTTCCAATGAGAGTGTTGATGAAGCATGAAGCAAAAGCTGAACAAAATGTATCATCCTCGCGATACATTGAGTTGAGTCGTGGCCGTATTTTAATATCTGGGTCCGATTTAGTTCATGTATTCATTTAATATTAGACTTCCTCATCACCCTCTTCGCAACAGATTGGACTGGAGCGAAAATCCTAGAGGGGAAACAATTAAAAAAAATACAACTGGAGTAACTCAGTGGGTCAGGCAGCATCTCTGGAGGATATGGATAGCCGTTGTTTCGGGTTGGGACATTTCTGCAGACTGAGGGAAATCTGGAAGAGAAATAGGGGGGGGGGGGTGGGGGGCAGGCAGGACAAAGCCAGCTAAGTGATAGGTGGATACAGATGAGAGGGTGTTGTTTGGCAAGAGAGGGGGACAAAGGCCAGGGGTGAAAAGGGGACAACAAGCTGTGGGATAAGGAAAAAACAGATGTAAATTGTGAGGCCAGGGGAAGGGATATGTGGAAGGGGATGGGGAAGAGGGGAAATGGGGCAGGAGAGTGGGAGAAATGGGTGCACAGCACAGGGAAGAGAGAGGGGAGATGAAAGAAGGGATGGGAAAGAAGAAGGGGTGGGGGATTGTTGGTTATTTATCTAGATTTAGAGATCAGCCACTGAAAATAATCATGCAGGTACAGCAGGCAGTGAAGAAAGCTCATGGCATGTTGGCCTTCATTGCGAGAGGATTTGAGCTTAGGAGCAAGGAGGTCCTACTGCATTTGTACAGAGCCCTGGTGAGACCGCAACTGGAGTATTGTGTGCAGTTTTGGTCTCCTAATGTGAGGAAGGACATTATTGCTACTGAGGGAGTGCAGCCTAGGTTCACCAGATTAATTCCCGGGATAGCAGGACTGACATATGATGAAAGAATGGGTCGACTGAAAGAGGGGATCTTATAGAAACATATAAAATTCTTAAAGGATTTGACAGGCTAGATGCAGGAAAAAGTTCCCGATGTTGGGGAATCCAGAACCAGGGGTTACAGTCTAAGAATAAAGGGTAGGCCATTTAGGACTGCGATGAGGAAAAACTTTTTTCATCCCAGCGAGTTGTGAATCTATGGAATTCTCTGCCACAGAAGGCAGTGCAGGCCAATTCACTGGATGTTTTCAAGAGAGAGTTAGATTTAGCTCATAGGGCTAAAGGAATCAAGGGATTTGGGGAAACAGCAGGAACGGGGTACTGATTTTAGATGATCAGCCATGATCATATTGAATGGCGGGGCTGGCTCGAAGGGCTGAATGGCCTACTCCTGCACCTGTTTTTCTATGTTTCTAAATTTCTATTTTTTCTAATTCATTGTTCATACCATTGGGTTGTAAGCTACCCAAGCAGGATACAAGGTGCTGTTCCTCCAGTTTGTGTGAAAAGATAATATTGTGAGTATGTTGCCAGTCCCATCAGCAAGGAAGCTATTATTCTCTCTGGAGGTTGGTCTGGAACATATTTGACAGAATAGTTCAGGGTGACATAGTGACACAGTGATAGAGTTGCTGCCTTAGAGCACCAGAGACCAGGGTTCGAACCTGGCTATGGGTGTTGTCTGCAACACCCTCTCATCTGTATCCACCTATCACTTAGCTGGCTTTGTCCTGCCACCCCCCCCCCCCCCCCCATTTCTCTTCCAGATTTCCCTCTCGTGTGCCCACGTGGGCTTTCTCCGGGTGCTCCGGTTTCCTCCCACATTCCAAAGACGTGCAGGGTTGTAGGTTAATTGGCTTCTGTAAATTGTCTCTTGTGTGTAGGATCCAACTAGTGTATGGTTGATTGCTGGTCACGCGGCTCGATGGGCTGAAGGGCCTAGTACCGCACTGTATCTCTAATATCTAAAGTAAAGTAATAGTACCTAATACACATTAACCCTCAACCTTCAATTATGGAGACCAATAGCCTCTCTGACTGTGGTGCATCAGTCATAACTAAACTTCAATGCTAAACTTCAATTCAGCTACAGTACATCTTTATTTTTTGCACTGATGCAAACTAGTTAATCTTTGCAAGGTAAAAATTTAGATTTGGTTTCCATTCTGTGCAGCGCCAATGCTTTTAAGTGCAGCTTCTGGCACATTTAAATACGGAAGTTACAACTCTACAAATGGATCTATCTACAAAGGTAAAGCGCACTGTGCATGGTTGGAAATGGTCCATGGGAGCTCATTACATGAGAATTTTTTATATTTGTTTTATGTTAAAAATAAATCAAGAAGGAAGAATAAGACTACTGTGTCGGCCACAATCAAATTGAAGAGTAAATTCAGTTAGTCGTGCTGCACCGGTGCATCTGGTAAAGTTGTTGTCTCATAATTCCAACAACCCGGGTTCATTCCTGACCTCTGGTGCTGTCTATGTGCAATTTTCACATTTTTCCTTTGATCCCAAGAGTTATACTCCATTCCAATCTCCTCCCACACCCCAAAAGACATGCAAGCTGTAGAATAACTGACCAGTGTAAATCGACTATAACGTGTAGATGAGTGATAGAATTCGAGGGGAGTTGATGAAATTGTGAGGAGAATATAACAACATTTAAAAGACATTTGGACAGCTACAAGGTTGAGGCGGGTATAGGCCAAATGCGGGCAGGTGGGACTAGCATAGATAGGACCTCATGGTTGGCATTGGGCATGTTGGGCTGAAGGGCTGTTTCCATGCTGAATGACTCTATAATTCTATGGCATTCACAAAGGATTAGTGTAAATGGCCATTTAATGTTCGGCACAGACTCAATGGCTGAAAGTGTTTCCATGTGGTTTGACTCTGACGATAATGTAACTATTTTAGGATTATAAAATGGTATCGGGATGTCCTATGAGCATCCCAGATACCTAGAGATGTTCTCAATCCACTGCAGATTATGCCAGAGATCATTTTTGTCCAGCTATTGCTTCAGGACACTCGATAATGCAAGACAATGATTTGAAATTGGATGGCAAGGTGGCCTTTTAAAACAAAAGAAATTGTGAGAGGAAATAAATACACTGAAGCAAATTGCTTGTGACACACGTGGACTCTATGGGAGAAAATCTTCTGACTATGGAAACATTTCCTCTGAGACCATTCGGTTTGGGAGGGAAAAATAAGATTTTTTTTTCCATTTCAAAAATATTCTTCATTCATAATACATGCAGCAAATACAATTGGCACACATATTTCCCCACATTTATTGAACCATCATTGCAACACTTCCCCTTACATAATTCCAATGTATTCCCTTACAATATCCCCTCTTTAAATAACCCATCCATTAAACCATTGGGAGGCAATAGACAATAGACAATAGATGCAGGAGTATGCCATTCGGCCCTTCGAGCCAGCACCGCCATTCAATGTGATCATGGCTGATCATCCCCAATAATAGACAATAGACAATAGGTGCAGGAGTAGGCCATTCGGCCCTTCGAGCCAGCATAGGTCCCATCTCTCAGTGTCCAGTGGTAGCAAGATTCAGAAAGAACAGAAGGTACTTGTTGGAACTAGCTTTGCATTATTCAGCTCCTGTTTAAGATATTCAGAGTGAGACCTTCCAAATCATCGGTTGAAATGGGCACAGTGGATGTAAAATTCCACATCATTCCCGGTTCACAATGACCATTGTGTGCATCCAGAGCAATTGCAATGGGATTGATCTGGACACTGCCCGATCCATCACGGGTACTGACCTCCCCACCATCGAAGGGATCTACAGCAGGCGCTACCTCAAAAGATGCGGCCAGCATCATCAAAGACTCACACCACCCTGGCCACGCTCTGATTTCACTTCTACCATTGGGAAAATCATAGAATCATGGACCCCTACAGCACAGAAACGGGTCATTCGGCCCACGATATTTGTGCCGAATATGATGCCAAGTTAAACTGATCTTATCAGAAGTACATGATCCATATCCTTTTATTTCTTGCACTTCCATGTACCTATCTAAAAGCCTATTGAATGCCACTATCGTATCTGCCTCCACCACCACCATCCCGGCAATGCGTTCTCGGCCTCCACCACTCTCTGTGTGAAAAACTTGCCCCGCTCATCTCCATTAAACATTTTTCCTCTAACGTTATAGCTATACCCTCCCCGCTGGGAATAAGGTATAGGAGTCTAAAAAACCGTGACCTCAATGTTCGAGAATAGTTTCTTCCCAACAACCATTAGACTCTTGAACACTATACAACACTAACCTCAACTATGAGGTGTGAACTGCCATTAGTTGCACTAAGGACTGGGGCGTTTTGCACTTGTAGTGGGGTTATTCCTGTATTGAATTTTTGTTTATTATATATTAGCTATGTGTATTGTGTTTACAGGCTTGTTATGTGCTGCAAGTAAGAATGTCTTTGTCCATTGTCGGTACATATGACAATTAAACATTCTTGATGCTTGACTCATGAGGTGGTCCACTCATTGACGTGGACTTAACGAACCAGAGACATTTTTAACAATATGCTTCTCATGGATTTTCTTTTAAATATAAGGGTTTTATTGGTTGCTTTGTATCTTTTGCTCTATTTCATCTTGGCATCATAATAAGATCGGAACATTTCTGTGAAAAAAGCTAAAAAGCATATTGTCTGCAAAAGTCCTCCAGAGCCCAACTAGATTTGAAGCTGACTGGATTCATGAAGAGAACGGGAAAATGATAAATGGATAGAGATGAAAGGTGGTTGTCACACCTAAAACAAAAGCAGAATATTTATTAATAGCAGCATATAAGATAATGTTAGAAATAGAACAGTGTGTATTTCTCACAGCAGACTGGTGCACAGCATAGAAAATCAACTAAATCATAAGAACAGTCTCTTCAGCTCAGTTTACAGTAGTTTAGTATATTGTCACGTGTACTGAGGAACAGCTAAAAGTGTTTTTGTTGCATGCTATGTTGTCAACGGAAACACAATCTTAAGGGACTGGACAGGCTAGATGCAGGAATGCAGGATGCAGGATGCAGGATCCCAATTTTGGGGGAGCCCAGAGCCAGGGGTCACAGTTTAAGAATAAGGAGTTGGCCATTTAGGACTGAGAGGAGAAAAAAATGTTTTCTTCCAGAGAGTTGTGAAACTGTGGAATTCTCTGCCATGGGAGGCCGTGGAGGCCAATTCATTGGATGTTTTCAAGAGACAGTTAGATATAGCTCTTAGGGCTAACGGAATCATGGGATATGGGGAGAAAGCAGGAACAGGGTACTGATTTTGGATGATCAGCCATGATCATATTGAATGGCGGTGCTAGCTCAAAGAGCCGAATGGCCTACTCCTGCGCCTATTTTCTATGTTTCTATACATGATTACAATTAAGCCGTCCATAGTGTACAGATGATTGAGAACATTACGTTCTCCAGTTTTAGGTAACCACTATCAAACACTAACCTTCCCCTTTCTCCTCAAAACACACCCACCCCCCTTTCTATCCCCTCTCCCCTGCACCCCACCTAGACTTGCACCTATTTCTCCCATCCCCTTTCCTTCCACCTACATTCCTTCCTCTGGCTTCACTATTCGCAACTCTTTAATCCTATTGTGGTACACGTGACAATACCTTTGAACCTTTGAACTTTTTATCTCACTATTTTCTTCATCTCTGGCCTTTGCCAAACTATCTGCCTATCAAACCCCCCCTCACTGTGCTCATTTATTACCTGCCACGCTTTGGCTTCTCATCTATCTAACCCCCCCCCCCCCCCCCCCCACCCACACACACAATCAGTCTGAAGAAGAATCCCGGACTAAAACATCTCATATCTATGTTCATCAGAGATGCTGCCTGACCTGCTGAGTTATTCCAGCGTTTTCTGTCTTTTTGTTTGGGCTGTCATTAAATGCCAGTCTTCACCGATTGCACCGTGTAAACAACTTTAATGCCAATCTAAAGCCCTTAGGGGTCACACCTGAATACAAATTTAATGTTGATAATTATTTTTTAATTATATGTGCAAGAGTGTGCTACACACCTCCACATATTTTGGAACTGATTTCCCAGAGCAATTGAGTCAATCAGAGTGGAAACACGCCCATCAGCCCAACTTGACCATACCGGCCAACATATCCCATCTACACTCATCCCACCTGCCTGCATTTGGCCCATATCCCTCTAAACCTCTCCTATCCGTGTATTTGTCTAAATGTTTCTTAAACTTTGACTTAGTACCTGCCTCAACTACCTCCTCCGGCAGCTTGTTCCAAAACACTCTCTGTGTGAAAACGTTATCCCGCAGATTCCTATTAAATACTTCTCCCATCACCTTAAAGCTAAGTCCTCTGGTTCTCGATTCCCCTACTCTGGGCAAGAGACTCTGTGTGTCTACCCAATCTATTCCTCTCAAGATTTTGTACACCTCTGTAAGATCATTTCTCATTTTCCAGCCCTCCAAGGAATAGAGTCCTAGCCTGCTCAACCTGAGATGAACATAATTGCTAACCACTCTTCTCAGATGCACTTTATGCTAACTACCGAAATCTAATTTCTCCCTTTCAGACCTTGCAGCAAATAATATAAAATAATGGAAGCACAAGAGACTGCGGATGCTGGAATCTGGAATGGAAAGCAAACTGCAAGAAGAACTCAACAGGGCAGACAACATTTGTGGAAGCAGAAGGATGGTTGGCATTATGGGTTGAGACCCTGTATCAAGACTGACAGTGCAGAGAGAAGATAGCCAATGTAAAGAGGTGAGAGGGAGGGGGGAGATAAAGGCTAGTAGTAAACCAGCAGAGATGATGTAACGATGGAGTTACATCAGGGCAGGGGTGGAGTCCTTGATGAGCAGAAGGAATCAGCTGGGGAAGAGGATAGGAAGGGTAGCATTAGGGGAAGGGGATACACGGGGCGGAGAGCTGTGTGGATGATAGACTGATGAAACTAGGTGCAGAAGGGATAAACGGGTGGAGGGAGGGGGGGAATAAGAGAGAGCCTCAGTAAACCAACAGGAGTGGGATAGGAATATAGTGGCTGCAGACTACCTGGAGTTGGAACATTCAATATTTTTACCATGAGGTTGTAGGCTACCCGAGTAGAATCTGAGGTGTTGATCGTCGATAAAATTAAACTGGCAGTTCATAAATGTATGTTTTTTTTTTCTCTCTGCAAAAGGTGACTCAGAGTTATAGCTGCACCGTGCTTGAGGCAAGATACGCCACCACCACACCCTGATCAGATCGTAGATCATCCTGGACAATGTACACGTTAGACATGGGTAAACTGGAAGCATCAAAATAAGAAACGGATGAGAGGCTCTACAATTATTTTTGATTAACGAACCATCAAAATTTCAGTTGACATCAGTAGTACAGTTCTCAATTAATGTTCGATTACTTAACGAAACATTCACCTATAGTGGGTGCTGCTGTCAATCTGCATTAAATACTACATTATTTGGAAACATTTAGTGATTTAGTGGTAGGTTTAATTTCCCCTTTAAGATAAATTGGATCATTCATTGATCACTGCTTGTTTTCTGCTTTGATGGCATTTATTACCCTCTCTCTTCCTTGACACCACCCACAAAGAAAACACTTAATATTTAACGAAAACAGAAGCTCATTGGATTTTTCATGCTTGGGCTTTTCCAGTCCACTTTACTGTTCACTGGTCAATTGTTTGACTGCAATAGGAAATAGCTCTCAGTTTAACAATTTAAATCTCGAAACTGCATGGAGTATTTAATGTGGGTTTTTTCACATTTGAAATCTGATAACATGTACAGGATTTGTTTGGGGGGGGGGGGATAAAAGATAGGCTGCAGTGAAAAACTAAAACCACCACAGGGTTAACATGTCCATTTTTGCGAAAACAGTGGGAGTGTGGGCTGAAATCCATGACCTTTGGCACTTTGACTTTCTCCATCAATCATACTTATGAATGTTCCATCAACCAGGTTGCAAGATGGCTGCTCTCAACGTGGGGGAGGGGAAGGACTGTTTACGTCAGTCTTCATTTTGAACAGCTCGTCGTGAAGTGGCGGTGAAGAGAGTCACCCCCCATCTTCTGTTTCTTGTGTAAAGTTGGAAAAGGAACAGATTAAGTAAACGTGTAGGAAGGAACTGCAGATGGTGGTTTACACCGAAGATAGACACAAAATGCTGGAGTAACTCAGCGGGACAGGCAGGATCTCTGGATAGAAGGAATGGGTGATGTTTCGGGTTGAGACCTGAAACATCAGCCATTCCTTCTATCCAGCGATGCCGCCTGTCCCGCTGAGTTACTCCAGAATTTTGTGACGATCTTAGATTAAGTGAAGGTGTATGTTGATGGCTATCAGCCAGTTGATAGCACCTGGACCAGTTGAGTGGATCGCTCCAATCCCTCTGTGATATACATGTTCAGGGCAGCCTGCAATGTGGCACGCTGATTCTAATCTGTAGTTCAGCAAGTCAGTGATGTTTAGTTTAGTTTATTGTCACGTGTACCGAGGTACAGTGAAAAGCTTTTGTTGTGTTCTAACCAGTCAGTGGAAAGACAATGCATGATTATGATCGAGCCGTCCGCAGCATACAGACAGATAAAATATAAAGGGTAATAACGATTAGTCCAGTAAAGTCCAGTAACATTTGGTCCGAGGGTCTCCAATGAGGTAGATAGTTGTTGCTAGGTGGTTCTCCATTTCTCTGGACTGCTCTTTAGTTGTTGGTAGGATGGTTCAGTTGCCTGATAACAGCTGGGAAGAAATTGTCCCTGAATCTGGAGATGTGCGTTTTCACACTTTTATACCTATTGCCCGATGGGAAAGGGGAGGAGAGGGAGTGACCAGGGTGTGACTCATCCTTGATAATGCTGCTGGCCTTGCTGAGACAACATAAAGTGTAGATGGAGTCAATGGAAGGGAGGTTGGTTTGCGTGATGGTCTGGGCTGCGTCCACAATTCTCTGCAATTTCTTGCAGTCTTGGATGGCGTTGTTTCCAAACCATGCTGTGATGCATCCTGATAAAACGCTTTCTATGGTGCATCTGTCTCATTTGTTCAGTAAATAAACATACCCTCTGCATCCTGTACCCTGGTGGATCCACATACATAGAACATAGAACAGTACTGCACGGGAACAGGCCCTTTGCTCCACAATATCGGTGCCGATCATGATGCCAAGATTAACTCTTATCTGACTTGTAGAAAGAAGGAACTGCAGATGTTACTTTTCCGAGGAAAGTTACAAAATGCTGGAATAACTCAGTGGGACAGAGAGCAACCTCAGAGAACATGGATAAGTGACGTTTCAGGTCGGGACCTTTCTTCAGACTCCTGAAGGTGTGAAGAAGGGTCCCGACCCAAAACATTGCCCATTCATGTTCTCCATGGATGTTGCCTGACCTGCTGAGTTACTCCATCATTTTGTGTCTTTCCTTCTCATCTGAGTGGTCTGCACATACTGTAATCCTTATCTCTCCATTCCCTGCATATCCATATGCATATCCAAAAGTCTCTTAAAAGCCTCTACAGCATCTGCCTTCACCACCACATCGACTAGTTCTCCTTTATGTATGCTGCAAGATACAAAGAGATTTGGTAAAAACGATTTTGCCTTTGTAAACCCATGTTGTCTCTTCCCAAGCCTGCTATAATTTCCATGTCCATTTACCAACTACCAAATAATCGGTGTATAGTGGAGAGCATATTGACTGGTTGCATCACGGACTGGTCCAGCAACTTGAATGCCCAGGAACAATGAAGATTGGAAAATGTCCCCAAGTCTATCATGGGTATTGACCTCCCTACCATCAAAAGGATTTATTACAGATCTCAAAAAGGCAGCCAGGGTCATCGGAGACCCACAGCATCCTGGTTACACTCTTATTTCACTCCTGCTATTGGGAAGAAGGTATGGGGGCCTGAAAACTGTAATGTCCAGGTTCAGGAGCAGCTTCTTCCCCACAGCATCAGACTATATAACACCACAACCTCTGAATAGGCTCCAAACTACAGACTTTAGTTTTAGGGCTTTAGTTTTGACTTTGCACTATTATTGTTTGATAATTTGTTTGTTTGGTTCATATTCTACGTGTATGATATATATCACACACACCCACACACACACACACACACACACACACACACACACACACACACACACACACACACACACACACACACACACACACCCACACACACACACACACACACACACACCCACACACACACACACCCACACACACACACACACACATACACACACACACACACATCATACACAAACACACACACACTTACACACACGCACATCACACACGCACACACACACCCACACACATCATACCCACACATACACACACACATACACACACACACACACACATCATACCCACACACACACACACACACTACACACACCCACACACACACACACACACACACACACACACACACACACACAAACACACACACACATCATACACACACCCACACAAACACACACACGCACATCACACATGCACACACACACACACCCATACACACACACCATACACACAGACATACACCCATACACACACACCCACTCACACACAGACACACACACACCCATACACACACACCCACACCCACACACACACCCATACACACACTGACACTCACACACACACACACACCCACACACACACACACGCACACCCATACACACACACACACCATACACACAGACATACACCCATACACACACACACACTCACACACAGACACATGCACACACACACCCATACACACACACCCATACACTCACTGACACACACACACACACACACAAACACACACACACACACACACATATATACATATATACAGACTATATATGTAGAGTCTCATGTATAGTCTGTATACAGTATATACATATATATGTGTGTATGGGTACATGGGTATGTGTGTGTGGGAGGGGTTTGGGTGCGTGTGTATGTGTTTGTGTATGTGTGTGTGTGTGTGTGTGTGTGTGTGTGTGTGTGTGTGTGTGTGTGTGTGTGTGTGTGTGTGTGTGTGTGTGTGTGTGTGTGTGTGTGTGTGTGCGTGCGTGTGTGTGTGTGTGTGTGTGTGTGAACTGAACTATGTATATATATTGATCTTTTTTAGTTGTTGTTATCATGGGATTTACAGAGTACTATGATTATATATCTGTTGTGCTGCTGCAAGTAAGAATTAATTATTCTGTTTCAGGACATATGACAATAAAACACTTGGCTATATTCTTCCACCATCTCTCCCATTATTGACGTTAGGCTATCTGATCTGTCATTCCCTGATTTCTCTCTCCATTCCTAAATAGGTCAGGGGCAGGGGATGGGGAGGGGGGGGGGGGGGGGGGGAGAGGTGTTGGTGGGGATGCATTTTCTACCTTCCAGTCCGTGGGAACTATTCGAGAATCTCTGGAATTTTGGAAGGTGTCACCCAGTGCATCCATTATCTCCACAGCCACCTCTTTCAAAATCATGGGATGCAGGTCACAAGGTCTTCGGAATTTATTGTTTTTCAGTCCCATTAATTTTTTCCAATACTTGTTTTAAACTAATGTTAATTTATTTCACTCCATAGTTGCTGCTCTCTGCTATTTCCAAGAGGTTTTCTGTATCTTCTGCGAAGAAAGATGCAAAATATGCATTTAATTTCTCTGCTCTTCTCTTACTCCCCCATATAATTTCTCCCGATTCAGCAACTTTTACGTTCTATTTTTATGTTTCTTGCTAAATTACTCCTGTACTCTACTCTCCCTTTCCTTATTGATTTCTCGATCCACCTTTGCTGAATCCTGAAATTTTTCCCTCAATCTTCAGACTTCCTGCTCATTCCGGCAACGTTAGAAACTGTTTCCTTTCATCTAACACTATCTTTAACTTCTCATGTTAGTTATAGATGAACTACTTTCCCTGTTGGGTTTTTGTACCTTAAAAGGATATATATTTGTTTAAACTTTGTATTAATCCTTCAAATGTTACTCATTGTTTGCTCACTGTCTAATGTTCAACGGAGCCTTCCAATCTACCAAAGCTAAATGATGTCTCATAGTTCGCATTATTTAGATTAAAGATTTGAGACACATTGAGTAATAGCACAAAAGTTATTAAGGGATATTGAGAAAAGGTAGGGGATATGGTGTTATATCACAGATCAGAGATAGAGGCTGAAGGAATTAATTCCCTCGTTAGTTTAGTTTATTGTCATGGTACCAAGGTACAGTGAAAAGCTTTTTGTTGCATGCTAAACAGTCAGTGGAAAGATTACACTTGATTACAATCGAGTCATTCACAGTGAGCAGAAACATGATAAAGGGAATAACGTTTAGTGCAAGATAAAGTCCAGTAAAGTCAGATTAAAGATAGTCCAAGGATCTCCAATGACGTAGATAGTAGCCCAGGACCGCTCTCTAGTTGTTGGTTGGATGGTTCAGTTGCCTGATTACAGCTGGGAAGAAACTGTCCCTGAACCTCAATTCTGTTCTTAGGTGATTAAATGTATAAGCAATATAAAAAAATATTTTATAAATAGAAATTATTTATATGATAGCTTTATTGAAGAGTTCTGCCACATGTGTCCATGGCTGTGCTCCATTCTCAGCACCCATGTTACCAGTAACATTTTTCTTTCTCCTTGTCAGATCAATCTTCGGTTAAAATGGATTGTTCAGCTGTCTGCTGACAGGCAGCTATTTCACACCCTCCCCTCTCTTTCTCCGGCACAAGAGAAGACAGTGGGGCGGAGGCAGTCCTGCCTCGAATTCTTTCTCTCTGTCTCCTGCCGGGGTCTGACGTCTTCATTAAGGCAGCAGAGGTTTCACTGGAGAATTAGTTGGCATCTGAATGTAAACAGGGCTGAGAGCTCAGCCTCGTTATAAAGCAGCTAAGCATTTAGACCAATTTGATTTGATTTATCGTATTGCTCAGCCTGTATTTAAGATGAAATCATTCTTTGGAAGATTATGCCAGCACCACCTCTTTTGGCACAACATTTTCCGAATGAAAGCGACACACACCCTGTTTGCTAACACTTCAAAAGAATAGGCGATGTTTCGGGTCGAGATCCTTGTTCAGACCAAGAGTCAGGGGAAAGGGGAACGAGAGAGATAGACGATACTTCGGAGAAATGAAGGGAAGATATGCAGAAAACAATGATAATCAAGGAAATGCGGGGCATGCAATAGGCCATTTTTGGCTGTGGGAAAGATGATAAAGAGTATACAGACAGAGGAACTCAACAGGATTACGGTCTGAAGAAGGGTCTCGACTTGAAACGTCACCCATTCCGTCCATCCAGCGATGCTGCCTGTCCTGCTGAATTACTCCAGCATTTTGTGTCTATCTAGAATGGTTGGGGGGAGGGACTCAAATAGAGAATGCTATTAGACAGTGTGTGAGGCAGGAGGCAGAGAAGGAAAGCACTCAGACCCAACATGTAGGGGGGAAAGAAGAAAACAATAATAAACAGAGAATAAGAGGTGGTGGGGTTCTTAAATGGGTGAGCAGAGAAACAGAGGGGTGTAAAATGCGGGCGGAAGCAATAGGTAGCAAGGTGAAAAGTAAAAGTGGCAGGCAGACAAATCCAGGGCAAAAATCAAAAAGGGCCACTTTTCAACATAATTGTATAAGGGGTAAGAGCGTTGTAAAAACAAGCCTGAAGGCTTTGTGTCTCAATGCAAGGAGCATTCGTAATAAGGTGCATGAGTTGAACGTGCAGATAGCAATTAATGATTATGATATAGTTGGGATCACGGAGACATGGCTCCAGGGTGACCAAGGCTGGGAGCTGAACATCCAGGGATATTCAATATTCAGGAGGGATAGAGAGAAAGGAAAAGGAGGTGGGGTAGCGTTGCTGGTTAGAGAGGAGATTAACACAGTGGAAAGGAAGGACATTAGCTTGGAGGATGTGGAATCGGTATGGGTAGAGCTGCGAAACACTAAGGGGCAGAAAACGCTGGTGGGTGTTGTGTACAGGCCACCTAGCAGTAGTAGTGAAGTTGGGGATGGCATCAAACA
Organism: Malacoraja senta; assembly: GCA_038087875.1. NCBI lineage: Eukaryota > Metazoa > Chordata > Chondrichthyes > Rajiformes > Rajidae > Malacoraja > Malacoraja senta. The sequence goes on from CM075982.1 coordinate 45,664,742, forward strand.
GGAAATTAGAAATGCGTGCAACAAAGGCAAAACAGTTATAATGGGTGACTTCAATCTACATATAGATTGGGTGAATCAAATTGGCAGGGGTGCTGAGGAAGAGGATTTCTTGGAATGTATGCGGAATACATGCGGAATGTATGCGGGATGTATGCGGGACTCATCCATGCCTTCATCTCCTCCCGACTGGACTACTGTAACTCTCTTCTTTTCGGAATCAATTCCAGCAGCATCAAACGACTCCAAATGGTCCAAAATGCAGCCGCTCGACTCATTACCCACACCAAATCCTGGCACCACATCACCCCAGTTCTCAAAGAACTTCACTGGCTTCCCATTTCCCACCGGATCACCTACAAAATCCTGGTCCTCACCTACAAAGCCCTCAACAACCTGGCTCCCCCTTATCTCATTGACCTCCTCTCCCCCTACCAACCCTCACGGTCCCTCAGATCCACATCAGCTGGTCTCCTCTCCACTCCGAAATCAAACCTCTGCACCTTTGGAGGCAGAGCCTTCTACAGGGCAGCTCCCAGGCTCTGGAATTCCCTCCCACAACCGGTCCGAAATTCTGAGTCCCTCACCATCTTCCAGTCCCGCCTCAAGACCCATCTCTTCACCTCTGCATACCCTTAGTCCCATGTTCCCCTCCCCTCTGTCTTACTGCTCTATTTTGTTTTGTTTATTCCTGACTCTCAATTGTAAAGCGACTTTGAGTCCTGAAAAGCGCTATATAAATAAAATCTATTATTATTATTATTATTATAGTTATCTAAACCAACATGTAGAGGAACCAACGAGAGAGCAGGCTATTCTAGACTGGGTATTGAGTAATGAGGAAGGGTTAGTTAGCAGTCTTGTTGTGCGTGCCCCCTTGGGCAAGAGTGACCATAATATGGTTGAGTTCTTCATTAGGATGGAGAGTGACATTGTTAATTCAGAAACAACGGTTCTGAACTTAAAGAAAGGTAACTTTGAGGGTATGAGACGTGAATTGGCCAAGATTGACTGGCAATTAGTTCTAAAAGGGTTGACGGTGGATATGCAATGGAAGGCATTTAAAGACTTCATGGATGAACTACAAAAATTGTTCATCCCAGTTTGGTAAAAGAATAAATCAGGGAAGGTAGTGCATCCGTGGATAACAAGGGAAATCAGGGATAGTATCAAAGCAAAAGATGATGCGTACAAATTAGCCAGAAAAAGCAGCATACCAGAGGACTGGGAGAAATTCAGAGACCAGCAGAGGAGGACAAAGGGCTTAATTAGGAAAGGGAAAACAGATTATGAAAGGAAACTGGCAGGGAACATAAAAACTGACTGCAAAAGTTTTTATAGATATGTGAAGAGAAAGAGATTAGTTAAAACAAATGTAGGTCCCTTGCAGTCAGAAACAGGTGAATTGATCATGGGGAACAAGGATATGGCGGACCAATTGAATAACTACTTTGGTTCCGTCTTCACTAAGGAAGACATAAATAATCTGCCGGAAATAGCAGGGGGCCGCGGGTCAAAGGAGATGGAGGAACTGAGTGAAATCCAGGTTAGTCGGGAACTGGTGTTGGGTAAATTGAATGGATTAAAGGCCGATAAATCACCAGGGCCAGATAGGCTGCATCCCAGAGTACTTAATGAAGTAGCTCCAGAAATAGTGGATGCATTAGTGATAATTTTTCAAAACTCTTTAGATTCTGGAGTAGTTCCTGAGGATTGGAGGGTAGCAAACGTAATCCCACTTTTTAAGAAGGGAGGGAGAGAGAAAACAGGGAATTACAGACCAGTTAGTCTAACATCGGTAGTGGGGAAACTGCTAGAGTCAGTTATTAAAGATGGGATAGCAGCACATTTGGAAAGTGGTGAAATCATTGGACAAAGTCAGCATGGATTTACGAAAGGTAAATCGTGCCTGACGAATCTTATAGAATTTTTCGAGGATGTAACTAGTAGAGTGGATAGGGGAGAACCAGTGGATGTGTTGTATCTGGACTTTCAGAAGGCTTTCGACAAGGTACCACATAAGAGATTAGGATACAAACTTAAATCACACGGTATTGGGGGTTCAGTATTGATGTGGATAGAGAACTGGCTGGCAAACAGGAAGCAAAGAGTAGGAGTAAACGGGTCCTTTTCACAATGGCAGGCAGTGACTAGTGGGGTACCGCAAGGCTCAGTGCTGGGACCCCAGCTATTTACAATTTATATTAATGAACTGGATGAGGGAATTGAAAGCAACATCTCCAAGTTTGCGGATGACACTAAGCTGGGGGGCAGTGTTAGCTGTGAGGAGGATGCTAGGAGACTGCAAGGTGACTTGGATAGGCTGGGTGAGTGGGCAAATGTTTGGCAGATGCAGTATAATGTGGATAAATGTGAGGTTATCCACTTTGGTGGCAAAAACGGGAAGGCAGACTATTATCTAAATGGTGGCCGACTAGGAAATGGGGAGATGCAGCGAGACCTGGGTGTCATGGTACACCAGTCATTGAAAGTAGGCATGCAGGTGCAGCAGGCAGTGAAGAAAGCGAATGGTATGTTGGCTTTCATAGCAAGAGGATTTGAGTATAGGAGCAGGGAGGTTCTACTGCAGTTGTACAGGGTCTTGGTGAGACCACACCTGGAGTATTGCGTACAGTTTTGGTCTCCAAATCTGAGGAAGGACATTATAGCCATAGAGGGAGTGCAGAGAAGGTTCACCAGACTGATTCCTGGGATGTCAGGACTTTCATATGAAGAAAGACTGGATAGACTTGGCATATACTCGCTAGAATTTAGGAGATTGAGAGGGGATCTTATAGAAACGTACAAAATTCTTATGGGGTTGGATAGGCTAGATGCAGGAAGATTGTTCCCGATGTTGGGGAAGTCCAGGACAAGGGGTCACAGCTTAAGGATAAGGGGGAAATCCTTTAAGACCGAGATGAGGAAAAACTTTTTCACACAGAGAGTGGTGAATCTCTGGAACTCTCTGCCACAGAGGTTAGTTGAGGCCAGTTCATTGGCTATATTTAAGAGGGAGTTAGATGTGGCCCTTGTGGCTAAGGGGATCAGGGGGTATGGAGAGATGGCAGGTACGGGATACTGAGTTGGATGATCAGCCATGATCATATGGGCCGAAGGGCCGAATGGCCTACTCCTGCACCTATTTTCTATGTATCTATGTAAACCGGCATCTGCAGTTCCTTCCTACACAGGATGACAGCGCTGTTTTACGCCGGTTTCTAAGTTGTATCTTTCAATCAATCAATTGTAGGTCCCATCATTGATGCTGTAAATACCCAACGTCTTGCAGGATACAATTAGCAGTGGGAGGTACTGCAAGGATGATTGTTTCACAACGCTGGCATGAAGAATGTTGATTATAGAAACATAGAAAATAGGTGCAGGAGTAGGCCATTTGGCCCTTCGAGCCAGCACCGCCATTCAATATGATCATGGGTGATCATCCAAATTCAGTACCCCGTTCCTGCTTTCTCCCCATATCCCTTGATTCTGTTAGCCCAAAGAGCTAAATCAAACTCTCTCTTGAAAACATTCAGTGAATTGGCCTCCACTGCCCTCTGTGGCAGAGAATTCCACAGATTCACAACTCTCTGGGTGAAAACATGTTTTCCTCATCTCAGTCCTAAATGGCCGACCCCTTATTCTTAAACTGTGACTCCTGGCTCTGGACCCCCAACATGGGGAACATTTTTCCTGTATCTAGCCTGTCCAATCCCTTAAGAATTGTATATGTTTTTATAAGATCCCCTCTCATCCTTCTAAATTCCAGTGAATACAGGCCCTCGTCGACCCATTCTTTCATCATATGTCAGTCCCGCCATCTGAGGAAAGAATGGGTCGACTGAGCTTGTATTCTGCCGCATGTTGCCAGGACTCGGCAGCCTGAGCTACAGGGAGAGGTTGGGCAGGCTAGCGCCCTTTTCCTGAGGATAAGGGATGATCTTACAGAGGTGTACAAAATCATGAGGGGAATAGACGCAACCTTTTCTCCCCAGAGGAGGGGAATCGAGAACCAGAGGACAGAGATTTGAGGTCATGTATTGTCTTTCCACTGGCTGGTTTGTACGCAACAAAAGTTTTTCACTGTACCTCAGTACACGTGACAATAAACTAACAAACGAAACCCACTAATTACACCCCTCCTGTGTCTATAAAGCACCATGGACTACGAGAAACTTAAAGAATTAACAATCTGCAAAGTGAATAATTAACTATTTCAGGACAGAGGCATGTGTCTGGAAAGAGTGTGCGCCACACGCAATACTCTCGGAATTTTGTCCGGATTTAAGGAGCTGCCGGACCATCATTTGCTGGAAAACTGGTGGCCTGTTGCAGCTGGCACTGTAAAATGGCCCCTCTAAAATGATGAGCGATTTGATGGCACTGGGCCTGTACTCATTTTCACACAGAGAGTTGTGAGTCTGTGGAATTCTCTGCCTCAGAGGGCGGTGGAGGCCGGTTCTCTGGATACTTTCAAGAGAGAGATAGATAGGGCTCTTAAACATAGCGGAGTCTGGGGATATGGGGAGAAGGCAGGAACGGGGTACTGATTGGGGAAGATCAGCCATGATCACATTGAATGGCGGTGCTGGCTCGAAGGACCGAATGGCCTACTCCTGCACCTATTGTCTATTGTCTATTGTCTACTCGCTGGAGTTTAGAAGAATGAGGGGGGTGGAGGGGACCTCATTGAAACTTACCAAATAGTGAAAGGCTTGGGTAGAGTGGATGTAGAGAGGATGTTTCCAATAGTGGGAGAGTCTAGGACCAGAGGTTGTAGCCTCAGAATTAAAGGACTTTCTTTTTGGAAGGAGATGAGGAGAAATTCCCTTCGCCAGAGGGTGGTGAATCTGTGGAATTCCCTGCCACAGATGATCTTGGAGGGAAAGTCAGTGGATATTTTCAAGGCAGAGATAGATAGATTCTTGCTTAGTACGGGTGTCAGAGGTTATGGGGAGAAGGTATTAATATTGGCTAAATTAAAGACACCATAAAGTGGAGGATCCCTGCACTTGTCAGAATTGCTTAACCCTTGACAGCTGAACTTTACAGGCTTTGAATGGCGCCAGCCAGTCTAGGCTCAGACTGATATGCAGGATGGTAAGGGGTCCAGGTGTTCTCCATGTTTCTCTAAAATTGATAACATGTATAGTGGTTTTGCAAACTAACCTTAAGTGCATCATTTCTATTGGGCCGCTGCAAAAGCATTGTAAAACAGAATACATAATGTTGCAAGATGGTCATCCTGTTAATTGATGATTGGGCGAACTGTTGAGCCTTGGAGAAATTGTTTGATTCCCAGGGCACGTTTCAATGTTTGTTCTTGTTAGCTTCCTTCTTATACAGTGTATGAGCTGTTGTATTATTGGGTTAGGGGAATGCCTGTTATGTATGGGGTTAATCGATATCTGTAATTGGGTTATTGAGAGACCACCCCCACGTGGTTCGGCCCCTTGAGGTCCCGGGACATATAAAAGTCCGCGATCACGAGGCTCAGCTTCGATCTTCTGGTAGAGCGCTCGGGACTGTGTGCACTTTTGGAGTGTCTCTGTCTGAGCGAGGCCTAGAGGGCTTGAACAGGCAGACGCGAGGATCGAACCCGCGGTGGAATAGGTACAGTGTTTGATCTGTGACGCGCTTTGGTAAAATAAAATGTTGTTGTTTCAAGTGCTTGATTCAGTGTTTTTACTGAAACTAGACTGGGGGGAAGCTTAGAAACGAGCAATTATCAAAGGCAGGAGAATGGGGTTAGGTAGGAGAGATAGATCAGCTATAATTGAATGCCGGAGTAGACTTGATTGGTCGAATGGGCTAATTCTACTCCTATCACTCATGACTTGTTACACACAGACTCAGTGGCTGTTGTGTACATTCTGTACTAACCGGGGGATTGTGCTTTTGAACGGTGAGTCTTGCCAAGCTGTATGCAAATATATGATTTCACCGTACCTTGGTACATCTGATAATAAGTTTAAGAAGGAACTGCAGATGCTGGTTTAAACCGAAAATAGACACAAAAAGCTGGAGTAACAGCGGGTCAGGCAGCATCTCTGGAGAAAAGGAATAGATGACGTTTCGGGTCGAGACCCTTCTTCAGACTGAGAATCAGGGGAAAGGGAAACGAGAGATATAGAAGTTGACGTAGAGAGATATAGAACAAATGAATGAAGGATATGCAAAAAAAAATCTCTTGTGTAGGAAGGAACTGTAGTTGCTGGTTTAAACTGAAAATACACACAAAATGTTGAAGTAACTCAGTGGGACAGGCAGGATCTCTGGAGAGAAGGAATGGATGATGTTTCAGGATGAGACCCGAAACGTCACCCATTCCTGCTCTCCTAAAATGCGGCCTGTTTAGTTTAGAGATACTGCGGGTACATAGTTCCCTGGCGTCACAGGTAGATAGGGAGTTTAGAGATACAGCATGGAAACAGGCCCTTCGGTCCAAGTCCGCGCTGATCAACGATCCCCACACACTAACGCTATCCTACACACACTAGGGACGATTTTACAATTATACCAAGCCAATTAGCCTACAAACTTGTGCGCCTTTTGGAGTGTGGGAGGAAACCAGAGCACCTGGAGTAAACCCACGCAGGTCACGGGGAGAACATACAAACTCCGTACAGACAGCATCTGCCAGAGGTAATTGGGGGTTTGGTATCAACATGCAGAGAGGAAAATACTTTCCTCCACCTCAATGTAAGCCAATACTTATTAAACAATTCAAAGGTAGACACAAAATGCTGGAGTAACTCAGCAGGACAGGCAGCATCTCTGAAGAGAAGGAATGGGTGACGTTTTGGGTCGAGACCTTCCTTCGATTTAAACCAACCTCTGCAGTTCTTTCCTACTTATTAGACAATTGATGCATGTGTGAGTGAACTGTTCAAGAGTTCCAGTTTGATAGAGAGGAGGAGACGCAAGGAGCTTCAGATGCTGGAGTAACTCAGCAGGTCAGGCAGCATCTCTGGGGGGACATGGATAGGCGATGTTTTGGATCGGGACATTTTGAATCTGAAGAATGGCCAAAATTTTGTGTGTCCATGTCCTCCAAAGAGTTACTCCAGCACTTTGTGCTCTATGTCAGTTTGACAACACTTGCTTTGGAAAGAACGCAATGGTGATGGGGAGGGGAGGGATGTTAGATATTGCAAAAATCCACTGCTTAATACTTGTAAACTTTTTAACATCCTGAAAAAGGTAGAGAGACAACAGAAAGATTCTGGGATATTAACCATTAAAACACTGAATAAGCCAGAGTTCAGAATCATGCACAGTAATGATTAAAATAGACACAAAGTGCTGGAGTAACTCAGCGGGTCAGGAGAAAAAGGTCGGGTGATGTTTTGGGTCGAGACCTTTCCTCAGACTTGTTCTTCCCAGAAAAGTCACCCATCCCTTCTTTCCCAGAGTGGTTGCCTAACCCGTTGAGTTACTCCAGCACTTTATGTCTATCTTCGATATAATCCAGCATCTGCAGTTCCTTTCTACACAGCAATGATTAAGATTGCTAATGGGTTCATTCATTGAAATCTTTTTTTTTTTGGCCGTGTGAATTGAAGACAATTAGTCAATGAAAATGCCAGTGCTGCAATCGTGAGTTTTTCTTCAAAATGTTTCATAGCACCGTTAAATCAATTCCTGCTAAGTAGTGGTGAATGTACTCCACTTTACAGCTCGCACTCAGACATTATTGCCAGCGATAATCTCCATTTTAGCTATTAGCCCAATGCACACCCTGAAGGGCAAAGGTCACAGCTAAAGATGAATCGATCTTATTTGCTTGTCTAATTAATCTTTACTACAGGGATGGAGACACAGTAAAACTGTTAGCGAGCCTTTCTGATCAGGGTACAAGCACCATTCATCAGGTTACAGCAGTGTAGTCCATGTCACTGCAGACACGGCAGAAGAAAAATCACCCATGGATGAGACTGCACTGTGCGGAGAGTCCCTCCAGAGCATGACAAGGCTTTAAGACCTCAGCTCGCATTTTAACGATGGCTTGTTAAAGTTTAACAGCTGGGAAGGAAGCGTTATTATGAAGTGGTGTTACATTTGGAACTGAATGAGCCCCCATGCTGAAACGGGGGATAAACTATTGAAGCAAGCAATAGTCATTCAAGTTAGCCATGCAATTGCTAACCTGGTAAATGTAAGCACTACAATAAACTGAACAAGATCGACGCCCCAAATCAAATTGCAGTTGGATCTCATTGCGGGAGGCTTCTGTGTTGAATTGTGCCCACGTTGGTTTGTTATTCAGAGATCCTGTCTGACACTGAAGTTCCAGGAACTAACTTCTGTGATTTTTGGATTCATTAACCCCTGTTATGGTGAATAATTGGAATTAACTGCCCACTGAAGACAAAGTGTATATTAAACTTCACCCGATGGAATGAGCAATATATCCTCACAGTGATGTAAGGTAATGCTCTTCATGAACGGGCTTTCTGAACCATACTGTGTTAAACAAGAACAATTCTACAGTGGGCAACTTACAACCCAGCGGTATGAATATTGATTTCTCTAACTTCAAGTAACCCCCTCTCTCTCCGTCCCTCCCCCACGTTAGTCGCCGTACCAGTTTCACTGTCGTCCTGTTGAGTTTCACAGTCAGTAAAACTCATTATCACCTAGCCCACAGCCAACAATGGACCATTATGGACTCCACCTTTCCTTGATCATCATTGATTTTGCATATCCTTCATTCATTTGTTCTATATCTCTTTATATCACCGTCTATATTTCTCGTTCCCTGGCTCTCAATCTGAAGAAGGGTCTCAATAGACAATAGGTGCAGGAGTAGGCCATTCGGCCCTTCGAGCCAGCACCGCCTTTCAATGTGATCATGGCTGATCTTCCCCAATCAGTACCCCGTTCCTGCCTTCTCCGCATATCCCCTGACTCTGCTATATTTAAGATTCCTATCTAGCTCTCTCTTGAAAGTATCCAGAGAACCGCCCTCCACCGCCCTCTGAGGCAGAGAATTCCACAGACTCACCACTCTCTGTGAAAAAGGGTTTCCTCGTAGCCGTTCTAAATGGCTTACCCCTTATTCTTGACCCGACCCGAAACGTCACCTATTCCTTTCCTCCAGAGATGCTGCCTGACCCACTGAGTTACTCCAGCTTTTTGTGTCTTTCTTCCATTCTGCAGTTGTTAACTAACAGTGTAAGTTTCCTCCAGGTGCTCCAGTTTCCTCCCATATTTCAAAAGCATGCTGGTGCCTAAATTGGCTAATTGTCTCGAAGGCCAGCCAAAGAATCAAAAAGAGGAAATTGGTGTGTATGTGAGAGGGGATAAACTGCTGGGTTTTTACAGTGAATGAGGATTTTCCTGCTGGAAGCTGCCACAGCCCAATTGGGCTAACTGGCCACTTTCCGTCTTGTGAACCTGGACTGAGTGGCTAAGCCAGTTAAGTCGAGAGATACAACATGGAAACAGGCAATTCGGCATACCAAGTCCATGCTGACAACCAATCACCTGTTAACACTAGTTCTAAGTTATCCTAATTTCTCATCCGCTCCTTACACACTCGGAACAATTTAGAAAGGCCAATTAACCTACAAGCCCGCACATGATTGGGATGCGGGAGGAAGCCAGAGCACCTGGAAGAAACCCACGCGGTCACAGGGTGAACATGCAAACTCCACAAAGAAAGCATCCAAGGTTAGGATTGAACCTGGATCTCTAGCGCTGTGAGGCAGCAACTCTACTGCCGTACCACTGTGCCACCCAGGTGAGGTCTGTTTTAATCAACAGACCACATTTCTCTATTTATCAAGGGACTTCCACTCAAGGCCAGATGGAGCATAGGATTCAGGGTGCAGGAACAGGAAATTCCCAGACAACAATGTCTCAGTGTGTGTGAGTGTGCGTCAGAGTGTGTATGTGTGTTGGAGTATGTATGTCTGAGTGTGTGTGTGTGTGTGTGTGTGTGCCTGAGTGTGTCTGAGTGTATGTGTGTCTGAGAGTGTGTGTGTGTGTGTGTATGTCTGAGTGTGTGTGTGTGTGTGGGGGGGGGGGAGGGGGAGAGAGAGAGCCTAAATGACCAATTCAGTTCACAGTTAAATTAGTCTTGGAATCTGAATGTCATCATCACAGCCTGACTTTTGCATTTATAACCCATGTAATAAATATGTAGAGTCCACCATGAGGTTCTCACATACCTTCTGAAACCTGAGTATTTCAAGCTGATTTTGTCTCTATTACAGGTTTCCAACTTCTTCAGTATTTTCCTTTATTCAATGGCGCCTTATTTAATGGTGCTACATTTGTCAAATATACAACTGCACAGTGAAATTATTTTTGCATAAACTACATATGCAGGCACTGCCATTTGTGGTGCCATTATTCAAAGTCCAAAGTCCAATCGGCCAACGCTCTCCATATACTGGAGCAGTTCCAGCGAACCGACGTTGCTCTCCTCTCCTCTGGCATCCATCTTTGTGTCCTGGGGTTGCCTCCTGCAGCCGACCTTGAAGGCAACTGGAGGCATTACCCCGGTTCACCCTCCCACCGGCCCTTGCTCCTCACGTCCGACGTCTCCAGCTCCCTCCCGGTTACCCCATAATGCATTGCTTTGCAAAGATGATGATGACTAGAAAGATTAAACGAGAACTTACCGTTTGAAGTTTGATCTTTATTTTATGAGAAGTTGCGATGAGGGATTACATGAAGAAGCCCGCCAGCCCGCATGCTTTAAAGCAGCGGTGTGAAATCACAGAAAATAATTGCTGACCTGATTATAGGAAGATTTGAGAAACTAGAACTACCACATAATCTTTATGAGAATAGGGTTGGAAGTGGAGGGCACGTAATCCCTCATCGCAACTTCTCATAAAATAAAGATCAAACTTCAAACGGTAAGTTCTCGTTTAATCTTTCTATTTTACTTCGAAGTCACGTGAGTGACTACGTGAAGACTTTAAAGCTCTGTGATTTCATGCCGTGGACTCGAGTCTATGCAAACACACTGCATCAGTTGACCAGATATGATTGAAAAGATAGTGCATTCAGACATGACATAGATTTAAACCATGCTGATGCTTTTAATGAAAGTGAAAATAATAATAGTAGTGGTCCCTTACATCCGGGAAAAGAAATTTCATTTAACAGAACTCAAAATCGTGTTGGCAAACGAACCCGGCCTGGCAATCGACTTATTGTAAAAGGTCTGGAAAGTCCGCTCATTCGACCATCCTGCTGTCGCTAGGATGCGGTCCAGCGGAACCTCCATGAACCTTGCTGCTGATGTTGTTGCAGCCCTGGTGGAGTGAGATTCAAAAACATCAGAGTCCACTCCTGTGCAAGCCAATACATGTCTTAGCCACCTGGAGATGGTCTGCACTGATACCTTCTTATGTGTTTTTTTATGACTAATAAACCTAGCCAGCTCAGTGCCTCTAAGGTTCTTTGTGGCCTTTATATATTGGTGAATATATGTGACAACACACAATCTACGGACCATCGGATATGCCAAAAATTCCAGCTTTAGACCTAACACACCCGGTCTGCTTTGCTTGATTAACTCATTTATATAGAATGTTATCTTGTTGGCAGACATAACCGTCCTGTCCAGCCGGAGTTTATGCAACGACTGGACGCGTTGTGCTGAATCCAGCGCCATGAGCATTATTACCTTATATGTCAGCCGGACCAAAGATAAGGATATAGCTGGATCCCAACCGCGAAGCAGTGTTAACACAACGTTAACGTCCCATACTTCTGTGTACCTGGGCCTGGGAGGATTTATGTTAAAGATACCCTTCATAAATTTGGATATCAAAGGGTGAGACCCAACCGAGTGGTGTCCCGATCCCAGCAGCAAGTATGATGACAAGGCACTTTTGGCAGAATTGATGGCACTATAACTTAATCTTTTATCAAAAAACAACATTGAAAGAAACTCTAAGACATCAGTTATCCGTGCCGTATTATACGTTATATTTGAATTTAAACAAAACACTTCCCATCTCTTGATGTAGGAAATGTACTGCTTCTTGGTGCTATCCCGCCAAGCTGCAGTGATCACGTCCACGGTTTGGTCGGATAATCCGAGCCCCAGAAAAGCTCTTCTTAAACTCTGCAAATCAATAAGTTGATTCTATCATGCAGAGGGTGAGCTTCCTGAGACACGGGATGAATAAGCAAATCTTTGCGTTTATTAATAACCATATAAGGTTCTATTATCATTCCCAACATCAATGGGAACCATGGCTGCGTGGGCCAGTCAGGCACTACTAAAATGCCTGAAGCGGAATCTTGCTTGATTTTTAGCAAGCACCGGTTGATGAGGCAAAATGGAGGAAAGGCATAAAAGAACATTCCTCCCCAGTGTAACGAGAATGCATCAATCACTACTGCCCCTGGGTCTGGATCACATGCAACATATTTTGGCAACTGGTGATTAAGCCTAGATGCAAACAAATCAATATCCGGTGTTCCATACCGAGCAACAACGTCGTTAAACACTTTGTGATCTAACATCCATTCTGTGTTATCATTACATTTACATGACCTAGTGTCTGCCACCGTGTTAAACCTACCTGGCAAATAGGTAGCTGAAATCCAAATCCTTCGTTCAATACACCAGCTCCAAATAAGGTTAGCCAAACTATCACAGGATACTGACTTGATTCCACCCATGTGATTAATATAAGCCACCGCTGTAGTGTTATCAATTTGCAGTTGAACATGCAAGTTCTGCATATTCCCACAATAAGCCTTTAACCCATAGAATGTTGGCAGACATAACCGTCCTGGATAAGTGGTAACCCGTGCCTGTCCCATCTGCCACCGCAACTGGAGATGGTATTAGTAGCTCCCCATCCTTGAGCACTAGCATCAGTTTGTAGTGTAACTGAAGGTTTATTGACCAAAATGTCACTGGAGCAATGCTGAATATTGGTCGTCCACCATTGTAACTCAGATATAGCTTCAGCCGGTAATAGCATAGGTCTGTTAAAGTGACCTAAATGGTACTTGAGTGCTTGTTCCTTTGCACGCTGCAAATTTTGATAATGTAAAGGCCCAAATTGTGCAGCTGGAAAAGCAGCCACTATTTTTGCCAATTATACTAGCCACCTGGCGGATAGATGGCTGCTCCATAACAATAAGGTTATTACAGGCTTCTATTCATTCCAATCTCTTGCCCCAGGGCAGAGTCACAGACATTTCAATAGAGTTAATGACAAACCCTAAATAATCAATCACCCTAGTCGGTATCAATCTGGACTAAACTGGATGGATGAAAAACCCCAATTTCTCAAATATGAGTTTTGTAGCTGAAACAGCTAAATTAGCCAAATCCAGCATTTTTCCTATAATTAGAATGTCATCCAGTTAGGCCATAACAATGTGCTCTTGAGCTCTGAGCAGACTGAGCACAGGCTTTAGTAATTTGGTAAATAACCTGGGAGCTGGTTAACCCATTAGGCAATGCTTTAAACTGCCATAGATGCCCCATCCAGCTAATTTTCAAATATCTCCGTTGATCCCTGTGAATTGGAACTGAATAATATGCATCTTTGAGATCGATGCATACCATAAAGCACCCCTTGGAAATCTGTTGTTTAGCAGTAAAGAAGTTTTCCATTTTAAAATGTCTATACTGCATATATGTTAAGTTGTGTTAAATCAAGGATGATCCAACATCCTCCATCTTTCTTTTGCCTAGAAAATATAATGGAGACGAATTGATGATTTTCCTGACTTGATTTTTTAATTACCCCTTTTCTGCGTAATGCATGAATTTCTGCTTGTATATCCAACCCTTCCTGTTTGGAATGAATATACGCCCGACCTGGTGTATGTTGTGTGGGTGGCAATGAATTAGGTAAACACTCAATTTTGAACCCTTGTATACTGTGCAGTATAAACAGATCTGAGGTTATCCACTGCCATTCGTGTAAAAACAAGTGCAATCTACCACCAACTTGTAACTGGTCCACACACCCCATGTTCCGGAAAGAACCAGACCCACCTACCTCCATGGTTACTGGTGGTCTGATAGCAGGCCCAACGGGCCCTAATATGAGTTCTGTTTCCGCCCTCGTGGTTTGGAGGGTTGAACTGCTGGGGTGCGAGGAGTGCGCATTTTCCATGACGGCCGGCCCTGGCCTTGGCCTAAAAAAGACCTCTGCCCAGGAAGATCAAGTTTCGAGCTGCCACTAGCTTCAGCAAACCGCTTATTGCTAATGGAGGCGTAGGGGTGTTGTCGCCGAAACTGTGAAGCTTTGCTCGTCGGAGGTGCTTTGATCAGCCCGACAGCTTTGGCTTCGTCATCCAGGTCTTTCAACTGTTTGGGCAGGTCTTCCCCGAACAGAAGATTGGGCGGCTGGACATTACAGGATTTACACAGACCTGCAAACTTTGGGTTTAACGCAGGCCTGATGGCACTCTTTCGGAAGCAGTTCATTTCAAAATGTGCATTGCACATTAACGCCAGGGCATCCTGCTGGACGTCTGATAGTGGCCCGCCATATACAGATCTGGCAAAAGCCGTGATGCCTGAAGCCAGTAATTTTAAAATCCGTTGGAGTTTCATTTCCTGGGCCTTGATGCCACCTCCAATGTAACCCCAAATGGAGCTGTTGACTGCCGGCACTTTTAAGGATGCACAAATCGCAGGCGTGGACTGATGGGATGTGAGATAGTTGATACTAGAAGCCAGATCTTCTTGAAGAGGCTCCCCTGTCTGTGAAGGTATCGCAAACCTCGATGCCAGGGCAGGCAACTCCTGAGTGTGAGCCTCACGCATCTCATGTATCCCAGTATGTCCTTCTGACATACCCCCGAATTCCGAGTCAGTCTTATACTAACCCCTGGCACTCCCCTCATCAGAGTGGGAGGCACTAAGCAGCCCTGGACCAGGCGCTGCCGCAGGCATGAAGGGAGACCTGCGATGATATCTCTCCATAACACGGAGCATATTATGATGGAGTATCCTCTCCATGAGGTGCTCCATTTGGGATAAACGCCCGAAGACGTTATCCATAGGTGTAGGAGGGGAATCCTCCTGGCCTGACTTGTCTGAGTACACAGGCCTCTTAGACTTGCGTTTGGCTTTGCCCCCTTTCGGAGTTGCCAAAGTGCTTTGAGCAAGTACCAAGTCTGAAGTCGCTGACCGCACTGTCAGCGACTCTGATGGCAAAACCGACGGCCGCTGGCTACCCGCACCCCCGCGGTCCTCCGTAGCCGGTTTCCCCGCAGCCCGTCTGGGTTTTTTCGCCTTGGACTTATCCATAATCAGCGACCACTGTGAAGAAAAGATATCCAAAAAACACGACCTCAGAATAAGTTTTAAAACGTACCTGTGAGGTTTTTAAACTTACCGCTGGAGGAGCGATGCTCCTCCCAGCCAGTCGTGCGCCATGACGTGCATGCGGGCTGGCGGGCTTCTTCATGTAGTCACTCACGTGATTTTGAAGTAACATTTATTTTTGATGATAGACATTTGGAGAACTTCAAAATAGTATCATGGAAACGTTTAAGTTATCAAGGTGAGACCTGGTTTAATGCCTCATGTCAAAGCAGCACATTTAAGTTCAGCGCTCCCTCAACTGGATTCATCAGCCCAAAGATGGTTGTCAAATTTCTGGAGTGGATCTTCTATCGCCGTCCAACAGCAGAATGCTGCACTTGCTGCAAGTCTGAAATAAAAAGGAAATGCTGGAAATATTCAGCCACCATTTGTATAGAAAGAAATAAAGTTGAGGGGACTGTAAATGAGTGGAGTTGGCCGCTGTGCTGTAAGTAAATCTCCCATTGGCCATATGACCACTGGCGTAAATCCTAGTGTATATATGTTGTCAATATTGTTGCATCATTGCTGGGAAAAGTTAGAAATGAAACAAATTTTAAGTTCCATTGAAAGTGGGAGAGGTGAGTGAAAAGGAAAGGTGTATGAAAGAGTGGAAAATGAGAGAGACTGGATGACATAAATGGTGGTGAAGCTGGTTGAAAGTGAGCAATAAAAGTTAGCTTATGGGGGAGATGTAAATAGGCAACAAAATGAAACCCGACAAGCCGGGGATAAAAAAGACAGGAGAAAAAAAAAAGCGAGTACTGTGAAAGAACTGTGACACTAGACCAGAATTGTTGGATTCAGAGCTGAGTGCAGTAACAGTTAAAATGTTGTAATGTGTCAAGTCGGAAAGATGAGCATGAGTTTCTTACACTTGCATTGAGTTTTACGTAGGAGGTCTTCAACGACAGAGAGACAATGCTGGAAGTGGGATGAAGTAAAATGGGGAGAGGACCGTGTACAGGACAAAGATGTCCCACAAACTGTCCCCAATACAGAGAAACGAGGAACTGCAGATGCTGGTTTTCACTAAATGTATTTCACTACCTGGTACACGTGACAATAAAGAAACCATTGACCATTAGATAGACACAAAAAGCTGGAGTAACTCAGTGGATCAGACAGCATCTCTGGAGAAAAGGAATAGGTGACGTTTTGGGTCGAGGCCCTTCTTCAGACCATTGACCATTCATTTACAAGATCTGAAGAAGGGTCCCATTGGAGATTGCACCTGGGGATAGTATCGCAAATGTATCTTCATGAAAATCAGGGCATAAGAGAAGCAATTTTGCTACTACTATAATACCTTAAAAGACGACAGGTGGAGCCATAGAAGAGGCACCGACTATTACGTCGAAGGGAACCTCCAGCAGGGGGGTTAATACAATACAATACAATTCCATTTATTGTCATTTGAACCTCAAATGAGGTTCAAACGAAATTTGGTATCTGCAGTCATACAAACAAGTAAAAAGAACCAAGACACAACACAATTTACACAAACATCCATCACAGCGAATCTCCTCCTCGCTGTGATGGAAGGCACAGTCTTATCTCTCCCCTGCACTCCCCATTCTCCTCCCGATGTCAGAGCCCCCGGCGGGCGATGGAAAATAAGTCGCGCGGCCATTAAAGCCGCGCTGGGCGATGCAAGGCCGCGCTCCGGGTCTTGATGTTGGACCCCCGATAGCGCTAGCAAGTCCCGTGGCCATTAAAGCCGCGCAGGGCGATGTTAGACCCAGCTCCAGGTCATCTTCAACCCCGCAACTCGGGCAGGAGAAGTTGCCGTTGCGGAAGCCCCGAAAAGCGTTCTCCCACTAGGGACCCGCGAGCTCCCGATGTTACCGTCCACCAGACCTGCGGCTGGAGCCTCCGAATCAGCCGCGCGTCACCACAGCTCTCCATGCTCCGAACTCGGCCAGCTCCACGATGGTGAGTAGTCCGCAGGCTCCGCGACTGGAGCCCCAGGTCGTTCCAGTTGGAAGCCTCTCCACGGTGCTAGGCCCCAACGACAACGGAGACCCGACAGAGAAAGGTCGGGTCCCCCGTACAAGGAAAAGATTTTAAAAGTTTCCCCCTCCCCACATATATACAGTTAAAAACAATATAAAAAAACACAAACAACTACACTTAACTAGACAAAAATTAAAAAAAGACAGACGGACTGCAGTCGAGCCGCTGCCGTTAGGCGCCGCCACTTCCAGAGAGTGGGACAGAAGATTAAGTCGAAGGGAACCTCCGGCAGGGGGGTTAAATACCAGTCCCAGAGAGTGGGACAGAAGATTAAGTCGAAGGAGACCTCCGTCACAGGGGTGAATACCAGTCCCAGAGATTGGGACAGAAGATTTGGCTAAGATTCTCGGAGAGGTTTTAGCCAGAGGTCCGGTTCCAGGAGGAACTGAAGAAAATAGATCTCGGCCAGAGATGGCCTTGAGGTCTATCAACAGCATCGAGACTTATCTGAAGACAATATCTCAGGATTTGTGAGTAGAAATCGATTGTATTTCTTTGAATTTGAAGCTGCGAAGCTTTAATTTTAAACGACTGCTGAGCCGAAAAGTGTTTTTTCCAAATTTGTCTGGAGAAAGGAGATTACAGCCAGACCGACCTTGGATTGTTTTGAATCGTTTGATAAACACGCATTCCATTTGAATTATCGTCATCTTTTAGCCCATGGATGTTGGAGAGAAACATCGCCTATCCATGTTCTCCAGACATGCTATCTGATCCACTGAGTTACTCCAGCAATTTGTGTCATTCTTTTGTCCCCAATGTAGATTTGAATTTCCCATTGTGGAGACCAGTTCATAAGCACAAAGCAGTTGTGATAAATTGCTCTGCTCACTCTCAAAGGCTGAACCCCTCATTCCTGAACCCTTAATCTATGGGACATTAAACTGGCAGCCACTTTAGTTTAGTTTTAGTTTTAGTTAGGAGATACCGCATGGAAACAGGGCCTTTGGCCCACCGAGTCCCCGCCAACCAGCAATCACCCACACATTATGTTCATAAGTTATACAAGCAGAATTAGACCATTCGGCCCATCGTGTCTACTCCGCCATTCAATCATGGCTGATCTATCTTTCACTCTCAACCCCATTCTCCTGCCTTTCCCCCATAACCCCTGACACCTGTACGAATCAAGAATCTATCAATCTCCTCCTTAAAAATATCCATAGTCTTGGACTCCGCAGCCGACTGTGGCAATGAATCCCTACCCTACACACTAGGGACAATTTTACAGAAGCCAATTAACCTACAAACCTGCACGTGTTTGGAATGTGGGAGGAAACTGGTGCATCTGGAGAAAACCCAGGCGGTCACAGGGAGAACGCGCAAACTCTGTAAAGACAGTACAGGTAGTCAGGATCGAACCTGGGGCTTTGGAGCTTCTCCTGCTGAATGAGGCATTAATTAGGCCAAAGAATGCTACAGTAAATCAATACCGATTTTTCCAATCAGTTGAGCTCCCTTTGTCCCTCTTAAAACCAGCCTAAATGATGAAGGGTCTGAAGTCTGAAGAAGGGTTTCAGCCCAAAATGTTGCCTATTTCCTTCGCTCCATAGATGCTGCCTCACCCGCTGAGTTTCTCCAGCATTTTTGTCTACCCTAAATGATCTGCAAATCTGTCGGACAGCTTTCAAAAACTCTGTGACAAGGATTAGGAGCCTCAGGAAAGATAATGGAACCGTAGAAAAAAGGTTTGATTAGCTATGGTGAAATGTATCTGACCATCTTACAGATTGGTGTAACATTTTAATTATATTTTCTATTGATTTGTTAAATGTACAGGTTGGAACTGGGCAGGGGATTTCTCTTGTAACTAAACAGATCAATCAGCAACGTAACGCTGCAGTGAGGAATTTTCCATTCAGTTAGAATGTAAAGCAAATCTATTAGCATTTAAACCCCCAGAGTTCATTTATGCATGATGTATGTAAAATCTGCCATGAGTTTTACTGCATTTCCTCTATGGTAGCCAATTTCCTGATTGAACTGTATCGCCCTTTTTAATCCTTTGAATAATTTAAGTGTACATATTGAAAACTATTTTATTTTGTATCAGTGTGTCATGGGACTGGGACTAATACTTAAGATTTAAACTCCACAAGTTGTTTGATCATGTAGCTGTAATAAAGAGAATGAGTAGCTAGTCACTCAAATAGACAGTGGCCCATTGTGACCATATACCTGAAACTCATTAAGTTGCAAGGATTTAGCCCTGTAGCCACGCATCATTAATACGAACTCAAACACAAACATCCTTTTAATGGCTCTATGCTGAACAAGTTATTTTTTAACTTTAGACCTTAGAGATACAGTGTGGAAACAGGCCCTTCGGCACACTGAGTCCACGCCAACCAGCGATCACCCCACACACTAACACTAGCGGCATGGTGGCTTAGCAGTAGAGCTGCTGCCTTACAGCGCCAGAGAGCCAGGTTCGATCCTGACTACGGGTGCTGTCACTAAGGAGTTTGTACGTTCTCCCCGGGACCTGCGTGGATTTTCTCCGAGAACTTCGGTTTCCACCCATACTTCAAAGTCGTACAGGTTTGTAGGTTAATTGGCTTGGTATAAAATGTAACCTGTCCCTAGTGTGTGTACGACAGTGTTAGTGTGCGGGGATCACTGGTTGGTGTGGACTTGGTGGGCCGACAGGCCTGTTTCCATACTGTATCTCTGAACTAAGCTAAACAAGGGACAAGTTACAATGTTACTGTAGCCAATTCACCTACGTCTCTGGAGTGTAGGAGGACACCGGAACACCCGGAGAAAACCCATGCAGTCGCAGGGAGAACGTACAAACTCCGTACAGACAGCACCCACAGTCAGGATCGAACCTGGTCTCTGACGCTGTAAGGCAGCAACTCTACCGCTGTGCCACTTTTTCTTAATGGCAGGTATTGATCTACCAAAGAAAAGTTTGGAATGTGGCACGGAATGACAATCTCAAAGAACATCTTGGGGTTCATTGGGATGAAGGGGTCATCGATTGAGGAATAGATTAGTAGAATTGACTCCTCATTGCCTGAGTTTTTAGAAGAACGCTAGATGGTTTCAGATGATCTTGCATTGAGAATAGGATTAAGGGTGAATTATTCATAATTTACTGAGATACGCAGATCCAGAGTAACAAGGCAATACTTTAATGGAGACACAAGAAACTGCAAATGCTGGGATCCTGAGTAAAACACACGGTACTGGAGTAACTCACTGGGAAGGATCCTGACCTGAAACATTGCCTGTCCATTTCCTCCACAGACAATACTTTAGAACATAGAACATAGAACAGTTCAGCATAGGGACTGGCCCTTCGGCCCACCATGTCTGTGCCGAACATGATACCAAGACCAACTTTTATCTGACTACACATAACCCATATGTTTCTACTACCTGCATAACCATGTGCCTATCCAAAAGTCTCTTAAGTGTCACTATTGTATCTGCCTCCACCACACCCCCACCCCAGTAGTGTATTCCAGGCACTCACCACCCTCTGTGTAATAAAACAGCCCTGCATGTCTCCTTTAAACTTGCCTCTCCCACCTTTGAGCTATGCCCTCTAGTATTTGATATTTGAACCCAGTGGTATGAATATTGATTGCTCTAATTTCAAGTAACTCTTGCATTCCCTCTCTCTCCATCCCTCCCCCACCCTAGTCATCTTGCTAGTTTCTTGCTTTTGCATCTTGCTTTGTTATCACCTCCTCCACAGCCAACAATGGACCACCTTTGATTTGGTGCCGGTTTTGATTGTTCTGTACCTTTTCATACCGCTAGTTTCCCTCTCCCCTGACTCTCAGTCTGAAGAATGGTCTCGACCCTAAACGACACCTATTCCTTTTCTACAGAGATGTTGTCTGACCCGCTGAGTTACTCCAACATTTTGTGTCTATCTTTCATGTCTATCCTCTGGGTAAAAAGGTTCTGACTCTCTACACTATCTATGCCAAATAATATCGAATTCCCTTTGTTCCAATATGAATCATTTCTGGACTTGGGTTTCTCTGCCTGAAGATGAAATTAGACATCTTCTTCTCATTGATGGTGGCTGTAGTTTTGCCAGGAAAGGTCATTCTGCTATAATGAAGTTCATCTGTAGGTCATTTCTGTTACATTTTTCATTGTCTGTCACTTACTGTGATAGCATGCTGCAGGGGTAATATCATTTCATAGGATGCAAATAAAACCTTTTGTTTAAAGTGCTCTCACCAGTCATGTTAATCAAATGCCCTTCCAGAATTCAAAATCCGCAACAAAAATTTCTCTCGCTCTCAAAACACGGTTACAGCGGAGTGGAAGAAATGGGCTTTGTATAAAAGAGTAACAGGGAACTGCAGATGCTGGAATCTTGAGCAAAACACAAAGTGCTGGAGTAACTCAACGGTCATGCATCCTCTCTGGAGAGCACGGTTAGGCAACGTTTTGGGTCAATATGAAGGGTCCTGACCTGAAGCTTCACTTATCCATGTCCTCTAGAGAGAAAGCAGAGTTACTCCAGCCCTTTATGACTTTGTATTAAATACAGTATCTGCACATTCAGCAGCAGGGTCCAAAGCTAGAAAGGTAAATGGAAAATCTTTACTCTCCTATGATTGCTTCAACTCAAAGCAAAATCTGTTTGGGGCAGCTTCAGATGGGATGTAGGTGCAATGTTACTGTTGGTGTAAAACACCCTCATATCACTGCTAGATTGGCAAGAAGTCCTCTTCATGCAATGAAGAACATTTCTTCCTTAACTGTGTAGCATAGAACTGGTGTACGGGTAATCGATGGTCGGCGAGGACTCGGTGGGCTGAACTGCCTGTTTCCACGCTGTATCTCTAAACCAAATTAAACTAAACCAGTACCTTCATAAACAGTTAACCAGTTAGTTATCTAATTTGCAGTTTGAGAAAAACTAACCAATTAGTTATCTAATTTGCATTTCGAGAAAAGTTATCGCTGTTTTGTTTGTGCAAACATTCTTAGAACACCTTCGCTCAGTCAATGCACAAGATGGTGTAGGTTAAACTACATTGTACAATCTCCACCCATCATTCTCGCAGCAGTCCATGCAGATTCATACACGTTCTTATTACTTCAGTTATTCACCAACACTCCCAGTTCAGTCGCAGATTAAGATGCATGTATAGCTTCTCTGCTTGTGTGCTTGTAACATTCCGAGTCACAACCTCAAAAGGCCACTGTTCAGAATGACCAGTGTGACCCTTCGCTATTTCCCACACCTATCATCCTGTGGTCTCTGAGTGGGAGCACCAATTTTATACCGAAAACCCACTCCCATTGAGAAGTTTCTTAACTCCTTTCACGATTGAGACGTTGTAAACAGAGAGCACTTTCACAGCAACAGAAAGGGCTGGAAATACTCAGCAAGTCAGGCTGATTGGGGTCATTATTATTCATGGCCTGTCTCTTGGGCAAAATAAGAATCAAGAGTTTTGAGGTAAATACTCAGTGAATAATCTACCACATCACCCAGCCCATCCTCGCCCCATTCCAGCTAACACTTCTTTCATTCATTTGCACTACTGTCGTTATCAAATTGAACTAGTGCTACTTTACATTCAAACTAATTTCTGTTGTTTACTTGTAGGTCGTTCTATCATCTTAACTTATTGACATTTTAATTTTTGAGGTAATCTTCAGGCCTCGGAGTGCAGCAGGATGAGGGATGATCTTATAGAGGTGAGAGGAATAAATCAGGTAAATGCACAGAGTCTCTTGCCCAGAGTAGGGGAATCGCGAAACAGAGAACATGGGTTTAAAGTGAGGAGGGAAAGATTTAATAGGAACCTGAGGGGCAACATTTTAACACAAAGGGTGGTGGGTGTATGGAACGAGCTGCCGGAGGAGGTAGTTGAAGATGGTACTATCACAATGTTTAAGAAACATTTTGACAGATACATGGATAGGATAGGTTTAGAGGGATATGGGTCAAAGGCAGACTGATGGGACTAGTGTAGATGAGACGTTGGATTGACTTCCATGGGAAGGAGTCCTCGCCCCCCACTGATGACCCCTTTTCCCGTCTCCAACGCACCCCCTCCTCGTGGAACCCACCTCGTAGCCTTCCGGCTTTAGAACTCTTCATCAAAAACTGCCGCCGTGACATCAACCGCCTCAACTTCTCCACTCCCCTGTCTCACTCCAATCTCTCCCCCCCTGAACGCACTGCCATCGACTCACTCCGCAACAACCTAGATTGGGTTATCAAACCCGCCGACAAGGGAGGTGCCGTGGTAGTCTGGCGCGTCGATCTCTACAAAGCTGAGGCCACGCGCCAACTCTCGGACACCTCCTCCTACATACCCCTGGACCATGACCCCACTGACGAGCACCAGGCCACCATCTCCAGCACCATCACCGACTTCATCCACTCCCACACCCTGCCCGACCGAGCCTCCAACCTCATCGTTCCCCAGCCCCGCACGGCCCGATTTTACCTTCTCCCCAAAATCCACAAACCTGACTGTCCCGGTAGACCCATTGTCTCTGCCTGTTCGTGCCCCACCGAACTCATCTCCGCCTACCTTGACTCCATCCTATCCCCCTTGGTTAAATCCCTCCCTACCTATGTTCAAGACACCTCAGACACTCTCCGTCGTCTGCGCGCATTCTACTCTCTAGGCCCTCACCCCCTCATCTTCACCATGGACGTCCAGTCACTGTACACCTCCATCCCCCACCAGGATGGTCTCGAAGCCCTCCGTTTTTTCCTCAACCGAAGAAGCAACCTATACCCGGCCACTGACACCCTCCTCCGCCTAGCGGAGCTGGTCCTTACCCTCAATAACTTCTCATTTGACTCCTCCCATTTCCTCCAAATACAAGGCGTAGCTATGGGCACACGCATGGGCCCCAGCTACGCCTGCCTCTTTGTCGGGTACGTAGAACAATCCTTGTTCAATACGTACCAGGGCCCCATCCCCGACCTCTACCTCCGCTACATCGATGACTGTTTTGGTGTCACCTCCTGCACCCACACACAACTGACTGACTTCATCCGCTTCACCACCAACTTCCATCCGACACTCAAATACACCTGGACCATTTCCGACACTTCCCTACCATTCCTTGACCTCACTATCTCCATCGCAACACTGCTCTCTCTCCCCATCCCCCCACTCACAACAAGGGCAGAGTCCCCCTAGTCCTCACCTTTCATCCCACCAGCCGTCACATACAACAAGTGATCCTCCGTCAGTTTCGCCACCTCCAACGTGACCCCACCACTCGCCACATCTTCCCATCTCCCCCCATGTCTGCCTTCTGCAAAGACCGCTCCCTCCGTAACTCCCTTGTCAATTCTTCCCTTCCCTCTCGTACCACCCCCTCCCCGGGTACTTTCCCTTGCAACCGCAAGAGATGCAACACTTGTCCCTTCACCTCCCCCCTCGATTCCATTCAAGGACCCAAGCAGTCGTTCCAGGTGCGACAGAGGTTCACCTGCATCTCCTCCAACCTCATCTATTGCATCCGCTGCTCTAGATGTCAGCTGATCTACATCGGTGAGACCAAGCGGAGGCTTGGCGATCGTTTCGCCGAACACCTCCGGTCGGTCCGCAATAACCTACCTGACCTCCCACTTCAACTCCCCCTCCCATTCCATATCTGACCTCTCTGTCCTGGGTCTCCTCCATGGCCACAGCGAGCAACACCGGAAATTGGAGGAAATGCACCTCATATTCCGCTTGGGCAGTCTACACCCTGGGGGCATGAACATTGAATTCTCCCAACTCTGCTAGCCCTTGCTGTCCCCTCCCCTTCATCAGCCCTCTGGTAGTCTCCTCCCATCACCCAGCCCTCGGGCTCCTCCTCCGCCTTTTTTCCTTTCTTCTCCCCACCCCCTATCAGTCTGAGGAAGGGTTTCGGCCTGAAACGTTGCCTATTCCCTTCGCTCCATAGATGCTGCTGCACCCGCTGAGTTTCTCCAGCATTTTTGTGTATGTTGGATTGACTGTTGGATTGTTGCAAAAACCCATCTTGCTCATTATTGGGAAGGAAATCTGTCTTCTTGATCCAGATTAGTTTAGTTTAGTTTAGTTTAGTTTAGTTTAGTGTAGTTTATTATTGTCACATGTACCACAGTACAGTGAAAAGCTTTAGTTCTGGGTGCTCCGGTTTCATTCCACATCCCAAAGACGTGCGGGTTTGCAAGTTAGTTGACAGCTGTAAATTGCCTCCATTGTGTAGGGAGTGAATGCGAAAGCGGGATAACGTAGAACTAGTGTGAACGGGTGATCAATGGCCGGCGTGGACTCGGTGGGCCGAAGGGCCTGTTTCCATAATGTATCTCTAAACTAAACTAAACTAAACCAAAGCACTTTAGAAAAAATGTTAACTGCCCTGAGTGTGAAGAATCTCTCAATGAGAAATACAGAAACTGCTTCCCGAGAGGGAAATAGAAAGAGATACTTGAGGGAAGCTGCCAATTGTAGCCCAGGGTGTGAGAGACAGCTGGAATGAGTGTGGGAGAGTTCAGCAGTGCAGTGAAATGGAATGGGAGGAGGAGATTGTTAATTAGACAGTGTTAGTTGTTAATGTCTTTTTCGCAAGCATTTCTCAATACATTGAGAATTTGGCCTTCTGAGAGCGCTTAGAGATACTCCAATGCCATTTGATTGTCCCATATACCTCCTTATATTTTCCACGAGATGTTGTACACGTTATCCTGTATCTGTACATGGTAGAAGGCTTGACTGTATTGATGTATTGTCTTTTCTTTGACTGGATAGCATGCAAGCAAAAGCTTTTCGCTGTACCTTGGTACATGTGACAATAATAAATTAAACTAAACCAGATAAAGTGACATTTGTTGTTCAGCATACAATCTTACTATATATATGCACAAACATAGCATAGTACAAGAGTGAAATAATTGTAGTGTAAGAAATCTAGATCACACTGAAGCAGAGCGCATAAAGTAGCTACATTTCTGCCGCCATTTGGTATTCTTGAAGTTTCAAATGTCTTTAAAATATGGAAGGTTATAGAGCAGGGAATCCCCAAACTTTTTCGTCCCGATTACCCCTGGCAACTTTAATAGCACATAACAATGTTATTTCACATATTTATGAACAACTAATGATGAACAGATACTGATATACCAGAACCAAACACAGTCAGTCAATGAGAAAAAATATGTACAAATCCAGAATCAACAAATTTACCCCTTGGGTGGGCGGAATTTACCCCAGGTTGGGAACCCTTGTTATAGAGTCTACCATAGAATTAGTGTGAATGGGTGATAGATGGTCCGCATGGACTCGATGGGCCGAAGGGCCTGTTCCCCCCACTTATTCTCTGTATCTCAATAAGCACACCAGGCTTTGCATTGTCAAGTCACTGGACGACATTCTAAGTTAGAAGCAGGACAGCTGCACATTGAACTAGTCCAACAGCCCCACATATTCAATGGATTACAATGATCGGCCTGTACTACCAACATAGAGAGCAACCACTAGAGGAGGGACATCTTTGCTATAGATTTATCTCGATAGATTTGGCTGAGACACCAACTATTGCATAGATAATAACAGAGGTGGGGTGATCATAGGTTTTAAACTGATTGAGGGCTCTGGATGATTTATATACAGATTAAGGACTGTAATTTGAGCACGAGTTTGGCTGATTCACAGTTAGTTTAATGGAAGTCTGTTTGAGAAAGCTCTAAGTTATGCAGAGGTGGAGCTGGTTGTTCCATAGATTAATGGATGTCTGGGAACATTCAGACAGCCGTAATGTATTGAGGGGCTTCAAGTGACAGAGTGGTCTTGGATCTCTCACTGATATGATGAGGCATGACACTGTTTCAGATTTATGTGTGGGAGAAAAGAGCTTGCTCTGTTTTTGGTCGGATTGATCATAAAGCAGAGTTACTATCAACACACAAACAATCACCCTTGCCCCCGTAATGACACTGAGTTGGTGGCTGACATCATTACTAAAAGTTTACTGAGAAAGTATGTAAATTATATGAGGGAAATGCCCCAAGCGGAATATAAGAACCCATCCAGACGGTAGGCCTTAGAAGTACATCGTGGAAACAGGCCCTTCGGCCCACCGAGTCCACACCGACCAGCGATCAACCCCATACACTAACACTATCCTGCACACTTTGGGACAATTTACAATTTTACCGAAGCCAATTAACGTATGTCCTTGGAGTGTGGAGGAAACCGGAGCTCCTGGAGAAACCCCACGCTGTCACTGGGAGCATGTACAAACTCTGTCCGGACAGCACCTGCAGTCAGGATCGAACCCAGGTCACTGGTGCTGTAATGGCAGCTACTCAAAGGTCAAAAGGTTCAAAGGTCTGTTTAATGTCACAATTAAGGTACAGTGAAGCTCCAATTACCATACAGCCATACAAGAAAAAAGCAACAAGACACACAACTACATAAAAGTTAACATAAACA
This sequence comes from Malacoraja senta, assembly GCA_038087875.1. Lineage (NCBI taxonomy): Eukaryota > Metazoa > Chordata > Chondrichthyes > Rajiformes > Rajidae > Malacoraja > Malacoraja senta. Next base: position 45,692,480 of record CM075982.1, read on the forward strand.
TCCACCACAGTGGATTCCCCACGTTCATCACTGTGATGGAAGGCAATAAAGTCCAAACATCTTCCTCTTTATTCTCCTGTGGTCGGGGCAGTCGAACCATCCGCAGTCGGGGCGATCGAAGCCCCCGCGTTGGGGCGGTCGAAGCTCCTGCGGCTTGGAGCTCCCGAAGTCGGTCTCTAACCAGACCGCAAACTCCAAAATGTTAAAGTCCGCGGGCTCCCGCGTTTGGAGCTCCGAGGTCGATCTCGGAGAGGGACCGCCAGCTCCACAATTTTAAAGTCCGTTGGCTCCTGCGGTTGGAGCTCCCAGTCGGTCTCCAGCAGAGGTCGCCAGCTCCTCGATGATAGGCCGCAGTGCATACGATACGGAAAAAAATTGCATTTCCGTCGAGGTAAGAGATATTAAAAAAGTTTCCCCCAACCCCATCCCCCCCCACCCCCCACATATAATAAGCTAAAGAACACTAAAACATACATTTAACACATACTAAAAATCAACAAAGAAGGAAGGGACGAGACAGACTGTTGGCGAGGCGGCCATTGCTGGCGCCACCCGGTGGTCATCCACCGCTGCACCACTGTGCCAACAACTGCCCATCCTCACTGATAATTCTGATTTAAACTATCTCTATTAAAATATTTTTGTGGCCTTATTCATGAAGATTAAGCAGGCACGGCAATTAGGAACCAATTGGTCAAAAGTTCTAACTGACTATACCATATACTACCACTGACTATCTTGCCAGTTTTAGTTTTAGTTTCAAGAGACACAACATGGAAACAAGCCCTTTGAACCACAAAGTCCATGACGACCATCGATCACACATTCACACTAGTATGTTATCTCACTTTCACATCCATTCCCTGCGCACTAGGGTCAATTTACAGAAGCCAATTAAACCACAAACGTCTTTGGGATGTGGGAGGAAACCGGAGCACCTGGAGGAAACCCACGCGGTCACAGGGAGAACGTGCAAACTCCACACGGACAGGACACAAGGTTTGGATGAAACCTGGGTCTCTAGCGCTGTGCAGCAGCAGCTCTAGTAGCTGCGGCACTGTACTCCCCCAGTTGCTGAGACAGACAAAAGCCAGTGAGAACTAGACTGGATGTACATTTGACCCAAACATCATTCCACTGGCGTGGCTGCGATTCCACATTAGTTAATAGCCATGGCTGCAATATTAAAATCAGTGCAATTTCTTAAGGGACAAATCTCAGCCACAAAGGAAAGCGGTATTAGATAATTGATGGGCCATTATTAATGGATTTTATAACCATTTAGTAATCAATAGGATTATTGATGATCCAGAGAAGTAAACAAACGAGATCATTATTTGAAATAATTGTTGATCGGGGCATTAGGAGAATATTTTCTCTGACTAACGATGTGTGACCTTTTACACACATGAAAGCTGTTAGGGCGTACGTTTATGTCAGAATTTGTATCTATGTCAGGATCCTAAATATGTTTATGATTGTAACTCCTAAGCCAAAGATCCAAGATCCAGAGTTTAGTCTTCTAATAAGCTGGGCAGGATGGAATTCTCATCATTATTGAAGCCTTCCATTTATAAATTCATGTTCATGTTATAGGAGCAGAATGAGACCATTCGGCCCATCAAGTCTACTCCGCCATTCAAGCAAGGCTAATCTATCTTTCCCTCTCAACCTCATTCTCCTGCCTTCTCCCCATAACTAATCAAGAATCTGGCATCTGATAATCTCCGCCTATCAATCCAAAGCCTCCACAATGAATTCCACAAATTCACCACCTTCTGAGGAAGAAATTCTTCCACATCTCCTTTCTAAAGGTACGTCCTTTTATTCTGAGTCTACGGCCTCTGGACTTAGACTCTGTCACTAGTTTATGAGGTTTGATAAAAATCTTTTGACTCGTGCATGAATTCACCCAGAGGGAAAGATCACTAGCCGAGGATGGCGGAAAGCTGTTTCTATTACAAATTCAGCTGACAGTCTAGTCCCGAGGGAGGTATAATTGAACAACAGATGTGCCTCTGGACCACAAAGGTGGCCGGGCAAGGAAAAGGATGTTGATTTGTTGAATGATCCAGATGAAAGTGATGCTGGAGGCCCTGCAGAAACCTGGGGCTCGACTGGATCGGGCCCCGCTCCAAAAGACCTACCTCGCGGGTCGGACTTTGGAAATTTTGAAATGGTGTCGAATCTATCGACTCGAGGAAAAATGTCACTGTGCTTTGCACCGGTGTCATGTCTATGTATCATGTATAGTCTTTCCACTGACTGGTTAATAAGCAACAAAAGCTTTTTATCGTACGCTCTGTACACCTGACAATAAACTAAACTAAATTAAAGTGCAGAATATATTGATACAGCAGCAGAGAATGCCCAGATAAAAATCGGGAGTGGCACCGTGGCACCGTGGCACAGCGGTAGGGTTGCTGCCTTACAGCGCTTGGAGTGGCAGAGACCCGGATTCGATCCCGACTACGGTTGCTGTCTGTACGGGGTTTGTACATTCTTCCCGTGATCACGTCGTTTTTCTCCGAGATCTTCGGTTTCCTCCCAAACTCCAAAGACTTACAGGTTTGTAGGTTAATTGGCTTGGTAGAAATGTAAATTGTCCCTAGTGTGTGTAAGATAGTGTTAATGTGGGCCGGTGCGGACTCGGTGGGCCGAAGGGCCTGTTTCACTATATCTCTAAACTAAACTAAAAATATCTCAGGGCCGCAACAAGGTAGGTTGAATGATTTTAAAAGGTCTGAGCTTATAAAAGTTCTGTTTAATTTACACCAGAGATCTGGGTTTGAGCCTAGCCTCAGGTGCTGTCTGTGCGGAGTTTGCACATTCTCCCCGAGACCGCGTGGGTTTTCCCCCGGGTGCTCCAATTTCCTCCCAAATCCCAAAGACTTGCTGGTTTTTCAGTTAATTGGCCTCTGTAGTGTGTAGGGAGTGGATGAGAACATGGGATAACATAGAACGTAGTGTGATCGGGACATCGATGGTCGGCATGGACTCAGTGGGCCGAACGACCTGTTTTATCTCTAAAATTAAAAACTAAATAACAGCGGGAAGAAAATGCTGGTCCTGAATCTGGTGTTATGTGCTTTTTTGTATTTGTATTTGTATTTGTTAAGTTTTTGTATCTTCTGCCAATGGGTGAGGGGAGAAGAAGGAATGACATGTGTAAGTGATCCTTGATGATGTAGACTGCTTTCCTAAAACCCCTGTCCCACGGTACGAGTTAATTCCAAGAGCTCTCCCGAGTTTGCCCTGATTCGAACTCAGAGATTTACGGTAATGGCCACTCGTCGGTACTCGGGGCTCTCGTGGACATTTTTCAACATGTTGTAAAATCTTCACGTGTCTTCCCGTGCTTACCTGCCGTTAGCGAGTCTTCCCGAGTACCTGCCGTTCGCGTTACGAGCCGGTAAGAGACGTCGCCGAGCTCCGACGTACCAGCTACGTTCATTCTCCGTGCTTACCACGAGTTTGATTTTTTTTTAAACTCGGGAGAGCTGTTGGAATGAACTCGCACTGTGGGACATGGCTATTAGGCAGTGTGGAGTATAGATAGAGTCAATGGCAGGGGAGGCTGCTTGAGTGATGAGCTGGGCTGCATCCACAACTCTCTGCATTTTCTTATGGTCTTGGACATGGCAATTGCCAAACCAAGTTGCGATGCATCTGGCTAGGATTATTTCTACGATACTCCTGCAGGTATTCACACGTTATTCGTGTTATGCCAAATTTTCTTACGATGATGAGAGATTAAAAAAATGCCTGAGATATAAAAAAATAAACATTGTTATTTAAAACTTTCCATGTTGTGTCATGGTTCAAAATGTATTACATAGTACAAGGAAGATCCTGGAAGGGTTACGTTTTGAAAATCACAATAACATTGATCTCAGCGTTGAAAGTAGAGACACCTTTATCTTGTCCTGTTGTAGCGTTTGTATTTTGCTGACAGCTTAACCTTACGTAACCTTAAATCTCATGATCATCCCTGGGGTTTCAAGCATCTTCAAATAAGATTTTTGTAATGTCATTTATGTACATCCAGAATTCTGAATTATTGGTAAAGTCTCATTTGGAGAAGATTGATGTTGACGTTTGATGAATACTTAGTTTTGTGGAAGGAGACACGGCCTAAAATAACTGGCTTTATATGTCAAATGAATAAAAATTAATACATTATTAACTTCTGTGATGCTAATCCAATAAAGCAATTCAGTCCTCGGGCATATGTCAGCACTAAGAATTTAACAGGGTCCAAACGCTGTGAAAAAGCAGCACATTTCTTCCACACCTCTGCAGTTGTGTGCACGGAGATGCATGTGTATACCTTCAGACAATCAGGTCCTTTGCCTTTGCCTGAGCTGTATTAAGCATCTTTCAGCTATCCTCTGATATAAGCTTCAGGTCTGTTGTGCGGTTCTGTCCAAGGCAGGTTTTTATTTATTGTAGTAGAACACAGACCTGTCAATGTTAGATAAATACAAGGTGCGAGATTTTCAGTTGCAAGGCAAATGCGTGCCAACAGCATAACCTTGGCTAACTGTGGCATGCTGCATCTGTCACCCAAGCTGTACCAGATAGCCAAGTGACACTAATGTATTCTTGTCTGTATTCCTTGTTCTTCTCCTTCTCTCCATTTGAGCGTCTGACGGCACTGGGTCTGTACTCGCTGGTGTTTCGAAGGATGACGGGGGACCCCATTAAAACTTACCGAATAGTGAAAGGCCTGGGTAGAGTGAATGAGGAGAGAATGGTTCCACTAGTGGGAGAGTCTAGGAACAGAAGGCACAGCCTCAAAATAAAAGGACGTCCCTTTACAAAGATGAGAAGGAATCTCTTGTCAGAGGGTGGTGAATCTGTAGAATTCATTGCCACAGATGGCTGTGGAGGCCGTCAATGTATATTTCTAAGGTGGAGATTGACAGATTCGTGATAAGTAAGGGTGTCACGAGTTATGGGGCGAAGACAGGAGAATGACAGGGAAAGATAGATCAGCTAAGCTAGAATGGTGAAGTATACATGATGGGCCGAATGGCCTAATTCTGCTCCTAAAACTTATGAACTTATGAACTCCTTCGCTCCCTCTTGCTTCACTCCACATTTTTTTCAAAACTACGGCGAGAGAATGCGTCAATGGTATTTTATTTCATAAATTCATAACTTATGAAATTTGGAGGTGTGCGTTTTCACACTTCTGTCCCTCTTGCCAGAAGGGAGAGAGGAGAAGAGGGAGTGACCGGGGTGAGACTGGTCCTTGATTATGCTGGTGGCCTTGCCGTGGCAGCGTGAGGTGTAGATGGAGTCAATGGAAGGGAGGCTGGTTTGTGTGATGCTCTGGGCTGCGTCCACAATTCCCTGCAACTTCGTGGGTCATGTTTCCCAGCCCGAGTGCTTAAAAGCTTACACTTCCCCATTGTACTCCAACAGCTGAGCGCAGTTATCCAAAGATCGCAGGTCAGCTCTGCAGAAGTTCAGGAGTTGAGGAGTTCCGCTTCTACTCTGGAGTTCTGAACCTTCACACAGTCCAAAGAAGATCCCGACCCCAAACGTCACCTGTTCATTCCCTTCACCGATGCTGCCTTGGCCACTGAGTTCCTCCAGCACTTTGTGTTTGGGTGTTTGTCCAGCACATGCAGTTCCTTTTGTCTCCACACAGTCATGTTGGTAGAAGTCAATGTCCACTCAGAACCACAAGCTTTGAAACAGAAGATCCAATTCAAGAAATATTTGATTTTCAGAGTTCCATTGGCAATATTTAGGATTGCAGAGTCATAAAGTCATGGAGTCATCGTTTGAGTTTAGTTTATTGTTTCACGTGCTGAGGTACAGTGAAAAACTTTTGTTGCATGCTAACCCATCAGCGGAAAGACAATACATGATTAAAATTGAGCCATCCACAGTGTACAGATACATGATAAAGGGAATAATGTGAATAAAGTTTAGTTTTAGTGCAAGAAAATCCAGTAACGTCTGATCAAAGAAAGTCCAAGGATCTCCAATGAGGTAGATAGTAGCTCAGGACTGCTCTCTAGTTGTTGGTAGAGTCATAGAACATGGAAACAGGCCCTTCAGCTCAACATGTCCATGCCGACCAAGATGCCCCATTTACGCTAGTCCCACCTGGCTATGGCCAATATCCCTCTTAACTTTTCGTATCCATAAGTTATATCGAACGACAACATACAAACAGAGGCCTCAGTCCACTGAGTTCACGTGTACCAGCAACCACCCATTTACTCTCCTCCTCCATTCATTTTAATTCTTGTTCTCACCTTGTTTTCATCTGAGTTTCTTCTGGATTCACTCACACACCAAAGACAATTTATAGTGGTCAATTAAATGACCATCCCCCATATCTTTGGGATGTGGAAGGAAACCGGAGCACCCGGAGGAAAAACCCCCGGTCACAGGGAAAACATGCAAACTCCACACAAACAGCACCAGAGATCAGGATTGAATCCAAGTCTTTGACGCTGTGAGGTGTCCACTCTGCCTGGTGTCCAGCTCTCCTTTTTATTCTTTTCTGGGAGAAAATTGAACAAAATTTGTCAAACAGAAAATTTGTCGTTTCTTTGAGGAGTTTTATGTTGTTACATTTCAGTTTAGTTTAGTTTAGTTTAGTTTAGAGATACAACGCGGAAACGGGCCCTTCATCCCAACGAGTCTGCGCCAACCAGCGATCCCCGTACACTAGCACTATCTTACACGGGGATAATGTACAATTTTTACCAAAGCCAATTAATCTACAAACCTGTATGTCTTGTAGGTTCATTGGCTTCTGTAAAACTTCCTGAGAAGATTACGGAGAGTCGGTATGTCAAGGAGGACTCTCTCGAACTTCTACAGGTGCACAGTAGAGAGCATGCTGACCAGTTGCATCGCGGCTTGGTTCGGCAACTTGAGCGCCCAGGAGCGGAAAAGACTGCAAAAAGTTGTAACCACTGCCCAGTCCATCATCGGCTCTGACCTCCCTACCATCGAGGGGATCTACCACAGTCGCTGCCTCAAAAACGCTGCCAGCATCATCAAGGACCCACACCATCCTGGCCACTCACTCATCTCCCCGCTGCCTTCAGGTAGAAAGTACAGGAGCCTGAAATCTGGAACATCCAGGTTCAAAAACAGCTTCTTCCCCACAGCCATCAGGCTATTAAACTCAACTCAAACAAAACTCTGATCATTAATAGCCCATTGCACTTTATCTGTTTATTTATGTGTGTGTATATATATTCATTGGTATATGGTTCACTGATCAGTTCTGTTCTGTATTTATTCATGCCTACTATATTCTGTTGTGCTGAAGCAAAGCAAGAATGTCATTGTCCTATCTGGGACACATGACAATAAACTCTCTTGAATCTTGAATATGTAAATGGTCCCTAGTGTGGAGGATTGTGCTAGTGTGTGGGGTGATCGCAGCTCGCCGCCGACTCGGTGGGCCAATGTGTCCGTTTCCGCACTGTTTCTCTAAAGCCTAAACACAACGGGTCAGGCAGCATCTTTGGAGAACATGGAGAGGTGACGTTTTGAATCGGATCCTTCTTCAGACTCCACCCACTGAGTTACTCCAGCAATTTGTGTCTTGTTGTTTTGTAAACCAGCACCTGCAGTTCCATGTGCCTCCACTTGTCTCCCACTTTTTTGGATTAGCTGTCAATTCCCTCAGGTTCTCCGCCTCACCTGTACACAGAAGCAATTGGCAGCAGACAATAAACTTACCAACGTGCATGTTTCTGAGGTGTGGCAGGAAACCAGAGCACTTTGTCTTCTTGCAAAGGGCGTTGAATCTCTGGAATCGTTGTGCCTGGAGGTTTGTTCATTGTGGGAATTGAAAGAGGAACGAGAACAATTCTTGAACGATCAATGAATTCAAGGCTACTGGGACAGAAGTAGAGTTCAGACCAAGGGGAAATTAGCCATGATCACATTGGAAGAAGAGTCCAGACCCGGAACATTACCTATCCATGTTCTCTAGAGATGCTGCTTGACCCATTGAGTTACTCCACCACTTTTATTTATACACCAGCATCCGTAGTCCCCAGATCTCCGTGGCCTGCAGTGGGGAAGGCGCCGAGTCGGCCCCTGCGCGTCCCCCAGAGACCAGAGACCGGGGGGGAGGTGAAGCCGGTGACGACACCGGACGCGACGGGTGAGGAGCGAGGCCGGTACGAGAGGAGGGGAGAGGGAACCGGGGTCTGGCCTACCGCGCCCTCGAGGTAGGGTGGGGAGAGGGGTGACGGTTCACTGGTTATTCTACAGGTCCAAGGAAGGCGATGACTGGAGGCCCTGCAGCAGCCCGGGGATCGCCTGGATCGGGCAACACTCATAAATCCTAGAGCACGAAGACAGACACAAAGTGCTGGAGTAACTCAGCGGGACAGGCAGCTTATCTGGAGAGAAGGAATAGTGCATGGTTTGGTCTTTGAAAACCCGGCACCTCTTGCATGCGGGCTCAGTAGGCTCTTTCTATGCACTTTGCTAATCGGGGATTGTGCTTAGGTGTGGCAATACTTTACTGGACTGGACGTAAGAAAAGGATTTCACTGTGCGTTTGCACACATGACAATAAAAGCTCCATTTAACCAGTTCCTTGTTTCTACTTTGCGTTCTGCGCAATAATCCAGCATCTGCAGTTCCGATTTTGTTTTGTTGACCCAGAGAAAACCCACACAATGACAGGGAGAAGTGCACACGTGCAGCACCATAGGTCATGATCGAACCTGGTTCACTGGATCCAGGAGGCAGTAGCTCTAGCTCTGTGCTGCATTGACATGCATGCTGCCTTCCACTGCAAGGCCAACTCACATAACATGGTGGCGCCCAAACACTGTATAATGTAGCATGGAGCATCTCCTTGACAACCAGACTGACCGGGCGATACAGTGGTGCAGCGGTAGAGTTGCTGCCTTACAGCGCCAGAGACCCGGGTTTGATCCTGACTGCGGGTGCTGTCTGTATGGAGTTTGTACGTTCTCCACATGGATTTTCTCCGGGTGCTCCGGCTTCCTCCCTCATTCCAAAGACGTCCTGCTTTGCACGTTAAATGGCTTCTGTCTTCTTCTTGAGTATGGCGTGCACAGCCTAAAGTTGTAAGACAACGTGTCCTGTTTGATCTTCTGTTTGTGCACGCCAGGTTGATTGCATTCATCGAAACAGGGTGGACCATGTGAAGGTTGCAATCTCCCACGCCATGGCTTCTGTAAATTGTCCCTAGTGTCTAGGATAGAACTAGTGCCCGGGTGATCGCTGGTCGGCGAGGATTCGGTGGGCCGAAGGGCCTGTTTCCATGCTGTATCTCTAAACGAAACTAAATTAACAGTAATGGCAGCAGGTGAGGTCTCCTGTCTCCACCCCAGGCTCACATGCAGACTCAGTTACCATGGAAATAAAATTGTGTGAATGTCTTTGATACTATGGAAAAAAAGAATAATATTAGGAAAAAAGTTAAAAGCTATTTCATAAGCATAATAAAACACTAGAAATGCACACATATTTTAAAAAAAGTTCAAATTCGAGCAAATAAAAGATCTCCCAGCAGTAATTTAGTCCAATTGATTACAAGAGGCCCATTTTTAATTACAGCAGGTTAAGGCTGTGCTGGAGTCAGTGGGAGATTGGCCAGCCTGGGAGCTGGGAACCCTGCAGAACTCTATGTTGTCCCAACAGAATCCCCAAGGAGACCAACCCTGCAGCACTGGAAGCAAAGTAGAAGGTGATACTGCCATAGAGTCATAAAGATATACAGCATGGAACCAAGCCATTTGTCCCACCTTGCCCACACCAATCAACGTGCCCCTTCTACACTAGTCCCACCTGCCACTGCTTTGCCCATAATCCTCTAAACCTATCTTAGCCATGTATCTATCCAAATGTCGCTTAAACATTATGATAGTCCCTGTCTCAACTACCTCATCCAGCAGCTTGTTCCATATACACACCACCTTTGTGTAAAAAAGTTACTCCTTGAGTTCCTATTAATCCTTTCGCCCCCTCACCTTAAACCTATGTCCTCTGGTTCTCGATCCCCCTACTCTAGGCAAAAGATTCTGTGCATTTACCTGGTCTATTCCACTCACGATTTTGTACACCTCTATAAATTCACCCAGGCCATAAGATTATTGAACAATCAATTAAACCGAGGCTAGAACTTTTTAAATATCGACACTTCTAAAAAAAAAAATTTAAAAAAAAACTGGAGAGTCAAATGCAACGAAATTTCGTTCTAGGTGCACTGTGTATAGGTGTATATCTGAATGACAATAAAGTTTTCATTCATTCATTCATTCATTCATTCATTCATTCATACATCATCCTACACTCCAGGGAATAAAGTTCGTCAGCTCAACCTCTTCCTGTTGTTTAAGCCCTTGAGTCTTGACAACATCATCATAAATCTACTCTGCGCCCTTTCCAGCTTGACAACACCTTTTCTATAACATGGTGACTAAAACTGAACACAATACTCTAAATATGACCTCACCAACATCTTATATAACTGCAACATGACCTCCCAACTTCTATACTCAATACTCTGGCTGATGAAGGCCAATGCACTGTAAGATTAAGGCCAATGTGCAAAAATGTCCTTTTCAGATGTTGCCATGGTAGAATTGTATGGAAAATTCCAGCAGTCTATACCCACAACAAGGTCCCAAGGACTTTGATGAAGTTCAGATGATGGCCAGAAGGCTTCCCGCCGGGCCGCGGTTGCGGACTGGGAACACCTTTATCGAGGATCCGCGATCTCGATGCCTCGAGGATGGCTGGGGAGATGCCCAAGTCGGGACCCGGCCGGAGGAGGAACCTCCACCTCGCGGGTCAGCAGAGCGGCTGACGGAGCCCACGGCTGGGGCCCGGGTCGCCACCACGGAGGCCTCAGGAGAGGACTCGGCTGCGCTGTGGAGAGGTCGGTGCAGCGGCCAATGATGGTGCGATCAGCGGTCGATGAGCGTGAGGGGGAGGGGAAAACAATGGAGGACCCTGCATGGGGGCACCGCCGTGAAGAACAATGGAGGACTCGGCATGGGGGGACCGCCGTGAGGGACGGTGAGAGAACAAAGGATTGTGATAGGAATTACTCGTCTTCCTCTGTCGAAGTGCTGAAGTCCAGAACTAGATGTAAGCCAATATAAGTCTGCCGGAGGGGGTAGTTGAGGCAGGAACTGTCATAATGTTTAAGAGATATTTGGACGGATGACACTAAAGTGGGTGGTATCGTAGATAGTGGTCGTCAGAAATTGCAGCAGGATGTTGATCGGTTGGGCAGGTGGGCTGAGGAATGGTTATATCTATATAACTAAAAGTCTCATCTTGACCACTTCCTGTCTGCGCTGTATATTAATTTTAGAAAAAACGCTACCATATATCGCTATGATTGTTGACCGTCTTACTCATAAGTCCTCCTCCGCTGAGGCAGCGCTGAGGATTTTTCCAATCGATGAAAAATAAAAAAGTTATGAGTGTTTAAAAAATCTTGAGATCAACTGATTGGTCCTCTTGCCTGTCAATCACCACGATGAAGGTAATGCCCCTTCTGGGGGAGGGGGGGCAGGACTATAAAACCCCAGATGCCTGGACGTGAGTCAGTCACTCTGGAAGATCGCAAGGGAGAGTCCACAACTGTGAGTCTAAGCTGTGAATCATCTGAACTGTGAGTCTGCAATGTACTTGCAATAAATGATTTTTTATCCCTTAATGGCAATGCAATGAGTTGTTTGGCAATTTGGTGGCCTGCACTCTGCTTGAAATGCTATGAAATTGAATGTGCTGGCCTGCACTCTGCTTGAAATGCTATGATATTGAATGTGCTGGCCTGCACTCTGCTTGAAATGCTGTGAAATTGAATGTGCTGGCCTGCACTCTGCTTGAAATACTGTGAAATTGAATGTGCTGGCCTGCACTCTGCTTGAAATGCTGTGAAATTGAATGTGCTGACCTGCACTCTGCTTGAAATGCTGTAAAATTGAATGTGATGGCCTGCACTCTGCTTGAAATGCTGTGAAATTGAATGTACTTGCATGCACTCTGCTTGAAATCCTGTGAAATTGAATGTGCTGGCCTGCACTCTGCTTGAAATGCTGTGAAATTGAATGTGCTGGCATGCACTCTGCTTGAAATGCTATGAAATTGAATGTGCTGGCCTGCACTCTGCTAGAAATGCTGGGAAATTGAATGTGCTGGTCTGCACTAATCTTGAAATGCTATGAAATTGAATTTGGTGGCTTGCACTCTGCTTGAAATGGAATTTCAAGGATTAGCCGTGAGTGAACTGCCAGACCACCAGCCCAGATTGACTGATCTGCCAGCCCACCAGCCCTGAGTGACTGAGCTGCTAGCCCACCAGCCCTGAGTGACTGAGCTGCCAGCCCACAGCCCTGAGTGACTGAGCTGCCAGCCCAACAGCCCTGAGTGACTGAGCTGCCAGCCCACCAGGCCTGAGTGACTGAGCCGCCAGCCCACCAGGCCTGAGTGACTCAGCTGGCATCCTACCAGGCCTGAGTGACTGAGCTGCCAGCCCACCAGGCCTGAGTGACTGAGCTACCAGCCCAAGAATCCATTCGGCCCACAATGTCCATACTAGCCCTCTGGAAACCAGTCCCTTCGGCCCACAACACCCATACCAGCGCTCCAGAAAGCCCCCCATTGGTGGAGAGGTGGAATTGGTGGAGAGGTGGAATATTGCATTGGGGGACCAGCCCTCCCGTGTGAACATGGGACCCAACGGGCCCCACTTAGTCTAGTTTATATTATAAGATCACCCCTCATCCTCCAGTGCTCCAAAGAATAAAGTCCTAGTCTGCACAACCTCTCCCCATAGCTCACACCCTCGAGTCCTGGTAACATCCTCGTAAATCTTCTCCGTGCCCTTTCCAGCTTGACAACATCTTTCCTATAACATGGTAATCAAAACTGAACACAGTTCCTTAAATGCGGCCTCACCAACGTCTCACACAACTGGATGAGTCTATGACATAAGTAGCTGAAGATTGCTTAGGAACATGAAAAGTTCGCGAAACAAACTGGTTTAGGAAGGAACTGCAGATGCCGGTTTACACCGAGGATAGACACAAAATGCTGGAGTATGATCAGGCAGCAACAATGGAGAACAAGAATAGGTGACATTTTGGGTCGAGACCCTTCTTCCCGTTTAGGAAGTCATTGGCTCAAGCCATAGCTATGGGAGGGGAGAAAGAATTGTCACCATTTCATGTTGAGGCCCTGCATTGTAAAAAGCCACAAAGAAGTCTTTTCATTCTTCTTTTTCATTCAAGCTCCAATACAGCTTTAACCTGTTGACATTTTTATGAATCAGTCTGAAGAAGGGTCCCAACCTGAAACATCGTCTATCCACTTCCTCCACAGATGCTGCCTGACCTGCTGAATTCCGCCAGCACTTTGTGTTTTTCTTCTCGTGAGAAAGGTGTTGTACGTTTTTTCATTTCTGATCAGAGCTCATGTGGAAAATAAAATGGGTAGGGCAATAGACATCATTTTACATGATAGACTGCTGCCAGAGGGCAAAATAGCTCAGAACTGCAATAGATATTGACAGCTCTATTCCTAGAACCAAAATCACAAGGCTTATATAAAGAACAGAATTGGCAGCCAGATATTCCTTCTCCCCTCCCACAGATAAGGTGTCACATTGAATTGTCACAGGGAGGCATTGTGTTTGAATTGATTGGAAGATGTATCATAAATAGCGTGGGATGAATGTGGATTCACGTGCACCATTTCTTAGAAGTAATAGTACAGGATAATTGTTGGAACCATTACAATACACACATATTATGCATTCTGCGAAAGTACGCCAAGCTTGCTTGTGACCGGGGAAGTTCACACATTCAGTTGTCAGGGCCTGAGGGCCCGAGCTCTAGGGAGAGGTTGGGCAGATGAGGACTTTATTCCTTGGAGCACAGGAAGCAGAGGGGTGATCTTATAGAGGTGTGTATAATCATGAGGGGAATAGATAGGGTGAATGTACAGGAGAGTCATTTATCCCGAGTAGGAGAATCAATAACCCGAGGACATAGGTTTAAGGTGAGGGGGGAAAGATTTACTAAGAACCCGAGAGGTAATTTTTTCAAACAGAAGATGATGGGTATGTGGAACGAGCTGCCAGAGGGGGTAGTTGAGGCAGATACTATAACAACATTTAAAATACATTTGGACAGGTACATTGATAGGAAAGGTTTAGAGAGGTACGGGCGGCAGAGATGGCAGATGGGAGTAGCATGGGTGGAACATGTTGGTCGGCATGGGCAAATTGGGCCAAAGGACCTGTTACCATGCTGTACCACTCGATGCCTGCATGCTTGCAAGTTACAATTTACATAAGACAATTAATCTACAAACATATGTGTCTTTGGAGTGTGGGAGGGAACCGGAGCACCCGGAGAAAACCTACATGGTCACGGGGAGAATGTACAAACTCCACACAGACAGCACCCGTAGTCAGGGTCGAACCCAGGTCTCTGGCGCTGTAAGGCAGCAACTCTACTGCTGAGCCACCGTGCCGCACTTACATGTGTCTGAGCTATCATCTAACAGCGTGTAAAAGAGATATGTGAATCATTGTCGTGAGATCTTACATTGATCGTGAAGAATGAGGCCATGCGCCGTTTTAAAATGGATTTCAAAAAATCGCCTTGAACTTTGTTAGCTGACAAAAGCTGTAGAAAACGGGCTTTGCCGTCGACACATTGAAAAATGGCTTGTGGAGGTTTGTTTGCAAAGGTTTTTTTTACTCTTTACTGAAAGCGCAAATTGTAAACAGCCCAACGGCAGTAACAGATGAATTGCCACTGTCCAGAAGTGTGCCTTCTCCTTATTTCTGGCAAATCTTGAGCTCAACTCTCAGCTTTGGAGTAGGGCAGTAAATGAAGTCATTTTTTTCTCTCCCTGCATCTCAGCAGGCTGTTCCTGCTCAGTTTGTTTTGAATCACTCATTCTGATTGAGTCGCTAGTCGAAGCTGAATAGGGGGACAGGGAGAGCTCTTCTGTAATATTTTCCTGACAGCCAGTGAACAAGCCTCCAAAAATCTTTGACTATGTTGGCATTTAAACATGGGGATAACAAGAAACGATGTTGTAGAACAAAGAACAGCACTTTTCAATGCGACCATTCATGTAGTTTTGACAGAGGTGATTCGTCATTGCTTTGAGTGAAGCCACGTTTCCTCTGGTTAAAAGCAGGCTGGTTAAATTTTTACCTGACTTCATGAATGCTTCTATCAAAGCTGAAAGGGACTATGTTGCCAGCTAAGACTCTCTGAGCGCCCACGTTAGTGATTGTTTTCGAGAGGGGGTTACATTCAAAAGCAGCTGGGAGACATCTGTTAGGTGGGAACAAGCAAAATGACTTCTTGTTTAGGATAAAGAGTAATGGCCTACGTTGGAGTCTGAGCCACACAGTTATTCTGTGGGAAGAGCTTGGGAAGTGATTGATGGTGCTCCATATTCCTGCTTGGCTTTGGCAATCCCAGCAGGAGCTGTTTTGATGAAGGAAAGGATGATGGTACCAATAGATACAGCGTCTAATTAAACAGCCTTGCCTCCATTTAATTGAGGCTTTAGAGATACCGCACGGAAACAGGTCCTTCATCCCACCGAGTCCGTGCCGACCAGCGGTCACCCCATACACTAACACTATCCTACACACTAGGGACAAATTACAATTTACACAAACCTATTAACCTACAAACCTGCGCAATCCTGATTCATCGGGATCGGACCCGGGTCTCTGGCACTGTAAGGCAGCAACCATACCACTGCACCAACGTGCAGATCATCACTGCTTAAGGGAAATGTAATGTTCCAGAACAGATTTAACTGAGATTTTAATTGCGATATATATGCATTTAACCCATTAAGATGAACTTGAAGATCGAACCCAGGTCTCTGGTGTTGTTAATGGGGAGAAGGCAGGAAAATGGGGTTGAGAAGGAAAGATGAATCAGCTGTGATTGTATGGTGCATTAGACTTGATGGGCCGAATGTCCTAATTCTGCTCCTATAAATTATAAACTCTCAGGTCCCTGTGAGACTCCAGTTCTGTGCCCCCCCCCCCTCCCCCCCAGTGTGAGTCTCTTGAACCCTGGTCCATGGACTTCTCTTCCTGAAACCCACTGCCTCTCTATCTGGTGCTCCTTTAAATTATTCCTTAAAACCCATGACAGTTGTGGTCACCGGTCCCAATGCCTTACTTCCTGCCTCAAGGTCACATTTTGTTTTATAACTCTTCTGTGTTTACTTCAATTCATTTAGTTTAGAGATACGACGGGGAAATAGGCCCTTCAACCCATGGAGTCCGCGCCGACCAGCGCTCCCCGTGCACCTACACTATCCTACACACACTAGAGACAAATGTATAATGTGGCCAAAGCCAATTAACCTACAAACCTATACATCTTTAGAGTGTGGGAGGAAAACGGAGCACCCGGAGAAAATCCATGTGGTCACAGGGAGAACGTACAAACTCCGTGTGGGAAAGAACTGCAGATGCTGGTTTAAATCGAAGGTAGACACAAAATGCTGGAGTTAAGGGCCTGTCCCACTGTACGAGGTAATTCAAGAGCTCTCCCGAGTTTAAAAAAAAAAAAAACTCGTGGGAAGCAGGTAGAATGTACGTAGCGGGTACGTCGGAGCTCGGGACGTCTCTTAGCAGCTCGTAACGCTAACGGCAGGTACTTGGGCAACGCGGTAAGCTTGTGGAGACTCGTGAAGATTTTTCAACATGTTGAAAAAAGTCCACGAGAGCCCCGAGTACCTACGAGCGGCTATTACCGTAATTCTCCGAGTTCGAATCAGGGGAAACTCGGGAGAACTCTTGAATTAGCTCGTACAGTGGGACAGGCCCTTAACTCAGCGGGACATTCAGAAGGAATGGGTGACGTTTTGGGTCGAGACCCTTCTTCAGACTGACTGACAGACAGACAAACTCTGTACAGACAACAGAATCAAACCCGGGTCTCTAGGGCTGTGAGGCAGCAACTCTATGACTGCACCAGCTTGCTGCCGGATAATCAAAAATTACAACAGAGCAGCATAGGAACTGGCCTTTTGGCCCACGATATCCATGCCAAACATGATGCCATGCTAAATCAAATCAGTGATAATGTCAGATGCATTCTATTTATATAATTCTTAGTGAGCACATACACATGATATTTGGATCGGCTCCATATGTCCATTTATTGATAATCTGCCTCTGGTTCTATTGTAAAGGATTATACAAAGACATGATGTGCAGTAGACCAGAGCAAATGCTTGTGTGATTGGGTGTATACACCCTGTGAACAAACACTTCAATCTGAGGGTTTTACATTGCCCTGTGGAGAGTGGCGATGCCAAAATATTGATTGAACCATTAAAGCCAAAGTGCAAATCATGGTGTTTGCAAGGTTTTATCACCCAATGCAGTTTCCGATGAATATAATTTGAGTCTCTCGTTGTTCTACTACATGTAAGAGCTTGTTTTGCCTTCCTTTCTTCCCTCTGTGCTTTGGCAGCTATTTCGCCCAGGAGAGAGAACTGATGAAGCATTAAGTCATCGAGTCACACAGCGTGAAAACAGGCCCTTCAGCCCAACTTGCCCACTCCGCATCTAAACTAGTCCCACCTGCCAGCTTTTGGCGCATATCCCTCTAAAGCTACCTTATCCAAGCACCTGTCTAATTGTTTCTTAAACATTGTGATAGTACCTGCCTCAACAACCACCTCTGGCAGCTCGTTCCATACACCCACCGCTCTCTGTGTAAATAAGTCACCGTCAGGTTCCCATCACAGGGCAGCACAGTGGTGCATCGTTAGAGTTGCTGCCTCAGAGTGTCAACAGGTGATCTCTGTACAGAGTTTGTACATTCTCCCCGTGACTTGCATGGGTTTTCCCGGTCCCATAGTTTCCTCTCACACTCCAAAGATGTACCTACCGCTCTGTAGGCTAACTGGCTAATGGTAAAATGGGAAATTGTCCCTTGTTTGTGTAAGAAAGTGTTAATGTGCGGGGATCGCTGGTCGGCGCGGACTCGGTGGGCTGAACGGCCTGTTTCTGTGCGGTATCCCTAAACTAAACTGAACTAAACTAAATATTTCCCGCCTCACCTTAAACCTATGTCCTCTGGTTCTCGATTCCCCTGCTCTGGGATTCCCCTAGTCTGTGTGCTTAACCAATCTATTCCTCTCTTGATTTCGTACATCTCTGTAAGATCACCCCTCATCCTCCTGTGTACCAGGGAATAAAGCTCTAGCCTGCTCAACCTCTTCCTATAGCTCAGCCCCTCGTGTCCTGAGAGTCCCTCGAGACATTGCTTGGCATTTCTGTGCCATCGACATGCTTGAAGCAGGTGCAACTGGCGGCAGTGACAGGTGTTAATCTCACTGCTGCCTATGCCAGCATGTTATGCCCATTATTGAGACAAGGAATGCAACGCCTAGATCCGGAGGCAAAACACCTTGAGGAAATTGCAGCCAAAAGATGGTTATCAATTCACAGTATTTGCACTGGATGATTTTGAGAATTAATTTCGCAATTAAACGAAACCAATTAAACTGTCTTTCCTCAAAACCCTGCCCTTGCAATCCGAAGAAAAATATTCCAGTACTTAATCTAGTTGGACGGATGAATATTTTGATCACTGTGTTGCAATCTTTTAGTTGTATGAATCTTGTATCAGATTGGGACAATTTACAATGTTACCGAAGCCAATTAACCAACAAACCTGCACGTCTTTGGAGGGTGGGAGGAAACTGGAGCACCCGGAGAAAACCCAGACAGGTCACCAGGCCCACGCCGATCCATACACTAACACTGTCCGACACGCTAGGGACGATGTTTGCAATTTTTACCGTAGACAAACCTGCAAGTCTTTGGAGGGTGGGAGGAAACTAGAGCACTCGGAGAAAACCCACAGAAAAACACAGGCAGACAGACAGCGTCAGGATCAAACCCGGGTCCCTGGCGCTGTAAAGCAGCACCTCTACCTCTATGCCACTGTGACACCCCTTAGGTTACATTAAGTGCCCGACAGAGGTTGTGGGATCTCTACCTATTTACAATATATATTAATGATCTGGACGAGGGAATTGAATGCAAACATCACCAAGTTTGCGGATGACACGAAGCTGGGGAGCAGTGTTAGCTGTGAGGAGGATGCTAGGAGGCTGCAAGGTGACTTGGATAGGCTGGGTGAGTGGGCAAATGCATGGCAGATGCAGTATAATGTGGATAAATGTGAGGTTATCCACTTTGGTGGCAAAAACAGGAAAGTAGACTATTATCTGAATGGTGGCCGATTAGGAAAAGGGGAGATGCAACGAGACCTGGGTGTCATGGTACACCAGTCATTGAAAGTAGGCATGCAAGTGCAGCAGGCAGTGAAGAAAGCGAATGGTGTGTTAGCATTCATAGCAAAAGGATTTGAGTATAGGAGCAGGGAGGTTCTACAGTTGTACTGGGTCTTGGTGAGACCACACCTGGAGTATTGCGTACAGTTTTGTTCTCCAAATCTGAGGAAAGATATTCTTGCCAAAGAGGGAGTACAGAGAAGGTTCGCCAGACTGATTCCTGGGATGTCAGGACTTTCATATGAAGAAAGACTGGATAGACTCGGCTTGTACTCGCTAGAATTTAGAAGATTGAGGGGGGATCTTATAGAAACTTACAAAATTCTTAAGGGGTTGGACAGGCTAGATGCAGGAAGATTGTTCCCGATGTTGGGGAAGTCCAGAACAAGGGGTCACAGTTTAAGGATAAGGGGGAAAATCTTTTAGGACCGAGATGAGAAAAACATTTTTCACACAGAGAGTGGTGAATCTCTGGAATTCTCTGCCACAGAAGGTAGTTGAGGCCAGTTCATTGGCTATATTTAAGAGGGAGTTAGATGTGGCCCTTGTGGCTAAAGGGATCAGGGGGTATGGAGAGAAGGCAGGTACAGGATACTGAGTTGGATGATCAGCCATGATCATATTGAATGGCGGTGCAGGCTCGAAGGGCCGAATGGCCTACTCCTGCATCTATTTTCTATGTTTCTATGTTTCTATGTTTTACCTCTCACTAAAGTCCCAAGTGCTTCCATGGTATCAGCCTTTCACTGACTATTGACTTAATTGTTTCTTAGCTTTAATTGTACTGATAACACCATGGCACAATTGTTCTCTACAAGGGGACGTGTACCCCAGCTCCCTCCCACCCCCATATGAGTTTGTTCTGTAGTGGTGAGTCCAAGTGTGAACACCAATCTCACCACAGACTGACACGGCCAATGTACTTAAACTAAACTAAAACTTGGTTGGGGCATCACATAATGGGCGGCACAGTGGCGCAGCGGTAGAGTTGCTGCCTTACAGCACCAGGGACCCGGATACTGGTGTACGGACTTTGTACGTTCCCCCTGTGACCACATGGGTTTTTTCCAGAATTTCCTCCCACATTCCAAAGACGTACAGGTTTGTAATATGTTGGAAGGAACTGCAGATGCTGGTTTACACCGGAGATGGACACAAAATGCTGCAGTAACTCAGCGGTACAGGCAGCATCTCTGGATAGAAGTAGTGGGTGACGTTTCGGGTTCATGTCTGAAGAAAGGTCTCGACCCAAAACGTCACCCATTCCTTCTATCCAGAAATGCTGCCTGTCCCGCTGAGTTACGGCAGCATTTTGTGGCTATCTTCAGGTTTGTAGATTAATTGGCTTTGGTAAATTGTTAAATTGTCCCAAGTGAACATAGGTTAGTGTACGGGGTGATCGCTGAATTGGCGCTGACTCGGTGGGCCGATGGGTCTGTTTGCGCAATGTATCTCTAAAGTCAAAAGTATTTTGGTTGGTATGGATAAGTTGGGCTGAAGGGCCCGTTTCCCTGTGGAATTACTATGGCTCTGTGAATCTATGACCAAGCCCACTGTAGTAAATCAGTGCTCAGCAGGGTAGAACTTAGCAAGGTACCAGAATCAGTAGCAGATTAGCAGGTAAAATACAACATGCAGCGAATGTTACACAGTGAGTTTTGTGCTATCAACTTAGGATGAATTTCTAAGAAGGAGTTTTTCCAGCAAAGGAACTATGCAGGTCAGTGCGTACAGGAATGTTGGATGAATTAGTCTTGATGTGAGCGGCTGTGATTTATTCAGTTCATGTTGAGGGCACAAGGGAGGCTCATTGGTGGAATGCCTGAGTCTTGGGGTCCAGAGGGCACAAAGGGGAGCTTCAGCAGTAGATGTGCTGAGCCTCGAGAGTGGGTCTTAAAAAAAAGGGGTAAGGTTTAGCTTGTGAGTGTCACGTGTTCCGAGGTACAGTTTAGTTTAGAGATGCAGCACGGAAACAGGCCCTTCGGCCCCCGGGGTCCACGCCGACCAGCGATCCCTGTATATTAACACCATCCTACACACAAAAGGGACAATTATTAAATTTACCAAGCCAATTAACCAACATACCTGTACGTCTTTGGAGTGTGGGAGGAAACCGAAGATCTCGGAGAAAACCCACGCAGGTCACAGCGAGGACATACAAACTCCATACAGACAGCACCTGGGTCTCCAGGGCTGCAAGCGCTGTAAGGGTGCATCTCTACCGCTATGCCACCGCGTCACCTTTGGCATAGTTTGCATGCTATCCCGTCAAAGAAAAGACTATACGTGATTACAATCAAGCCATCCACCGGTAAAGTATAATGGGTACAACATTTAGTGCAAGATAAATTCCCATAAAGTCCAATTAAAGATAATTCAAGGTCTCCACTGAGGTAGATGCGAGGTCAGGACCGCACTCTAGTTGGTGAGTGGACGGTTCAGTTGCCTGATAACAGCTGGGATGAAACAGTCCCAGAATCTACAGATATGCATTTTCAAACTTCTGTGCCTCTTACTACATGGGAGAGGGGAGAAGAGGGAGTGACCGGGGTGAGACTGGTCCTTGATTGTGCTGGTGGCCTTGCTGAGGCAGCGTGAAATGTAGATGGAGTCCAATGGCAGGGAGGATGGGCCACAACTCTCTAACCCTCACCTTCTTTTAATTGGGCAGCTTACAACCCGGTAATACGAACTTTGATTTATCTAATTTCAAGTGACTCCTGTATCTCTTCCACCCCCCCACCCCCACCTATCCCCCCCACCCTCTCCCACCTCCTGCCCCATCCTAGTCATCCTACCCTGTTTCCATGCTGTGTCTCTAAACTAACCTAAAACTGAGCATTTGAAGGTCGGAGATACTCAAAATGATGGAGTAACTCAGCGGGTCAGTCAGCACATCTGGGGAAAAGGAATACGTGGCATTTTGGGTCGAGACCCTTCTTCAGACTGAGAGTCAAGGGAGAGGGAAACTGGAGGTATGAGGAGGTACAAAGACGAAAAGAATTAAAAGTATAAAAAAGAACAAATCAAGGCCAGCAAGGATGATCAAGGAAAGGTGGAACCCACAATGGTCGAGCCAAAATATCACCTGTTCCCTTTCACTAGAGATGCCGCCTGACCTGCTGACTTACTCCAGCATTTTGTGTCTATCTTCGGTGTAAACCAGCATCTGCAGATCCTTCCTACACATGTGAAGGGTGGACCTTTATCAGCCAAAGCTGTCTACTTTTCACTCCTCGATCATGTTTTTGTTACTTTAAATTGTTCCGTTTCAATGTTTACTCAGAGGTCATTTGAAATATTTTACCACAATAAAGGCGGCTTATGATTACAGGTTGTCAATGTTGCTGTAATAATATTTCATCCGCAGGCGTTTTCATGACACATCTGCTAAAGACGATGAATCCAGAGGCGGCAGTTGGAACTTTACGTGTTGCAACCTTTCCCATAAGTCGAAATGCCGAACAAATTATTAAATAGGCAGTGGGAAAAAGTTTGCAAAAATTGACCTTTTCAATCTGTGTTTTTTTGTGATTTCGTTTCAACCACCTTCCCGACTCACGTGTACATTTTCTTGGCAATGGCAAGATGATTGGCAAGAATTTGAACAGAGATTTCTTTGTGTCTAGTCGTGACCATTAATTTTGAGTCATAGAAAGAAGCTGGCAGAAGGGTTAATTGTTGTGACATTTAAAATGAGGACCTCGGGAGAGATACTGGAACTCACGTGGGCTGGGAATGTTGCTGGCAGTGAACGGGCTCAACGTTGAAACCCACAATGTGAGATAAATCTTGGCTCCTCCAAACAGCAAATCTCATCTCGTCCTCTGAGATTTACTGCCATCTAACTTCCAGCTGCCTTACAACACTCGATAGCTCTGGGCCTGACAGACAGATCAAATGCCGCTAAGGTCATAAGATCATAAGTAATAGGAGCAGAATTAGCCCACTCGACCAATCAAGTCTACTCCGCCATTCAATCATGGCTGATCTATCTCTCCCTCTAACCCCATTCTCCTACCTTCTCCCCATTACCCCTGACATCAGCTGCTGAAGGTACCGGGCAATTGAACACAAAGCACAAACACTCTATCCCTGGTCTTTTTCTCCCTCCCCACCCCCCCCTCTCTCCCACCACCCCATCTCTCTCCCTCCCCCCACCTCTCCCCCGCACTCCACCTCTCTCCCACCCCCTGCCTCTCTC
>CM075982.1:45716230-45911995 GCA_038087875.1 Malacoraja senta
TTGATCTGTTTTTCCCTCTCAACCCCATTCTCCTGCCTTCTCCCCATAACCTTTGACACCCTTACTATCAATAGCCACTTTAAAAATATGCTCAATGTCTTGGCCTCCACAACTGTTCGCCATCTGGCCCCGAGTGTTTAGGTACATGGTGAAATCTGGAGACACTTAATGGAAATGTGATGAGAAAGAAAATAATGGTAGACATTGACTCAGTGAGCCATTGCGCCTATTTCCATGCTATATAACTCCATGAATCTGTTCTGGTTCCATTTCAACTTTGAAATAGTATCAGGCTGCTTTGTAGCTAGAACTTACAATACAAAACCTTTGCTCTAACGGGGGAGTATTTCTTCAATACTCCACCAGAAACCTTAGCATCAATGTCTCTGGAATAAGACAACAAAAACATGATGTTATATCTCATAGTCAATGCTGTAACTACTTAAGTCTCGGGTAGTTTAGTTTAGTTTAGAGATACAGCACAGAAACAGGCCTTTCGGTACACCGAGTCCGCACTGACCAGCAATCCCGCACACTAACACTATCCTACACACACTAGGGACAATTTACAGTTTATACCAAACCAATTAACCTACAAACCTGTACGTCTTTGAAGTGTGGGAGGAAACCGAAGATCTCGGAGAAAACGCACGCAGGTCACGGGGAGAATATACAAAATCCGTACAAACAGCACCCGTAGTCAGGGACAAACCCGGGTCTCTGGCGCTGTAAGGCAGTAGCTCTAGGGCTACGCCACCGTGCCGCCCACTTCTGCTAAGTTTAATTTAGTTCGGTTTAGTTTATTGTCTGGTGTACTGAGGTACAGTGTAAACCTTTTTAGTTGCATGCTAACCAGTCAGCGGAAAGACTACATGATTACAATCGAGCCATCCACAGTGTACAGATACAGGGTAAAGGGAATAACGTTTAGTGAAAAGTAAAGTCTGATTAAAGATAGTCCAAGGGTCTCCAATGAGGTAGATAGTAGCTCAGTACTGTTCTCTAGTTGTTGATAGGATGGTAGTATCTCAGACTCTCTCTCAGATAATGTGTAGTAGGAATTACAAGGAAACGTGTAATTTTTTTTTTCGAACCTTGCAGTGACCATGTTGTAGAAAGTACATCTATCTCCCAATAAATGTTCCTGTGAAGCCATTTATAGATAGGAAGAATAATGAAGATTGATGACCCTTCTGTTGTAACGATTGGCACGACAAGGCAAGTGGGTCAACATACAACCTGAATGGGCTGTCCTAAAGAATACAGTCCAGGCCACAAGCAACAACGTCTAACATGTACCGACTGACAGTGCAGCCGGGTGTAAATTATCCCCACAATGAAAAGCTGAAAACCAACCTTCCCCTCCCACCACCTCCCTCCCCATTCGCTTCCACTAATTTGGATTGTCTCCTGTAGGTGTGAATTTAAATGGCACTATATCATTCTTTCTTTAAGTTCAAATGGGATATAAACAACTCCTCTCTCCATGCCAGCAGCATAATTTGTTTTAAAGAGAAAATCTATCTGATAAAATATAATACCCCCACATACTAATTAGAGAGTTTCACTCCCATGTTTGTAAATGCTGTTATTGTGCCGACAGGGCAAAACCTTTCTCGTGCCAACAAGAAATAATCTCCCTTGACTTAACCAAACAGTCAGAGAACACACATCTCACTCATCTTTCATCTGCTGGCCTGTAAAATGTTGATGTTAAGTTAAGCTCAAAAGGAAGGACAGGAGCAATCTGGAAGTCGGGACCAATAACCATGAGGAATGAGTTCAATTGGTACAATGGTACTTAGAAAATTTAAATTCCGATAAAATATAAGCCTGGAGTTCTGAAATAAGGATCTAGTGTCAAAACACAAAATTAACTGGGTGCTACAGTGGCAGCATAGTGGCACACTGCTTTACAGCACCAAAGACCCAGGTTCAATCCTGGCTACGGGTGCTGTCTGTATGTTGTTTGTACATTTCCCCCGTGACTGTGTGGGTTTTCTCCGGGTGCTCCGGTTTCCTCCCACACTACAAAGACGTACTGGATTGTAGGTTTGTAGGGGCAACAGAGGGGGGAAGTAAGGGGGAGGGGAGAGAGCAGGGAAAAAGGGGTAGGAGTGGGGAGAAGGGAAAGTAGGGACGGATAGGGGGAGAGAGCGTGGGGGAGAAAGAGGGGATAGGGGGCAAGAGAGCGGGGAGGGAGGGAGGAGGGGAAGAGAGAGGGAGGGGGGAGGGGGAGAGAGGGTAGGGAGAGAGGGCGGGTAGAGAGGGGGTGTTGTGGATGTTGTCTACATGTCTGAAGAAGGGTCTCGACTTCAGGGTCTCGACTTCAGGGTCTCTGCCTGTCCCGCTGAGTTACTCCAGCATTTTGTGTCTACATGGACTTTAGCATGACTTTAGGCTTGGACGTGCTGTGAGTGGAAGGGTTGAAATCAGATATAATAGCAACGTTTAAGGGGCATTTAGACAAACAGATGAACAGGCAGGGATATGGACCATGTTCAGACAAATATGCAGTTTAAATAGGCAAGTCAACCCAGCCATCAGGAGCTGATGGACTCGTTCCGTATACCAGAACCAAACACAGTCAGTCAATGAGAAAAAATATGTACAAATCCAGAATCAAGAAATGTACCCTCTGGGTAGGCAAAATTTACTCCCTGCTCTATTACCCTGGGGGTAAATTTACCCTCGGTTGGGAACCCTTGCCTTATGACCTTATACAGCATGGAACCAGGCCCTTTGGCCCACTAACGATCACACATTCACACTAGGGCGATGTTATCCCACTTTCATCCGCTCCCTACACGTTATCGAGGTTTGCAATACTCAGGGGGAAAAAAAACACGTCATCATACCACGAGGAAGGGGACAAATATAAAATTACAAAGTGCGGAAGAAGAAAGGAATTAAAATGGGCTATTTTGTTCATTGGGGGACGGCGGGTTTGACTTCTCCTGTCACACCAGAGAAGGAGGGAATGCTTTTGGATAAGATTATAGGAGCATGGTTGGAGTTCATATATCCACAGAGAGATCAATAACCAGGGGAGAAACACTTGAAATAAACAAAGGAAGACAGGGGAGCTGAGGAGAAATGGCATGAGTCCGCAACTCACTCACTGAAAGCTCAGTGCGGACAGAAACTTTCAACATGTTTAAGTGCCACCAATAACACCTTAGGTTAAAAATGAAGCATTGTACCAGAGGGCAGTGCCCCAAGAGCTGAAAACGGGTTTTAGCTTTAGACCTTAGACTTTAGACTAAGACTTTACAGCGTGAATACAGGCCCTTCAGCCCACGGAGTCCACACCGACCAACAATTACCCCAAACACTACCACTATCCTACACACTGGGGATAATTTACAATTCACAGAAGCCAATTTGACTAAACCTGTATGTCTATGGAGTGTGGGAGCAAACTGGAGCACCCAGAGAAAACCCACACGGTCAAGGGGAGAAACTCCGTACAGGCAGCACCTGTAGTCAGGATCGAACCCGGGTCTCTGGCGCTGTAATGCAGCAACTCTACCACTGCGCCACTGTGCCACCCAGCTATATAGTTTGATGCTGCCGGTCCCACTGAGTTACTCCAGCATTTTGTGTCTACCTTCGATTTAAACCAGCATCTGCAGTTCTTTCCTACACATATATAGTTCCATGGTTTTGGATAGCTCGGTCTGTTTGTCCTCAATTGCAGATGTACAGGGTATAATTTGTAGCAGAAAACCTGGAAGGATGGTCGTGAGGGTCACAGGGAAATGTGTGTAAATACATCAGGGGAAACATCTGGAACAATAAGATGCACTGTTATTCACGTCACTAGTGTAAATCTCCCAAAAGATGACAGCGAGGAAGAAATTAGTTCTAAATGTCATTTTGTTTAGAGAAACAGTAAGTAAACAGGTGAGGAGGTTTACAAGAAAGATCCTAGGGATGATTGGTTTAACATATGAGGAGCGGTTTGATAGCTCCGGGCCTGTACTCACTGGGGTTTGGAAGGATAGGGAGATCTCATTGAAACCTACCAAAGACCTAGATAGAGTGGATATGGAAGGACATTCCCAACAGTGGGAGAGTCTAGTACCAAACAGCAGAGCCTCAGTTGTACCTTTGGAATGGAGGTGAGGAGGAATTTCTTTATCCAGAGGGTGGTAAATCTGTGGAATTCAGCCAAGTTATTGTGTATTTTTAAAGCGGGGATCGATAAGTTCTTGATTTGTAAGGGCATCAAAGGTTACGGGTAGAAGCCAGAAGCAAGGGGGTTGAGGGAAAAATAGATCAGCCATGATCAAATGGCAGAGGAGCCTCGATGGGCCAAATGACCTAATTCTGCTCCTGTGTCTTGAGCAGACTAGACCTGACAGTGCATAAACCAACGGACCATAATAGTCAAAGCCAGCGGTGGTTGATTGCTGAGGGAGCATTGTGCTTAGGTTTGTGCAGAGTGGTCTACGAATATGATGGTTCAGGGAGGAAGCTGTTCTTGAACAGTTCTCAGGCTCCTGTACCGTGCTTCCCATGACAACAAGATGAGAGAGCGTTGAGTGTGGCGTGGGTCTATGGTGATATGAACTACCTTCTTGAGAGGACACTTCCTCTACATCCCTTCTATGGTGAGGAAGTCCAACCCTTTCTGCAGCCACTTTCATGGTCGTAGAGCCATGCAGCACAGAAACAGGCCCTTCACCAGTTCCACATGCCCGCGTTTGGTCCACATCCCTCTAAAGCTTTCCTACCCTGGTACCTGTCCAAATGCCTTTCATTCTTGTTCTTCACTATTTGTACATCAACACATTATGATTTTGAAGGCACTTGTTTGCGTTTGACCTCGTTTGGGTGAAGGCCAATACTCTTGTCTTCCTTTCTGAGCACATTCCTGGCAGAAGGAACTCCTTTGGTGTTGGGTTTTTATAGGCCCTTCTGCAGGAACGTTGGCTTGGCATGTCGGCAGAGAACGTCTTTGAATGCTTGTAATTCCGATGTGGAGGCCAGACCATTGCTAGTTGTAATGCATCCATCTCCCTGGCCCTTCCCTCGGCCGAAACTTCTGTAAGGAGCCCTCAAGTGACTGCTGCAGTAGTCAAATGTCACTCAGTCATTGCGTCCCAGAGTGTAAGGCTGAAAGCATTCTCAAGCTGTGGCAACGCAAGGCTCATTAACACCTTCCCTCTTTCCCACTGGTACTATTTGCAGGATGACCATATACTGCTGTAAAAGCCCTGACAGCAGAAAATAGCCCCTGGGTAGGATCACCAACCTGCTCATTTGTTTATGAAGGAACTGCAGATGCTGGTTGGGTCTTGAAGACCATTCCTTCCCTCCAGAGATGCTGCCTGTTACTCCAGCTTTTTGTATCTATGCTCATTTGATTAGATGCATTACTTTAGTAGTTTCGAGATTCAGCGTGGAAACAGGCCCTTCAGCCCACCGAGTCCGCGCCAAGGTGAGGTGTTTTTTAAACGCAGACACATGTGCTCCACTAAAGCACGTTGCCTGGAAGGGATTGAATAGCGGGACTGATCCTCTGTGGCTCCGAGATGGTTGCTTGTCTATGCCCCAAACCACACTCTTTCATCCAACGTGGTCCTATTTGACTTTAGAGATACAGCGAGGAAACAGGCCCATTTGCCCACTGAGTCCGCGCCGACCAGTGATTACTCCATCAGCTAGCACTATCCTACACACTAGCGACAATTTTACTATTAACAGAAGCCAATTAACCTACAAACCTGTTCGTCTTTGGAACGTGGGAGGTAACCCGAGCACCCGGAGAAAAAACACGTGGTCACAGGTGGAACGTACAAACTCCATACACACCGCACCCGTAGTCAGGATCGAAGCCAGGTCTCTGGCACTGTGAGGCAGCAGCTCTACCTCTGTGCCACCCTATGTTTACATGTATGATGAGCTCCATTACAAAGTGCACACGCATACAGGACAATTTGCTGACTTTCTCTCAGACCTACTGCCATTTCATCCCTGTTGTCAAGATTTAGAGAACAAATAAGCCAGCTTTTCAATTTGTTCAACCCCTTGATTGGAGCGGTGAGAACTCTGCCACTAAATCAGTTTATTTCAAGAGCTTCCAAAATATCGCCTCAAAATATGAAGGGTGGAAGGGTGAAGCACGCAGCTTGCCTCTGTGAAGGAAGCATGTTTGCAATGAAATAAACACAGACAGCTCAATTATTCACTAGTGATGCAGCATAGTATTTTGGGCTATTTACTGATATTCTATATGATAGGATTTGATTACACAATTCTATTTATGACCTGCATTTCCTGGATCCTGGCCAAGCTGCTCTATTAATATTCAGTGCACTGAAAACCCGTGTTGTTCAACAGAGATTCATAGAGTCACACAGCATGGAAACAGGCCCTTCAGCCCAACTTGCCCGTACCGTCCAACATGTCCCATCTATACTAGTCCCACCTGCCTGCGTTTGGCCCATTTCCTAAACCTGCCCTATCCATGTACCTGTCTAAATTCTTTAATGTTACGATAATACCTGCCACAACTCCCTCCTCTGGCAACTCGGTCCATTTTCCAATCATCCTTTGTGTAAAAAAGTAATCCTTCAGTTTCCTATTCAATCATTCTCCCCTTCACCTTAAACCTATGTCCTCTGGTTCACGGTTTCCTTAATCTGGGCAAGAGACTGTGCATTTACTCGATCTATTCCTCTCACGATTTTGTACACTTCTATGAGATCACCCCTCGTCCTCCTGTACTTCAAGGAAAAGGGTCCTAGCCTGCTCAACCTATGATACGATACAATGCGATAAAAACTTTATTCATCCCCGGAGGGAAATTGGCCTGCCGACAGTCGCAACACACAAGGTACACAAAAACTTCAAATTAAAAGTGAAAACAAAAAGAAAAAGACAAGCGACTGTTGGCTGGCTGCCATGTGCACAGCACCTTATCTGGAACGAATGAACAAACAAACAAACGAAGACAGACTTATCCCCTGGGCAGAGGATTCTAAACTAGAGTGCCCCCACCCCCCTCCCCACACCAGGACTCCCTTTATTCTCCCACCATCCCTCACGGTGGTCCCCCCCTCTCCGGGTCCCCGTTATTCTTCAATGCGGACCCCCCCCCACGCCGGGTCCCCATTGTCTTCCTCTCCCCCCTCACGCTCATCAACTGCGAGGCCCCATCGCCACCAACGCTCCCGTTGTCACCGAGGCCAAGGGTTGCTGCCAGGGCACCCGCTGCCGGCACCATTGCCCGCTGCCGCCGAGGCACATGTTGCCGCCATCGAGGCTCCCATCGCCACCACCGCTGAGGCTCCTTCGGCCTAGACAGGTCTTGCCGCCTGACTTCAGTGCAGTCCCCTGGGAGGCCTGTGGGGCGAGTCGCGACTAACAGGGCGCGTTCCGGTCTTCGGTCATCATTCTAGTCGTCGGCACCACGGTTCTTCGGCGGGTGGACCGGGCCCGTGTGGCTCCCCGGGACACTCCAGCCTCTCTCGATAGCTCACACACTTGAGTCCTGGCGACATCCTCATAAACCTGCTCTGCACCTCTTCCCAGCCTGACAACATCTTTCCTAAGACAACATCTCCATGTTACAATATATATTAATTCTTCTTATTGTCAGCTTATCATAGGCTAGAGAGAGAAAGCCAAGCACACAGATTGCTGGCCATTTGACATCATTCCTTAGGTGGCAGACAATAGACACAATCCACCTTGGGTATTGCGGCCAGGGCAATGGACCTGTTCCTGGCATCTGGGTCACTGGGCTATTGACAGAAGCAAGATACCCACTAAAAGCACTGAAATTTAGTTTAAGAGGTACAGCATGGAGGCAGGCCCTTCGGCCCACCGAGTCCACACCAACCATCGATCACCCGTTCACACTAGTTCTATGCTATCCCACTTTCTCATCCACTCACTACACATTAGCTGGCAATTTGCAGAGGACTATTGACCTATGAACCCGCACGTCTTTGGGATGTGGGAGGAAACCGGAGCACCCAAGGAACATACAAATCCCACCCAGACTTCACCCGAGGTTGGGATTGAACCCGGATCTCTGGCGCTATGAGGCAGCAGCTGTACCAGCTGCGCTACTATGCTACTGGGGACATAGAGCAAGCCTGTGGCTGCATTCAAATGTCTCGCCGGATGCACTCAGGCCTTGTGAACGGGTTAAAGCAGCATTTCCCGCATCTGTTGTAAAAACAAACCCTCTCATGGAAGGAATGCAAATTCCCTTTCTCAACCACTAATCCAATCCTTCCCGATTTTAAATTTTAACTTCCTTAAATGCAATATGAAGGAAAATGTACAAAGTGCTGGAGTAACTCAGGGGTCAAGCATCATGGATAAGTGACGTTTCAGGTTGGGAACCTTCTTTAGACAGCGGAGAAAGCTGGAAAAGGGTGCCATTGGGATAAAGTTTGCAGGGTAGAATATGAGGACAATGAACTGCAGATGCTATTCTACTAAAAAAAGACACAAAGTGCTGGAATAACTCAGCGGCTCAGGCAGCCTCTCTGGAGAGCATGGATAGGTGACAATTCGGGTTGGGTCTGAAGAAGCGTCCTGACCCGAAACGTCACTGTCCATGTTCTGCAGCGATGCTGCCTGACCCGCTGAGTTAGCCCAGCATTATTGTGACTTTTCAAGTGATAGGTGGATACAGGGAGGGGCGAGAGGATAGGGGGTTGATTGGCAAATGGGAGAACAAAGGCGAGAGATGAAAGGGGGACAATAGGGTGGAAAATAAGGATGTCAAATGAAGGAAACGTCTATTAACAATAATAACAACTTGCAATTATCTGACTCTTTTAACATGGTAAACAGCCCCAGGAAGTTCATGGGAGCATTATAAAACAACACTGAGCACAAACCCTCCAAAGAAAACATTAGGGTAAATGATGAAAAGCTGAGACAAAGAGACAGGACTGTCATCATTAAGGAAATGGAGATATAGATACATAGATACATAGAAAATAGGTGCAGGAGTAGACCATTCGGCCCTTCGAGCCTGCACCGCCATTCAATATGATCATGGCTGATCATCCAACTCAGTATCCCGTACCTGCCTTCTCTCCATACCCCCTGATCCCTTTAGCCACAAGGGCCACATCTAACTCCCTCTTAAATATAGCCAATGAACTGGCCTCCACTACCCTCTGTGGCAGAGAGTTCCAGAGATTCACCACTCTCTGTGTGAAAACATTTTTTCTCATCTCGATCTTAAAGGATTTCCCCCTTATCGTTAAACTGTGACCCCTTGTCCTGCACTTCCCCAACATCGGGAACAATCTTCCTGCACATAGCCTGTCCAACCCCATAAGAATTTTGTACGTTTCTATAAGATCCCCTCTCAATCTCCTAAATTCTAGCGAGTATAAGCCGAGTCTATCCAGTCTTTCTTCATATGAAAGTCCTGACATCCCAGGAATCAGTCTGGTGAACCTTCTCTGCACTCCCTCTATGGCTATAATGTCCTTCCTCAGATTTGGAAACCAAAACTGTACGCAATACTCCAGGTGTGGTCTCACCAAGACCCTGTACAACTGCAGTAGAACCTCCCTGCTCCTATACTCAAATCCTTTTGCTATGAAAGCTAAC
Source organism: Malacoraja senta (assembly GCA_038087875.1). NCBI lineage: Eukaryota > Metazoa > Chordata > Chondrichthyes > Rajiformes > Rajidae > Malacoraja > Malacoraja senta. The sequence goes on from CM075982.1 coordinate 45,725,825, forward strand.
ATACCATTCGCTTTCTTCACTGCCTGCTGCACCTGCATGCCTACTTTCAATGACTGGTGTACCGTGACACCCAGGTCTCGCTGCATCTCCCCTTTTCCTAATCGGCCACCATTTAGATAATAGTCTGCTTTCCTGTTTTTGCCACCAAAGTGGATAACCTCACATTTATCCACATTATACTGCATCTGCCAAACATTTGCCCACTCACCCAACCTATCCAAGTCACCTTGCAGTCTCCTAGCATCCTCCTCACAGCTAACACTGCCCCCCAGCTTAGTGTCATCCGCAAACTTGGATATGTTGCCTTCAATTCCCTCATCCAGATCATTTATATAAATTGTAAATAGCTGGGGTCCCAGCACTGAGCCTTGCGGTACCCCACTAGTCACTGCCTGCCATTGTGAAAAGGACCCGTTTACTCCTACTCTTTGCTTCCTGTTTGCCAGCCAGTTCTCTATCCACATCAATACTGAACCGCCAATACCGTGTGCTTTAAGTTTGTATACTAATCTCTTATGTGGTACCTTGTCGAAAGCCTTCTGAAAGATGATGCAATGAAGAGTTTTATTGGGGGTCCAAGACTCCTTCATGAAGCAATTAAATCAGGGTGGCACATATTGGGTTGACATTGAGATTGAGATTCTATCACATTCTGCAATAATCTTTTTCATCAGATTTTCTACCCTAGTTAAATTCTTTGAAAACTCTGTACAGACAGCACCCGTAGTCAGGATCAAACCCGGGTCTCTGGCGCTGTAAGGCACCAACTCTACCACTGCGCCATCGTACCACCCTCTCCCAATCTCTCCCAAGCTACTTCAATACATTTATTGGGCTTCATCAGAATCCCTGTTGGATATTGTCTAAATCCGTGCTATAATTTGGTGCAAATTGCCCCAGTGTTCACTGAATCTTATCAGCCAGTGCATGGAAATGGTTGGACTGGGGAGAAAAGGATATTCCGTACCTCTGGGAATGTTACGTTGCGAACAGACATGACAGATATAAGGAGCAGAATTAGGGCATTCGACCCACTGAATCTACACCGCCATTCAATCATGGCTGATCTATCTTTCATACAGTGTTTAGTGCTTGCACGATGCATGCCCTGCATTTGTATATCTACCCATGCCTTGTCAAACCCTAGAAATAAGAGTGATGAACATGTGTTTAATTTGTGTTGACTATGTCCTAGAGGCATAAAAGCAAAGCCTGAACAATGCGTCAATCTATAAAGGCTCCAAACAAACTGAATTCTAAAACTAGAAACTTAGGAGGAGCCACCAAGGCATGGAGCATTGGAATCTGCCAATTAATTGTGTCACTAACACCCTAGATTAACACACGTCGGAGGTTGAGGGGAGCCTTTACAGAAATATATACAATTATGAGAGGATTTGATAGGGTAGACTGTCAGAATCGTTTTCCCAGGGTGGAAATGTCCAACACTCGAGGGCACAGCTATAAGGTGAGAGGGGGAAAGTTTAATGGAGATGTGTGAGGAAAGGTTTTTACACAGAGAGTGGTGGGGGCCTGGAACACATTGCCAGGGGTGGTAGTGGAAGCAGATGCGATAGTAGCGTTTAAGAGGCTTTTAGACAGGCACATAGAAGTGCAGGGAATAGAGGGATACGGATCATGTACAGGCAGATGAGATCAGTTTAACTTGGTTTAACACTGTCTGAAGAAGGGTCTCGGCCCGAAACGTTGCCTACTTCCTTCGTTCCATAGATGCTGCCTCACCCGTTGAGTTTCTCCAGCATTTCTGTCTACCTTCGATTTTCCAGCATCTGCAGATTCCTTCTTAAACATCTTAAATAACTTGGCATCATGTTCGACACAAACATGGGGGCCAAAGGGCATGCTCCTGTGCTGTATTGTTCTATGGACCGTGTTCTATTTCTTCCATTTTAAATAGTCCTTGTATTGAACTATTCAAAGTTGCAATGCCAAATGATTCACAGCTGCAGAGTAAATTTATTACATGCCCATGAATTTCATCAAGGTGCTATTGCAGTTTACAAGTCTAATCCACCTGATGTAGTACCTCTTTTTATTACGATCAAATTAGAAATCAGGAATATTATATTTGAATACAGGAGGCTTGCAATAATGATAATCCATTGCAATGTTGTTCTGTCAGATTCTCCATCTGCTTTGCTTTTCATTTGGAATTATGGTTAAAAACAAGATAATGCCCAATATGGTCCATAAATCTCTAAACCTTTCCCATCCCTGTACCGATCTAAGAGACTTTTAAATGTTGTTATAGTACCATGCACATGTATCTATGAAGCTTGGCAGACTACAAAGTCAAAAGCAAAACACGATAGAGTTATCACATGTGCACCTCTCGCTCAGCAACTTCAAAACATTGCACGCTAATTCATTTAGTTTAATTTAGAGTTTAGAGATGCAGCATGGAAACAGGCCCTTTGCTCCATCGGAGTCCACACCGACTATTGATCACTCATTCACACTAGTTCTATGTGATCCCACTTTCTCCTCCACTCCCTACACATCAGGGGCAATTTTACAGAGGTTGGTTTAACCTACAAACCTGCACGTTCTCGGGATGTGGGAGCACCCATAGGAACCGGCACGGTCACAGGGAGAACTCCACACAGACAGCACCTGTGGTCAGGGTCGAACCTTGGTCTCTGGCGGCGTGAGGCAGCATCTCTACCCTCTGAGCTTCACATCTTTCTTTGTGCTCAATTAATTGCTTAATTCCTCAATACTTTTTTTCCTGAAGTCCAGATTATAAGTAAAAGCATCTCTTTGCAGATGTTTTGTGTGTTATCTGAGTCTACGCGTCTGCAAGCACAACTTTCATTCTACCTGCACCTCACCTTTCTTGTGCATAGGATAATAAACTCAACTTGACTTGAGTTAATTAAAGATACAATCCACAACGTAGCAATAGTGATTTGAAAATATTAAACATTTAGTTTTTGCAAAAAATGACTGCCTAAAGAGAACACACCTAAATCCAGTCTGAAGAAGTGTCTCGACCTAAAAACATAATCCTTTTCTCCAGAGATGCTGCCTGACCCGCTGTTACTCCACGTTTTTTGTGTCTATCTTCGGTTTAAAGCAGCATCTGCAGTTCCTTCCTACACATCTAAATACCTACCGCAGAGAGTATATTCAGTTTGCACGCTAAGACTAGTTGAGCAGAAAATGCCTGGTAATTGCCTATATTTACCATCCAAGCAGTAAAACACAATTTGGAAACTCTGCAGTTTAATTTACAGGCAGTAGTAAGCTGGGCTATCAAATGCGATGTTGGGTGTAATAATGTCAGTCAGAAAGGCTTAACAAATGCCTGTGAACTGTTTGAACTTTGTTTTCTGTTCATTTGAAGACATAGACTCATAATGACGTTTAGCACCATGGGTGGTATCTTCTTTTGGTTACCACACGAGCATTATTCATCAGGTGTGTTCGACTCTGGAAGGCACCACTGTTAAACACACAGCGTTGGCCAGGGGACACCTATGTATTAAGCGGCCATGCCAGCGTTGTGAAACATTTATCCTGGCAGTAGCTACCACTATTTAATATATCCTGCAAGACGTTGGGTATTTACATCACCAATGTTGCCTGGTGTCAGGGGTTATGGGGAGATGGCAGGAGAATGGATTAGGAGGAAGAGATAGATCAGCCATGATTGAATGGTGAAGTATGCTAGATGGGCCAAATGGCCTAATTCTACTTACTCCTTTCACTTATGATCTTATGATCACTTATGTTGGGATCATACAGTGCAGAAACAGGCCCATCGGCCCAACATGCCCACGCCAACCAATATGCCCCTTCTACACTTGTCCCACCTGCCTGCATTTGGCCCATATCCCCCTGAACCTGTCCTATCCATGCACCTGTCTAAATATTTCTTAAACGTTGCGATAATACATGCCTCAACTACCTCCTCCGGCAGCTCATTTCATACACCCACCACCCTTTGTGTAAAAAAAGTTACCCCTCAAGATCCTTTTAAATCTTCCCCCTCCCACCCCCTCACCTTAAAGAGATGCTGCCTGACTCGTTGAGTTGCTCGAGCATTTTGTGTCTATCTTCGGGTATAAACCAGCATCTGCAGTTCCTTCCTACAAATTAAACCTATGGCCTCTGATTCTCGATTACCTTACCCTGGGCGAAAGACTCCATGAGTTTACCGAATCAATTCCTAAGAATAGAGAAGAAACAAAGACCAAAGAACTAGTTGAGGCAGGCACTATCGCAATGTTTAAGAAACATTAGGTTCTCTGGTTCTCAGTTCCCCTACTCTGGCCAAGAGACTCTGTGCGTTTACCTCGATCTATTCCTCTCGTGAGTTTGTACATCTCTCTACCTCATCCTCTACACCTCTTCCTCCTGCGCTCCAAGGAATAGAGTCCTAGCCTGCTCAACCTCTCCCTATAGCTCAGGCCCTCGAGACCTGGCAACAACCTCGTAAACCTTCTCTGCACCACTTCCAGCTTGACAACATTTTTCCAATAACATGGTGACGAAAACTGAGCACAATCCTTGAAAGGTGGCCTCGCCAACTTCTTATGCAACTGCAACATGATCTCCCGGCTTCTATACTCAATACTCTGACTGATAACGGCCAATGTGCCGGAAACCCTTTCTGCTTGTGACACCACTTTCAAGGAAAAACTAGGGCATAAAATGTCTTTGGACCCAAGTCACAGGAAATATTTGGGTGCCACACACCCAAAAATCTGATCATACTTAAGATAAACTCAGATTGTTTGTCAAACAAAGGCAGCTCTGTGCAACTGAGGATATGCAGCTGATTTATTTATAAGGTCATAAGTAATAGGAGAAGAATTAGGTCATTCGGCCCATCAAGTCTACTCTGCCATTCAATCATGGCTGATCTATCTCCCCCTCCTAACCCTATTCTCCTGCCTTCCCCCTATAACTCCTGACACTAGTACTAATCAAGAATCTATCTATCCCTGCCCTAAAAATATCCACTGACTTGGCTTCCATAGCCTTCTGTGGCAAAGAATTCCACAGATTCACCACCCTCTGACTAATGAAATTTCTCCTCATCTCCTTCCTAAAAGAACGTCCTTTCATTCTGATTCTAATTCTATCATCACACTTATCCCACTTGTTGTCACCACGGCACTTGTTTGGAACAGCGTCCAATACTATTTATTTACCATTGAATTTTTGCATTATCATCAAGAGACATCAACGTGCTTTAATTAGCTCTGAGAAAACAAATGGCAACCCCTCCCTTCCACCCATCAATGATGTTCCACTATTGGCATGGTAATGTGTTACTATGTTGAGAGTCCATTTCTCATCACCATGCTGATGTCGGAACAACTGTGATTCCGTGCTTTGTGTATAAGCTGGCCAGCTGCGTCTACAATCCAGGGCAGTGATCCTAAAATCCATTTTGGTCAGGCCCCAATGAAAGAATTCTCATCACCTCCAGGGGCATCCGATTCTGGATATTGATTGTCACAACTTTCTCCTTTTAGACTTTAGACTTTAGAGATACAGCGCAGAAGCAGGCCCTTCGGCCCACTGAGTCCATGCTGGCCAGCAATCACCCCGTACACTAGCACTATCCTACACACGAGGGACAATTTACACATTTTTAAAACCCAATTAACCTGCAAACCTCTACGTCTTTGGAGTGGCGGAGGAAACCGGAGCACCTGGAGAAAACCCATGTGGCCACAGGTAGAACGTACAAACTCCATACAGACAGCACCCGTAGTCAGGAGCGAACCCTAAGCCACTGAGTTCCCCCCAACACTTTTAATTTTAATTCAGGAAATGAACACCCTTAGAAGATTGAGGAGATTTGGTGTGTTGGCGAATCCTCTCATGAACTTCTACAGGTGTTTGGTAAAGACCATGTTGACTGGTTGGTTCACAGCCTGGTTCAGCAATTCAAATGCCCAGGAATGAAGGAGATTACAGAGAGTGGGTGGAAGCTGCCCGGTCCATCATGGGTACTTACCCTACCACCATCTAAGGTTTTTACATGAGGCACAGCCTCTAAAAGGATGCCTATATCTTAAAAGGCCCACATCACCCTGGCCACATGCTCATTGTCTCTCTGACCTTTGGGAATAAAGTAAAGGAGTCTGAAAACTATGGCCACCAGGATCAGAAACAGCTTCTTCCCAACAACCATCAGGCTCTTGAACACTACACAACACGAACCTCAACTATGAACTTCTGTGGACTCTCGTTGGTTTTTTTTTTGCACTAGCATTGTGGTTATTAATGTATTGAATTTTTGTTTCTGATACATTATCCGTGTGTATTGTGTTTACTGGCCTGTTACGCTGCTGCAAGTAAGAATGTTCCATTGTTGGTACATATGACAATTAAACAATCTTGACTCTTGAATAATAATAAAAAAATACGATCAAATAGACTTGACAAAGTCTGACTCACCAACTGAATGTGTTAGATAACACAAATTCCAGACCAATCCTAGAACATTTTGGGGTCTGGAAAATCAAAAAAGGTTTTCAAAAATATCTCCTGTGGAAAATGCCCCAAGGAATTCTATAAAACACTCGCAATATTTTAGTTTGAGTTTAGTTTATGTTTAGAAGATAGATACAAAATGCTGGAGTAACTCAGCAGGACAGACAGCATCTCTGGATAGAAGGAATGGATGATGTTTCGGGTCGAGTCTTATCTTCAGACTGGAATAGACTCCAGAGATGCTGCCTGTCCTGCTGAGTTACTCCAATATTTTATCTCCAGTATTTTGTCTCTATCTTCGGTTTAAACCAGCATCTGCGGTACCTTCCTACACATTAGTGTCACAAGGAACAGTGGAAAGCTTTTGTTGCATGCTAACTAGTCAGCAGAAAGACAATACATGATCACAATCAAGCCATCCACAGTGTGCAGCAGAATTAGAGCAAGATATGCTGCTGTTGGAGTAGAGGTTTAAAAGAATGGAGCAAATGTAATAGATACATGATTAAAGGAATAACGTGAATTTTGTTTAATGCACAATAAAGCCAGTGAGAGATAGCCCGAGGGTCTCCAATGAGGTAGATAGTAGTTCAGCAATGCTCTCTGGTTGTTGGTAGGATGGTTCAGTGGCCTGATAACAGCAAACTTGTGCAGATGTAAAGTCTCATCTGAATCATTCTGCAATGGTAATGAAGGCTCAAAGTGGAAACGGCTATTGATTGAAATTTGACCCTGACAATTGCTCCTGATTAGTTATCATCAATCACTTTACATACAGTTAACATTTCATAGCACTGCTTCACTCAACCATCAGAGAACAGCGGGGACAATATCTTATTTTTTTATTTCTTCAAGTGGTTCAACGTTTCTCATTGTTTAATAGTAATGATTCTGCATGGATCCCATCAGGCTTCTTAATTGATGTTCCCTTTTGGAGATTTATATTTTATAATGCAAGTATAACGAAGATAGACATATATTTGTTTTAAAGGTCATTCATGTATTGATTGGTGGTTCTTGCTCGTGGCCATTGTAAATCCACATCTGAGTCTTTCCACCCAATGTATTGGTACATCTATGAAATGACAGCCAGCTCCAGGCCACCGCTGCTGCTCCCTGACCCTTCCACTAACTGTGTAGTTCTCACGACAAGGTCTATTCTCAAGCGGCACAGTGGCGCAGCGGTAGAGTTGCTGCCTTACAGCGCCAGAGACCCTGGTTCAATCCTGACTACGGCTGCTGTCTGTACAGAGTTTGGTTGTTCTCCTTGTGATCGCGTGGGTTTTCCCCAGGTGCTCCGGTTCCTTCCCACATTCCAAAGATGTACAAGTTTGTAGGTTAGTTGGCTTCGGTAAGTTGTAAAATTGCCCCTAGTGTGTAGAATATTGTTCGTGCATGGGGTGATGGCTGGTCAGCGTGGACCTGGTGGGCTGAGGGGCCTGTTTCCATGCTGTATCTTTAAGGTCTAAAAGTCTAAAAAGCCACAAAGTCCATCTCTCTGGATGAAACTGGACCAGACTATGTGCAGCCTTTCTTTTGTGTTTGACCCCAGGTTTGTCTTCTGATCACAAATCCTTGTCATTGTTCACCCAGAGTTGCGAATTTGTGGAATTCTCTGCCACAAAGGGCAGTGGAGGCCAATTCACTCGATGAATTTAAAAGAGAGTTAGATATAGCTCTAGGGGCTAGCGGAATCAAGAGATATGGGGAGAAGGCAGGTTGTGGCTGATTGTGGATGTTCAGCCATGATCACAATGAATGGCGGTGCAGGCTCGAAGGGCCAAATGGCCTCCTCCTGCACCTATTTTCGATGTTTCTATGTTGTTGCCACCACCCTTGTGTGACTTTCAACTGAGTTGTTCAGAGGATGAAGCTGGTTGATATAAAAGTATTTATTATTCAAGAGAAACAGACATTCTCTTGTAGAATCTCTCCAAACGCAAAGTACATTTTTATATACTGTTACATATATTTTTTTAATTTTTAGAGATAGAGCATGGAAACAGGCCCTTCGGCCCACCGAGTCCACACAGACCATCGATCACCCTTTCACACTAGTTCTGTGGTAACCCACTTTCACAACCACTCAGTGCACACTTGGGGACAATTTACCAATTAACCTACAAACCTGCACGTCTTTGGGATGTGGGAGGAAACTGGAGCACCCGAAGGAAACTCATATGATCACAGGGAGAACGTGCATACTCCCCACACAGATAACACCTGAGGTCAGGATCGAACCCAGGTCTCTGGCTCTGAGGCAGCAGCTCTGCCAACTGTATCACTGGGCCGCCTTTAAGATCAAAGACTACACCGGGTGATTCAATACAATTTCAATAGCTGCAATTATATTGTTTACTTCAATATTTTGAGTCTGACAAAAGGTTCTATTGAATTACATATTTCAATGTAGCTGACAAGACACCTCTGCATATTCCAATGCCTTTGCTGGCTGGATGTAATTCATCTGGATGGTTTAAAAGCATCTTTGGACAGGGAATCTCGACACGCAATATTAGTGTTGTGAGGGCAGACTCTGTGGAATATGGAAATACCCTGTTATACACAGATAGGTGAATATGTCTATGATCATGTATGACAATTCTATGACCAAGTGGCAAATTAGTCTGGACTGGAAGCTTCCCACATCTCTCTCACCATGCTGGGAAATAACTTAATATGAAGATTCTAGTTTGATGTAGGCCAATTAACACAGTCTGAAGACGGGTCCCGACACAAAGAGAGTTAGATAGAGCTCTTAGGGCTAGTGGAATCAAGGGGTATGGGAGAAGGCAGGAACGGGGTAATGATTGTAGATGATCAGCCATGATCACATTGAATTGCAGTGCTGGCTCGAAGGGCCGAATGGTCTACTCCTGCAACTATTGTCTATGTATCTATGCAAAACGTCACTTATCCATGTTCTCCAGAGATGCTGTCTGACCCGCTGAGTCATTGACTATGGGTACTGTCTGTGGAGTTTGTACATTCTCCCTGTGATTGTGTGGGTTTCCTCCGGGTGCTCTGGTTTTCTCCCGCACTCCAAAGACGTACAGGTTTGTAGGTTAACTGGCTTCTGTAAATTGTCCCCAGTGTGTGGGATAGAACTAGTGTACGGGTGATTGCTGGTCGGCATGGACTCAGTAAGCCAAAGGGCTATTTCCATGCTGAATCTCTAAACCAAACTAAATTAAAGCAATTTGCAATGTACAATGTAGAGATACAGAATGGAAATAGTCCCTTCAGCCCACCGAGTCCACACCAACCATCGATCACCCGTTCAGACTAGTTCTATGTTATCACACTCCCCCGTCCACTCCCTACACAATAGGTGCAATTTACAGAGGTCAATTAACCTACAAACCCACACGTCTTCAGAACAGATTTTCTATTTTTGACATAATGGGCGCCAATTCCACATCATTTTATAACTCCTGAATAATCCTAGCACACCTTAAAAAACATGTCCGTATCAGAAAGTAAATCAATGCATACAAAATCAGCTGGTATAGGAGGCCATTTGGCCCATCCATCCATTTGATTTCCCAATTAAAATCACCATATCCCTGGGGTGTTGTACACTGTTCCCCCTCTTCACTAACATACTTAGATACCTTTTAAACATTGTTATTGCATGTCTTTCCATCATCCTTACACTTAGTGCCATCAACACTTTAACAAATCCCTGCCTGAAATCCTCTTCACTTTCCTTATAGAAGTATAATTATTTTACAATTCACTTAAATCAGAACAATATTGTTCTCTACCCAGGTAGCCCTAAGCCAGTTGAATCTTTATCTTGGCTACGGACTTACAAAAATATTTGGGTAAGTATTAATACCAAAATAAAAGGTTTAGACAAGGATTTGACTGTGGTGAAGATCCTAATGATTATAGCAAGATTAGCTTTGAATGCAGGCCAACTCAAGTATGGAAGATTTAAACACTGCCTACTGCATCTGAACGCATGGTACAGTTCAACGCTTATTTCACAATAGCAATTACAGTTCCAGACATTAAGTTCACTAGTAGAATTAGCTTTTCACAATGCAAAATCATTACATTCTATACATATGTTTTTTAATTGATTTACTTTTGCTTGAAGCAAGAGCAGCCTCTTATTAACTATAGTCACATATTTTTCTTCTGTCTTTTTTTTTGGTTGAAATATTGTTAGAAGGAAGAGCCATCAATCTTCATACAGTCCTATTCAACAGGTTTTTCCAATCAAATCAATCACAGGGCAGACATGGATTGTCCCATCTGTCTTAGAGAGGGCTGAAAGTGGATTGTTAACTCCCAATGCTAGCTGCATCATCTCAATAAGAGACAATTTATCTTGTGAGACGCAATAATGTAACACTAATAGGCCATTCTGCATTCCAAACCAATTTTTAGTAAATGAGCTAATCTGAAAACATGCAGCAGAACAAGATATACTTCACTACACACATACAATAGCTTTCATCTGTATAAAGCTCCACAACTGAAACCCCCTCCACTTCATTTTTTAAATGAAAAGCATTCTATTGATTAACCAGAATAGTAGTGATTTATTCCTTCACCATTGCTTAAGAGCTGGTTATTATCAGTATGTGTGTATCTCCTGTTATGGACTTCATCTTATCATCAGAATGAGCAGAACCATTCAGCAATGGAAAAATCACATTCTGCCACACACTAAATATAAAGATTAGTTTCGTTAATTTAGTTTAGAGATACAGCGCGGAAACAGGCCCTTCGGCCCACCGAGTCCGTGCCGACCACCAATCACCTTGTGCACTAGCACTATCCTACACACTAGGTACAATTTACAATTTTTATTAAAGCAAATTAACCTACAAACCCGCACATCTTTGGAATGTGGGAGGAAATCGGAGAACCCGGAGAATACCCACCAGGTCATACGTACAAACTCCGTGCAAACAGAACCCATGGTCAGGATCAAATCTAGGTCTCTGACGCTGTAAGGCAGCAGCTCTACCACTGTGCCACTGTGCCGTCCTTGCTAAATGCATACATTGCATACACACAGAGACTAACACTGAAGTCACTGGAGTGTGCACAAACCAAATACACCAGAAATACATATGAACACAAGGACAATCATGGTACATAAAAACAAACAGAGACCAAAGATATCCTAGCATAAGAGCATTCAGGCAAAGTAAATACTTGCTATGTTAAAATATACACCAGAAAACATGTTTCACATAGAGTCATGGAGTTTTACAGCGTGGAAACATGCCCTTCAGCCCAATTTGCCCATGCCGACCAACATGCCCCATCTACAGTATACCAGTCCCACCTGCCTGCGTTTGGCCCATATCCCTCTAATCACGTTTTATCCCTGTACCTGTTTAAATGTTGCTTAAACGTTACGATAGTACCTGCCTTTTCTGAAAACATACTAAGGATATATCTAAAGACACATGCAGTGCCCTCCATAATGTTTGGGACAAAGACCTATCATTTATTTATTTGCCTCTGTACTCCACAATTTGAGATATGTAATAGAAAAAATCACATGTGGTTAAAGTGCACATTGTCAGATTTTAATAAAGGCCATTTTGATACATTTTGGTTTCACTATGTGGAAATTACAGCTGTGTTTATACATAGTCCCCCCATTTCAGGGCACCATAATGTTTAGGACACAGCAATGTCATGTAAATGAAAGTCATCATGTTTAGTATTTTGTTGCATATCCTTTGCATGCAATGACTGCTTGAAGTCTGCAATTCATGGACATCACCAGTTGCTGGGTGTCTGGTGATGCTCTGCTAGGCCTGAATTGCAGCCATCTTTAGCTTATACTTGTTTTGGGGGCTAGTCCCCTTTAGTTTTCTCTTCAGCATATAAAAGGCATGCTCAATTCTGTTCAGATCGGGTGATTGGCTTGGCCACTCAAGAATTGACCATTTTCTAGCTTTGAAAAACTCCTTTGTTGCTTTAGCAGTATGTTTGGGATCATTGTCTTGCTGTAGAATGAACCGCCGGCCAACGAGTTTTGAGGCATTTGTTTGAACTTGAGCAGATAGGATGTGTCTATACACTTCAGAATTCATTATGCTACCACCATCAGCAGTTGTATCATCAATGAAGAAAAGTGAGCCAGTACCTTCAGCAGCCATACATGCCCAGGCCATAACACCCCCACCACCGTGTTTCACAGTTGAGGTGGTATGCTTTGGATCTTGGGCAGTTCCTTCTCTCCTCCATACTTTGCTCCTGCCATCACTCTGATATAAGTTAATCTTTGTCTCATCTGTCCACAAGACCTTTTTCCAGAACTGTGGTTGCTCTTTTAAGTACTTCTTGGCAAACTGTAACCTGGCCATCCTATTTTTGCAGCTAACCAGTGGTTTGCATCTTGCAGTGTAGCCTCTGTATTTCTGTTCATGAAGTCTTCTGCAGACAATGGTTATTGACAATCCACACCTGACTCCCGAAGAGGGTTTCTGATCTGTCGGACAGGTATTTGGGGATTTTATTATAGAGAGAATTCCTCTGTCATCAGCTGTGGAGGTCTTCCTTGGCCTGCCAGTCCCTTTGCGATTAGTAAACTCCCCAGCGCTCTCTTTCTTCTTATTGATGTTCCAAACAGTTGATTTTGGTAAGCCTAAGATTTGGCTGATGTCTCTAACAGTTTTATTCTTGTGTCTCAGTCTCATAATGGCTACTTTGACTTTCATTGGCACAACTTTGGTCCTCATGTTGATAAACAGCAATAAAAGTTTCCAAAGGTGATGGAAAGACTGGAGGAAAGACTAGGTGCTGAGATCTCTCTTATACCTGCATTGAGGAGGCAATTAAACAAACACCCGTGAAGCCATGTGTCCCAAACATTATGGTGCCCTGAAATGGGGGGACTATGTATAAACACAGCTGTAATTTCTACATGGAGAAACCAAAATGTATAAAATGCCCTTTAATAAAATCTGACAATGTGTACTTCAACCACATGTGATTTTTTTCTATTACAAATCTCAAATTGTGGAGTACAGAGGCAAATAAATAAATGATGGATCTTTCTCCCAAACATCATGGAGGGCACTGTATATGATTGTTACTGGACTATTGGTATCAAAAGGTGACTGAATCTCATTCAGCAATTTAAAGAAACATTTATGCTTGTGTCAGTATTGGTGATCATGAAATTACCAAATTATCTGGTTTACTTGTGCCTTTCGGCGTGAGAGGGGGGAACGCCATTGTTACCTGGTCTTGTGGATTCCTCTTGTTCTGATGGAAATGCTGGCCTGCAGATGTCAGGAAGAATTTGCATTTAAGTAGCAGTTATCTCAACGTCAGGACACCACAAAATTAACTAAGTTTAACAACATTTAAAAGGCATATTGACAGGTACATGGATAGGAAAGGTTTAGAGGGAAATAGGCTAAAAGCGTGCAGGTGGGACATGGCCACTATCATCTGTCTCCCCCACGAACCCTGGCAGCACGTTCCAGGCACCTACCACTCTCTGTGTAAAAAACTTGTCTCGTACATCTCTTTTAAACTTTGTCATTGCCCCTTTCGCTATAAATCTTTGATATTTCCACTCTGGGGAAAAAAGGTTCTGACTGTCTACCATATACAGTGGCTTGCAAAAGTATTCATACCCCTTGAACTTTTCCACATTTTGTCACGTTACAACCACAAACGTAAATGTATTTTATTGGGATTTTATGTGATTGACCAACACAAAGTGGCGCATAATTGTGAAGTGGAAGGAAAATGATACATGGTTTTCAAATTTTTTTACAAATAAAAAACTGAAAAGTGTCGCGTGCAAAAGTATTCAGCCCCCTTTACTCTGATACCCCTAAATAAATTCCAGTGCAACCAATTGCCTTTAGAAGTCACCTAATTAGTAAATAGAGTCCACTTGTGTGTAATCTAATCTCAGTATAAATACAGCTGTTCTGTGAAGGCCTCAGAGGTTTGTTAGAGAACATTAGTGAACAAACAGCATCATGAAGCCCAAGGAACACGCCAGACAGGTCAGGGATAAAGTTGTGGAGAAGTTTAAAGCAGGGTTAGGTTATGAAAAAATATCCCAAGCTTTGAACATCTCACGGAGCACTGTTCAATCCATCATCCGAAAATGGAAAGAGTATGGCACAACTGCAAACCTACCAAGACATGGCCGTCCACCTAAACGGACAGGCCGGGCAAGGAGAGCATTGATCAGAGAAGCAGCCAAGAGGCCCATGGTAACTCTGGAGGAGCTGCAGAGATCCACAGCTCAGGTGGGAGAATCTGTCCACAGGACAACTATTAGTCGTGCACTCCACAAATCGGGCCTTTATGGAAGAGTGGCAAGAAGAAAACCATTGTTGAAAAAAAGCCATAAGAAGTCCTGTTTGCAGTTTGCCACAAGCCATGTGGGGGACACAGCAAACATGTGGAGGAAGGTGCTCTGGTCAGATGAGACCAAAATTGAAGTTTTTGGCCTAAATGCAAAACGCTATGTGTGGCGGAAACCTAACACTGCACATCACCCTGAACACACCATCCCCACTGTGAAACATGTGGTGGCAGCATCATGCTGTGGGGATGCTTTTCTTCAGCAGGGACAGGGAAGCTGGTCAGAGTTGATGGGAAGATGGATGGAGCCAAATACAGGGCAATCTTGGAAGAAAACCTGTTAGAGTCTGCAAAAGACTTGAGACTGGGGCGGAGGTTCACCTTCCAGCAGGACAACGACCCTAAACATACAGCCAGAGCTACAATGGAATGGTTTAGATCAAAGCATTTTCATGTGTTAGAATGGCCCAGTCAAAGTCCAGACCTAAATCCAATTGAGAATCTCTGGCAAGACTTGAAAATTGCTGTTCACAGACGCTCTCCATCCAATCTGACTGAGCTTGAGCTATTTTGCAAAGAAGAATGGGCAAAAATTTCAGTCTCTAGATGTGCAAAGCTGGTAGAGACATACCCCCAAAAGACTTGCAGCTGTAATTGCAGCGAAAGGTGGTTCTACAAAGTATTGACTCAGGGGGGCTGAATACTTTTGCAAGCGACACTTTTCAGTTTTTTATTTGTAAAAAAATTTGAAAACCATGTATCATTTTCCTTCCACTTCACAATTATGCACCACTTTGTGTTGGTCTATCACATAAAATCCCAATAAAATACATTTACGTTTGTGGTTGTAACGTGACAAAATGTGGAAAAGTTCAAGGGGTATGAAAACTTTTGCAAGCCACTGTATATGCCTCTTATAATTTCAAATACTTCTATCAGGGCCTCCCTCAACCACCAGCAGTTCAGCAAAAACAGTCCAAGTTTGTCCAACCTCTCTTTACAGCTAATACCAACTAATCCAGGCAGCATTCTGGTAAACCTCTTCTGAACCCTGTAAACTTCCTCTGCGGCCATTTTACGTCATGTAGTTTCTGATACATTGCGATTCTGACCATTAGGTGGTGTAATAATCTTAATGGGTCTTGGTTTAACCTTTGTACAACCTTTAATCATTCCATTTCTTTAGCTTTTACTGTTGCATAACTCATCATCTGAATTCAACCAGCAACTTAAAATGCTAAATGTGTAGGAAGGAACTGCAGATGCGGGTTTACACCAAAGATGGATGCAAAATGCTGGAGTAACTCAGCGGGTCAGGCAGCATCTCTGGAGGAAAGGAATATATGACGTTTTGGGTCGAGACCCTTCGTTAGACCTTCCATGCCTTCCATATCTTTCATGCATTTCATTCTTTTGTTCTTTGTACCTTTTCATATCTCCAGTTTCCCTCTCCCCTGACTGTCAGTCAGAAGAAGGGTCTCAACCCGAAACATCACCTATTTCTTTTCTCCGGAGATGCTGCTTGACCCACTGAGATAGTCCAGCATTTTGTGCCTATCTCCAACTTAAAATGCAAGATGTCCCACATGAGGCGGGATGTATTCTCTATTGTAATTCCATCTTCATTTACCTCATAGGATCGCAATTGGGAAAAGAAGCGTTGAGAGTCTTAACCCGAGTTACAACTCCACTTGTAGAGTTTCCACTGCCTCTCTGAAGAAGGTCAGCAAAACTCCGCAGAGAGTTGGGGGTCACCTGGTTTACAGTACGTAGATCATGTACAGCAGACTATGTGGGTGGCACCGTAGCGCAGCGGTAGAGTTGCTGCCTTACAGCGCCAGACACCGGCGTTCGATCTTGACTACGGGTGCTCTCTGTACGGAGTTTGTACATTCTCCCCGTGACCCACGTGGGTTTTCCCCAACATCTTGTTTCCTCCCACACTTCAAAAACGTACAGGTTTGTACGTTAATTGGCTTCAGTAAAATTGTAAATTGTCCCTAGTGTGTGTAGGATAGTGTTAATGTACGGGGATTGCTGGTCGGCACAGACTCGTTGGGCCAAAGGGCCTGTTTCCGTGCTGTATCTCTAAACTAAACTAAAACTAAGCCATTAATTACCTGTTGAATCAAAAGTCAAGGCAAAAGATATGAAACACCAAGATAGACACAAAGTGTTGGAGTAACTAAACGGGTCAGGCAGCATCTCTGGAGAAAAAGGATGGGTGATGTTCAGGTCGGGACCCTTCTTCAGACCGAAGGTAGGGGGTGGGGGATGGGGGATCGGGTGAAGAACTGGCAAGAATAGACCAGGACCAATCAAGACCAGCAACAAACAACAAGCGGAGAAGTGCCCTGGTGGGCCCAGTGTTGGCTCGGGAAGGTATGAACTCGAGAGGGATACAATATGGTGAACTGTGGAACTGGTTAAATGGCCAGAGGAAGGTGGCAAGGGGGGAGGGGAGTGTTAGTAGAAGTTATTTTAAAATAGAGAATTCAATGTTCAAACCGCTAGGTTGTAAGCTACCTCAGCAAAATATGACGTGCTGTTCCTCCAATTTGCGTTTGGCCTCACTCTGTCAAGGGAGGAGGCCCAGGACAGAAAGGTCAGTGTGGGAATGGGACGGGGAATTGGAATGGTTGGCAACCAAGAGATCCAGTAGGCCTCGGCGGACCGAGCGTAGGTGTTCAGCGAAACGATCGCCGAGTCTACACTTGGCCTCGCCGACGAATATTCGAGTTGGAGCAAACGACTTTGTTTATACCTGAAATAAATTAACCGTTTAAATGTGCAAGCTCAGCACTTGCTGTTTTTAATGCATGCATTCAACCATAACGTACATTTATGCAACACCTTTGAAACGGTAAAACATCCAAGCAATGAACAGCATTATCAATGATATTCATCTTACCTGAGGTTAAATGCCTGCTCTTAGGTAAAGAAACATTTTATCATTATATTATTTTAATGATTGCCATCTTCTACACCCCTCTCTGCCAGCCACAATACATTACTCCATGCTCAAGGTGTGAGTCATATGGCAACCAGACGTGGCTGCAAAAGAATTGTTACCTGTCACCCAGTTTGCAGCACAGATAAACAAGAGGTGATACCAAGGCACAGACAAGTGAGACAACCCCAGACAAAAATAAAATGTTACTCATATAATGTTTACTATGTGGATATAGTGAGGCTCACAGTGCAACTCAGAGAACTTGTACAGTTCCAGACAAAAAAAGTTACTGTTCTCTTTGAGTGGTTCTTAGTTTTTTAGTTTAGCTTAATTTAGTTTAGAACAAGCCCTTCTGCCCACCGAGTCCGCACCGACCAGCGATCACTGTACACGAGCACTATCCTACAAAGTAAGGACAATTTACAATTTTTAGCAAAGACAATTAACCTACAAACCCGCACGTCTTTGGAGTGTGGGAGGAAACTGGAGCACCCGGGGAGAACGTTAAAAACTCCATACATACAGCACCCGTCGTCAGAATTGAACCCGGGTTTCCGGCGCTGTAAGGCAGCGACTCTACCGCTGTGTCACCGTGCCGCCCCCAAACAAGTTCTGTTTGAGATAGAATGATGCTGAAATTGTGAGCAATATAGGTGAAAAAGATCACGGAAGAAGCGTCTCGACACGAAACGTCACCCATTCCTTCTCTCCAGAGATGCTGCCTGTCCCGCTGAGTTACTCCAGCATTTTGTGTCTGGCTTATACTCGCTAGATTGGCTTATACTCGCTAGAATTTAGGAGATTGAGAGGGGATCTTATAGAAACGTACAAAATTCTTATGGGGTTGGACAGGCTAGATGCAGGAAGATTGTTCCCGATGTTGGGGAAGTCCAGGACAAGGGGTCACAGCTTAAGGATAAGGGGAAAATCCTTTAAGACCGAGATGAGGAAAAATGTTTTCACACAGAGAGTGGTGAATCTCTGGAACTCTCTGCCACAGAGGGTAGTTGAGGCCAGTTCATTGGCTATATTTAAGAGGGAGTTAGATGTGGCCCTTGTGGCTAAAGGGATCAGGGGGTATGGAGAGAAGGCAGGTACGGGATACTGAGTTGGATGATCAGCCATGATCATATTGAATGGCGGTGCAGGCTCGAAGGGCCGAATGGCCTACTCCTGCACCTATTTTCTATGTATCTATGTATCTATGCCTGAGGTGAAAAGGAGAATGGATTATCCATTTCAATTTGATACTGAGATCTGCTGGAAGCACACATGATCAAATCAGAATGGAGAAACAAAGTACTACAGATGCTGGATAATTCACAAAACCCCACCTGGACTCGCAGATAGTCCTCAAAAGGTCACAAAGTGCTGGTGTAATTCAGCAAGTCAGGCAGCACGGAAACCAGCTCTTTGGCCTTTCTTGTCCATGCCAACTAAGATACCCCATCTACACTAGGCCACCTGCCCGTGTTTGGCCCATACCTGTCTAAATTTTTTCTATCCTTGTACTTGTCCAAATGTCTTTCGTAAATGTTGGTAAAGTACCTGCCTCAACTATTTTCTCAGGCAGCTCGTTCCATACGCCCACCACCCTCTGTGTGAAAAAGTTGCCCCGCAGGTCCCCTCTCACCTTAAGCCGACGTCCTCCATTTCTTGATTCTCACACTCTGGATGATAGACTCTAAGGATTCACCACATCTATTACCCTCAGAATTTTATACACCTCTCTACGATCATCCCTCAGCCTCCTGCTCTCCAAGGACAAATGCCCTAGCCTGCCTGCCCACTCTCTCCCTAGAGCTCAGGCCCTCGAGTCCTGGCGACGTTCTCGTAAATCTTCCCTGCACCCTTTCCAGCAATTTTGATTGC
Source organism: Malacoraja senta (assembly GCA_038087875.1). Taxonomy (NCBI): domain Eukaryota; kingdom Metazoa; phylum Chordata; class Chondrichthyes; order Rajiformes; family Rajidae; genus Malacoraja; species Malacoraja senta. Next base: position 45,745,434 of record CM075982.1, read on the forward strand.
TTACATGTCTCACTGATGAATGATGAGCACAAGCACAGATTCCGCTGCAAACATTGTAGGTGTGGAGCACAACATTTGGTGGAACTCTGCCTTGTCTTTCTTGCAGTGTCAGTCCCTACTGCAACCTATGAACTTGACATTTTTATTCATATTCCAGAAGAAATTTTGTACATCAGAAATAATTTTGAAGGTGGTTGCTGCTGGCTGCTGCTGTGTGGGCGTGTGAAAGGAATGAAAAATAAAGGGACAGTTAGTGTATGTGGTAAAATATTGTGCGGACTTGCTTAAAATATGTATGACATTACGGGCATTTAATGGCAGCCCAACGTCTTGCACAGTGGTGTCCCCAACATTCATGCCTCTGTTTCCCACTCACAAAGTGTCCTGAACCCTACTCTCTAGGACTTGAAGCAACGTAAAGCAGTTCACACTGGACCAGAGATGCCCTTTCTTTCTCTGTAGCATTCCTGTCTGGGGAGGTGTCGGTACAATCAGGTTGCCCTTCAGCCTGAAGATGGACACAAAGTGCTGGAGTAACTCAGTGGGTCAGGCAGCCATCTCTGGAGAAGAGGAATAGGTGTCGCTTCGGGCCGGAACCTTTATTCAGGCCTTCAACCTTGCATTTAAGGCGGTTCCAACAAACAGGAACGCAAGAGGCTGCAGAGAGTGGTGGACTCAATCCGGTCCATCACCGCCACAGCCTTCCCTCCCCTCCACACGAGGAGCTGCCTCAGGTTCTTGAACTGACCTGTCCAACTCTGATCCTACCTCAACAATGGAACACTATCACACATCTTTTGCTCTGCCACAGACTTCTGTTTCCAATTATGTTTTTCCACCAATATCTTCTTTTTTGCACAGTCAGTTTTCTTTTAAAAGTTTTGTGTGAAATGTATGTAAAATATATGTGTAATTACTTTTGTGTGTTATCTGAGTCTATGTGTCTATAATTTTGTTGCAAGCACGATTTTCATTGTATTGTACATCACTGTACTTGTACCAACAACAATTAGTTTTGTTTAGTTTCGTTTAGTTTTGTTTAGATTAGTTTAGTTTCGTTTAGTTTAGTTTAGTTTAGTTTAGTTTAGTTTAGTTTAGTTTAGTTTAGCTTAGATAGACACAAAGTGCTGGAGTAACTCAGCCGATCAGGTAGCATCTCTGGAGAAAAAGGGTGGGTGATGTTTCGGGTCAGGACCATTTGACAGATTCAGGTCAATGGAAGGGGATTTAGTTTAGTTTAGTTTAGTTTAGTTTGTAATTGTCATGTGTTCTGAGGTACAGTGAAAAGCCTTTTTGCTGGGTGCTATTTAATCAGTGAAAAGGCTATACATGCTTACTATCAGGCTGTCCACAGTGTACGGATACAGGATAAGGGGAATAATGCTTAATGCAAGATAAAGTTCAGCAATGTCCAATTAAAGATAGTCTGAAGGTCTCCAATGGAGTAGATGGGAGGTCAGGATCACTCTCTATTATTGATAGGATAGTTCAGATGCCTGATAACAGCTGGGAAGAAACTGTCGCTGAATCTGGTGGTGTGCGTTCTCACACTTCTGTACCTCGTGTCTGATGGGAGAGGGAAGACGAGGGGAGTGAGCGGGTTGGGACTGGTCCTTGATGATGCTGGTGGCCTTTCCGAGCAGGCAGCGTGAAATGTAGATGGAGTCAATGGAAGAGAGGTTGGTTTGTGCGATTGTCTGGGCTGCGTCCGCAGCTCTCTGCAATTCCTTGCGGTCTTGGACGGAGTTGTTCCCGAGCTAAACTCGATTTGGCTTGACTTGTTGTAGTCGGGGAAAGAAAGTTGGTCAAGATAGATTGTCTCAATGTGTACCTCACGATCATGCATTAGGAGCACAGGGAAGCCCATTTAAACAGCAGAAAAAGTGAATCAATTCACAAACTACCCAATTGCACGCCCTACCTAATCTTCAGTAAAACAAGAATGCACACCACAATAAACGAGAAGGTCAAATTCCATTTTTATTGTAGTGTAATTGTAAAACTTTTTAAATCTATGTTTAGAAGAGTAAAATCACAACTCTATCCTGCTTTATTCAGGGTTTGTTTTGTATGACTTAATAGATCAAATTCTATGTTATAGATCAAATTAATTACAGTTCTGACCTGTAATTTAAGGATTACATCCACTTTCCTAAGACAAAATGGACAATAGCACAGAAGTTATGTTAAGCCTATATAAATAGAGGTGCCACAGTGTCGCTACAGTAGAGTTGCTGCCTTGGTCCTGTGGGTGCTGTCTGTACGGAGTTTGCACGACCTCCCCGTGACCACGGGTGTTTTCTCCGGGTGCTCCGGTTTTCTCCCACACACCAATGACATACAGATTTGTAGGATAATTGGCCACTGTAAAATTGTAAAATTTCCCTAGTGTGTGAAGGATAGTGTTAGAGTGCGGAGACTGCTGGTCGGCGCGGATGCGGTGGGCTGAGGGGCTTGTGACGGCGCTGCATTTCTAAACTAAACTAAATTAAATTACCAATTAAATCTCAATGGGAATAAAAAGAGTAAATGCACAGCATATTTTACCCAGAGCAGAGGAATCAAGAACCAGAGGATGTAGATTTAAGGTGTGGAGGAGAAGATTTAATAGGAACCTGAGGAGCAACTTTTTCACACAAAGGGTGGTGGGTGTATGGAATGAGCTGCTGGAGGATGTAGTTGAGGCAGGTACTATCACAATTTAAAAAAAACATTTGGACAGGTACATGGTTAATGATACTTTATTGTCACATGGTCTTTTTTCTGCATACGATACACAAGTATGCAAACAGTCACCACAAAAAGGGCATCGACAAAGTTACAAAGTATTTATTATAATCCCGATTCTCCCTCTATGTTCTCGGCGGCCCTCCCACGCCAGGTCTCTCATTGTCATACGATTATAAGTGATAGGAGTAGAATTAGGCCATTCAGCCCATCAAGCCTACCCGCCATTCAATCATAGCTGATCTATCTCTCCCCCTTAACTCCATTCTCCTGCCTACTCCCCATAACCTCTGACACCCCTACTAATCAAGAATCTATCTATCTCTGCCTTAAATATATCCACTGATTTGGTCTCCACAGCTATCTGTGGCAAAGAATTCCACTGATTCACCATCCTCTGACTAAAGAAATTCCTTCTCATCTCCTTCCCAAAGGAACGTCCTTTAATTCTGATGCTATGACCTCTTGTCCTAGACTCTCCCACTAGTGGAAACATCCTCTCCACATCCACTCTATCTACGTTTGTCACTATTCGGTACGTTTCAATGCGGTTTTCCCCTCATTCTCAGCACCGCGTCCTCAACTGACCACTGGGACTCTCGGGGGCGATGGCTCTCCGACGGCCCTCCTTGCCCGGCTGCCAGGCTCATCCTCAATCTTGGCAGTCCCTTTGGCCACCGGGCTCGTCCTTGTTCTCTGTGGCCACCGGCTGAGTCCGGTCCAGGCGGGACTAGTTTAGATGTGGCATGTTGGTCAGCATGGACAAGTCGGGCCGAAGCGCCTGTTTCCACGCCGTATAACTCTACGGTAAAACTGCATCCAGTTGTGGTCCTTACGCTGTAGAGTGGTTGCCAAGATCTTGGAGCTGGGCGTACAGGAGAGTGTCTAGAAATGACATCAAAGATATCAGTCCTGTAGAGAGACTGAAATTTTTCTGCTTGAAGCAATGACAATTAATGGGAGGATTTAATAGAGACATTCAGAATCTTGAAAGTGTAATTAAGGAGAAACTTTCTCTGCTGGGAGTATTCAGAGAATGCAGATTTAAAGGTAATTGATGGCAGGACGAGTGGCGAGGTGTTTTTTAAGCACAGATACATGCGCTCCACTGAAGCACGTTGCCTGCAAGAGATTGAATAGCAGCACTGATCTTCTGTAGCTCCGAGATGACTGCTTGTCCATGCCCCAAACCACACTCTTTCCTCCAGCATGGTCTTGTTTGACTTCAGCTGCGATCTTGGCTTTCTGTACGTCAGTAGGGTAGCGGGCAGTGCACCAGAGTGTAGTGTCTCTCTTGATGGAGATCGGCTGCTCTGATAGAATGGCTTTGGCAGCCGACGAGGCTCTGACCCTCCCTCACCCCCCTCCTCTTCTCCTCCTCCCTGTCACACACACAGTCATAAATGGAATCGGTTTAATTGGAATCTTTGGCATTTCTAAATATTCACTTGTAAATGACCAACAATAAAAATAACGTTGAAAAATATAAAAATAATTGAAATTCAAATGATTTAAAGCACAGAAACAAACATATAAAAACTGCCTTAATTCAATCAAACGTGATTCACAGTGTATTTTACTTTTTTTATGGCAGTCAACTTTAGTTTAGTTTAGTGATACAACGTGGAAACAGGCCCTTCGGCCCACTGTGTCCACGACGACCAGTAATCGAGCGGCACGGTGGCACAGCGGTAGAGTTGCTGTCTTTCAGCACCAGAGACCCAGGTTCAATCCTGACTATGGGTGCTGTCTCTACAGAGTTTGTACGTTCTCGCCGTGACCGCGTGGGTTTTCTCCGGGTGCTCCGGTTGCCTCCCACACTCCAAAGACGTACAGGTTCGTAGTTTAATTGGCTTCGGTAAAAATAATAAATTCTCCCTAAAGTGTAGGATAGTGCTAGTGTAGGGCGATCACTGGTTGACACGGACTCGGTGGGACGAAGGGCCTGTTTCCGCGCTGCAACTCTGCACTAAAAACTAAACAATCGCCCCATACGCCAGCACTGTCCTGCACACGAGGGACAATTTACATTTTACAGAGGGTCAATTAACCTATAAACCTGCACGTCTTTAGAGTGTGGGAGGAAACCGGAGCACCTGGAGAAAACCCACGAGGTCACGGGGAGAACGTACAAACTCGCACAGACAGCACCCATAGTCAGGATCGAACCCGGGTCTCTGGCGCTGTAAGGCAGCAACTCTACCGCTGCCCCACTGTGCAGCCCCTTCAACCTCACTGCGCTGTTCTCAACACTTGAGAAAGATACATTTCGGAGCTCTTTGGAAAGTGCAGGAAGGTGGGGCTGAATGGGTAATTCTTTGAAAGCACTGGTACAAGCCTGATTGACTAGTGGGGGGTCCCTTTTCCCATTGCATGAATTGCTGAATTTGATTGGAATTCATAAATAATGTTGTTCACGGTTAATAAGCAAATGTAAATGAACGAGGGTGAAATTTGAATAGGTGAATCTAGCCGTGACCCTGTGCTAAATAAAATAATGACAGGCAGGGAGGATTAAGCATATTAAACCCAGCTGAATGTCTTATATCAGAGAGCATGTCGAAAGCTATCTTTTCTGAGTGCTATTTTGATTTATGTCGAACTCCCAAATTATGATTTTCATTGTGAACTTTGGTCTGTACAGTCTGTCCGCACAAGTTATCTATTGCTCAGATACTTCCCCCCACCCCAACACCCCCCCCCCTCTCACCCCACCCCGGGGATTTAATCTGCCTGTCGCTCTGCAACATAGGGAGTTAAGAGGCAGGTGAAATTTATTTCACTGGCAATCTGTGAGTGTACTAGGCATCAGTACTCCCCATCCATCTTAGCCTTTCGGCTGCAGTTCGTCCCTCTACTATTGAGTTCCATCTCATTGACTTCCTATAAACACTAATGCCTACCAGTTTCAGCAGAATCATGCCCTGAATACTTCACCAGTCAATGCACATGTACTACACACACTGCGAAGCAAAGAACTGCTGACTGACCCCTTAAAGGAGCAGTTAATTCAAGACAATTGTCATGTGTAAACAAATAGACACAAAGTGCTGGAGTAACTTTGCTGAACGGCATGCAGGAGAAAGCTTTTCACTGCACCACGTGACAATAATAAACCAAAATCTAAACCTAACCCTCAAATAAAGGAGAGGCCACCAATTGCTGGAGATGCAAAGTGCTGGAGTAACTCAGCGGGGCAGGCAGCTTCCCTGGGGAAAACGGATGGGTGACGTTTCGGGTCAGGACCCTTCTTGGGACTGAAAGTAGGAGGTGGGAGGAGGGGCAGGAGAAAAGACCAGGACCAATCAAGGCCGGCCACAAATGACCTCAGACAGGGCAATGCCTGGCTGGTCCATTGTCGACCAGGGAAGGTGTGATCTCAAGAGAAACAGCGTTGAGAACTGTGCAATTGGTAAAACGACTAGGGTGGAGGAAGGGGGCAAGGGGTGAGGGGTGAGAGGAGTATAAGTTACTTATAATTAGAGAATTCAATGTTCATACTGCTGGGTCATAAGCTCTCTCAACACCAGGGGCAATTTTTGGGGATGTGGAAGGAAACCGGAGCACCCGGAGAAAACCCACGTGGCCACAGGGAGAACATGCAAACTCCACACTGGTGTGTACCAGACAGCAACTGAGGTCAGGATCAAAGCCGGGTCTCCATTCCTACACACTAGGGACAATTTACAGAAGCCAATTAACCTACAAACCTGCACATGTGGGAGGAAACGGGAACAACCGGAAAACCCCACAGTCACAGGGAGAATGCACAAACTCCATACGGACAGCACCTGTGGTCAGGATCAAACCCGGGTCTCTGGCGCTGTCAGGCAGCAACTCTACCGCTGCGCCACCGTGCCACTGGTATTCCTGAATATTATGGTGCAGATTTACAGAAGTGAAAATCACCCTCTTTCCTCCTGATCCCAACTGTGCCACGCTCAGAGCCAATACAGGCCTCAAACAAGAGAAAGAATTGGTGAGTTGTTTGTCACCAGAAATCAAATTAATGGACATCGGGGACTTGATTTTTAAGGACTGCTCTGTGTACTAAATAGAAAGTCAGGAGAGTTGCTGAAATGATAAATGGATGTAATTATTTTAAATACTGCTTGAAATAGCATATATTCTGTTTTCATTACCCCATTAAGGAAAGTGTCTCACCATCATTGTGACTTTTAAAAACCTATTACAAAATATGAGGATTAACTATAATGTCCATTCTCCATTTAATTCTGTTGAATTTCTTTTTCTAGGAGCTAATGCCGGTGACTCGACTGAAGGGACCAGTTTTGGGGAATTGCTTAGTCAAACAGTGCAGTTGGTTGGTTTAACATCATTACCGTTTGAATCATTAGCTTGGGTGTTCATTCATTCTTGCATCATAAGACCTGCTTACCTTCATGACAAGTAGCCAACATCATCTCCTCCCTCTGCTTCAACAATGATCATCATGTCTGCCAAGGTCTACTATACAGTATCTCCTGGTTGTTAACCTTAACTCCCCTTCCCATCACCACACTGACCTTTCTGTCCTGGGCCTCCTCCATTGCCAGAGTGAGGCCACATGCAAGCTGGAGGAACAGCACCTCATATTCCACTTGGGTAGCTGGCAGCCCAACGGTGCGAACATTGAATTCTCCAATATTCGGTAATTTCTACAAACACCTCCCTTCCCTCTCCCCCTTTATCCCCTCAATACTCCCCCTCCCTTACTTCCTACCTACCCCAGTCTCTTCCCCTGAACCCTAGTTGAGCTGGAACTGGCTTCTCCCCACCCCCCCCCAAAAAACATCTTTAACAAGCTTTACAGTTCGCAACCATGTATTTCTTTTGGGCTCACGTCTGTTTCTATCTCTATCCTTTGTCCAACAATCAGCCTATCAAGGAACTCCCTCGCTTCAGGTAATCTGCTGCCAGCCACGATTCATCCAGCCTCCTCTTCTCTCACAGACTTTTCTTCTCACGACCCCCCCCCCTCCCCCCCCCCCCCCCCGCAGTCAGTATGAAGAAGGATCCCGACCCGAAAAGTCTCCCATCCATTTTCTGCCTGACCCACTGAGTTACTCCAGCATTTTGTGTCTATATATGGACAATATTTTGTTGGCGAACCAGATCTCTACTCTTGAATTCCCTCACAAAACCTCTGCCTCCCTCTGCCTCACCTCCTTTCTCTCTCCCCCCCCCCCCCCCCTCTCAGGCTTTCCTTAAGAGCAGTGTGAGGTCTGTTGGTAGTAAAATCTGAAGAAGCTGATAAAATCTGAAGAAGTGGCGCACCGGTAGAGTTGCTGCCTTGCAGCCGGTTCGAATCTTGACTACAGGCGCTGTCTGTACAGAGTTTGTACATTCTCCCTGCGACTGCATGGGTTTCCTCCAGGTGGCTCCGGTTTCTTCCCACATCCCAAAGACGTGCAGGTTTGTAGGTTAATTGGTCCTCTGTATATTGCCCCTAGTGTGCAGAATAGAACTAGTGTAGACGGACGAACGATGGTCAGCATGGACTCGGTGGGCTGAAGGGCCTGTTTCCACTCTGTATCTCCAAACTAAAACCTGCAGAGAAAATCAGAACTAACCTATCACTGGAACTGGGAACGCAGTAGGGTTCCAGTGAAAGGTCACTCCCCTGAAATATTTATTTTGATTTATTTTGATATTTGATCAAATGTTTTATTTTTTATATTTATTTTATTCCTACCTCTGCTGCATAGATTTTATAGGAATCTGAGGGGTAACGTTTTCACGCAAACGGTGGTGGGTGTCTGGAATGACCTACAAATTTGTATGCCTACACCTCACCCATTGAGTTCCTCCAGCACTTTATATTTGACTCAAGATTCCAGCATGTGCAGTTCCATGAGTCTGCAGTTGGCCACTGAAGGCTGTGGAGGCCAAGTCAATGGATATTTTTAAAGGCAGAGATAGATAGATTCTTGATTAGAATGGGCGTCAGTGGTTATGGGGAGAAGGCAGGAGAATGGGGATAGGAGGGAGATTGAATGGATAATAAAATCACAAAATAGTGGAAAAACTCGGCGGGTCAGGCAGCATCAGTGGGATGAGAAACAGCGTTTACTTTTGTTTCAGGTCTCAGATCCAATGTCAGAACAGTTTTAAGAAAGTTGTATTTGTATATTGCCTTTTGGGGCCTCGGGTACTTTTACAGACAATTATATACTTTAGTAATTTAATTGTCAAGTCAAGTCAAGAGAGTTTATTGTCATGTGTCCCAGGTAGGACAATGAAATTCTTGCTTTGCTGCAGCACAACAGAATATTGTAATCAAAATTACAGAACAGTTCAGTTCAATATACACATAAATAAGCAGATAAAGTGCAATAGGCTGTTACAGTTCAGAGTCTGTTTGTTGGCGAGTTTAATAGCCTGATGGCTGTGGGGAAGAAGCTGTTCCTGAAACCTGGATGTAACAGATCTCAGGCTCCTGTACCTTCTGCCCGATGGTAGCGAAGAGATGAGTGCGTGGCCAAAGATGGTGTGGGTCCTTGATGATGTTGGCAGCCTTTTTGAGGCAGCGACTGCGATAGATCCCCTTGATGGTGGGGAGGTCAGAGCCGATGATGGACTGGGCAGTGGTCACAACCTTTCTGCATCCTTTTCCGCTCCTGGACGCTCAAGTTGCCGAACCAAACCACAAAACCCTTTCTGGCATAAGTCCTCCCTCCACCACCTCCAGTTAAATTCCATTTGGAATATTTTGGAGGACCAAGAAACCAAGAACCAAGATACAACAGTCAGCATGCTCTCTACTGTGCACTTGTAGAAGTTCGAGAAAGTCCTCTTTGACATACCGACTCTCCGTAATCTTCTCAGAAAGTAGAGGCGCTGATGTGCTTTCTTTATGATTGCATCAGTGTGCTGGGACGGCGTGATGATGTATGACGCGGCAGTGACACGGCGTGATGATGTATGACGCGCGATGTTTTTTCAAGTGTCGCAACATTTATTTTGTCCGCGCCTGAGTTTGAAATGTTCAAAATCTTTTGGCGACACTGATATGGGCCAGCAGTCGCTGAAAGAATTGCCAAGTGGGACAGGGCCCTTTAAACTTTAGCCATTCAACTTTGGAGATACATAGTGGAAACAGACCCTTCTGCTTATCGGGTCCACACCGACCAGTGATTACCCTGTACGCCAGCACTATCCGACACGTTAAGGTCAATTTACAATTTACAGAAGCCTATTACCTACAAACTGTACGTCTTTGGAGTGTGGGATAAAACCGACACGGTCACAGGGTGAACGTACAAACCATGCAGCCAGCACCCATAGTCAGGATCGAACCCGGTTCTCTGATGCTGTAATACAGCAACTCTACCGCTGTGCCACCGTGTCACCCTCTATTAGCTCCATGCTATTACCTCTATTTGGTCATTAAATGCCAGCCAACCATCCAACATTCATTGTCCACTAATGCTACGTAATTTGGTACATCCTAACTTGGAGCCATAACATCAGTGCCAAACTAAACAACCCTGTTGAGAAAGTGCTGAAATTAGGTTGCTTAATTAACCGCACGGTCTGAGTTATTTGGCACCTCACTGATGTAAAACCCACAGCTTCTAAACTTGGAAATCGTGGAATAACTATTTTTTCAAAGTGTTGAAATAAATGTGTGTTTTTTCTATATCAGACTTGCTTCTGTAAATAAATAACGGAAACTAATGCTAAGGACAGATGTAAACTTACTTGCATTTATATAGCACCTGGCTCAAACATTTGTGAAGTGATTTCACTGTTGAAGTAAAAGATATGTGACACAAAAATCTTCCACAAATAGCGTTCCTACCCCCACCTAGTATATAAACTTACTTTAGACTTTAGAGATACAGCGCAGAAACAGGTCCTTCGGCCCACGGAGTCTGTGCCGACCAGTGATCAACCCGTACACTAACACTATTCTACAAACTTGTGACAATTTTACAATTTTTACCAAAGCCAATTAACCTACAAACCTCGATGTCTTTGGAGTGTGGGAGGAAACCAGAGAACCTGGAGGAAACCCACGCGGTCACAGAGATAAGGTACAAACTCCGTATAGACAGCAGCCATTGTCAGGATCAAACCCAGGTCTCTGGTGCTGTAAGGCAGCAACTCTATCGCTGCACCACTGTGCCGCCCTATTAGTCATCCTACTAGTTTCACTGTCGTCCTGCTATGTTTCACTGTTTGTATCCACTCATTATCACCTTCTCCACAGCCAACAATGGACCACCTTTCCTTGATCATCGTTGCTGGTTTTGATTTGTTCTTTTCATACCTTTCACTCATTTGTTCTTCGTGCCTTTTCATACCTATAGTTTCCCTCGCCCCTAACTCAGTCTGAAGAAGGGTCTCGATCCGAAAGATCACCCTTTCCTTTTCTCCCGAGATGCTGCCTGCTCCAGCATTTTGTGTCTATCATAAGGTGTAAACCAGCATCTGCAGTTCCTTCCTGCACAAAGAGAGGCCATCTCCTTTGCAATAATAAAGAATATTTCATTCGCTTTCTTAATTCATTGCTGTTTGTGCATGAAAACCTCCCGCAATTTGTATCTTATTTTGGATTTGAAAAAATTAGCAATCACAGCTCTGTTGTAAAACGCCTTAAAAAGTTGCCTTAAAAAAACATTAAAATGCTTACAGAACTCTGAAGTGCATCCATGGTTTCATCTTAATTGCTTTATAATCCAATTTAATATCTGCCAAATACAGTGGATTAGTGACAGAAAAAACAGAATGTACCTCACAGCAAAGATATTTAACATACACAAAGTGGCGCAAAATGGCTGCTTTGGTTATTTTAGTCAAGTCAACCCCTTAATGATTAGTTTAATTAGTCATTTACTACATGGCTGGCAATGCATTGCATCTGTAATTAATTAATTGCGTAAAATGCAAGTTTGTGGTAATTAAGCAAGAAAACAAAAACAGGTTAGTAGCAAATGAATAAATTAATCCACCCAGATTGCTGGATGGTTGCCAGTATAATGAAATAAATTTTTTCTTGTTATTATTGAAATGTTGGCAGTCCTTAAATGCTGCTAAATCCTTTTCTCTCGTTGCAAACAGCCCGTACTAATGATCTTTGAAAAATAGATCATTTGTCGCTGATCTATCTGTTTTCCTTGAGAAAGAATGAGTGCCAGATTTTCTTTCTGAAAATACAGAAGTGAAGAATTTGATTGAGCAATTGGTTTCTGGCTGGGAAGGGGGAGTATTTGTCAATAGGAATACAATTTGAACCAACAATGTAAGTCATTTTCTCTACGATTAGGTTTATCATTTTTCAAAACTTGTCATCTTGATCTTTGTTAATTATGTGAGTCTTTGGCAGTGATTGTCCATTCATATAATGCAGTGTTATCTCCAAAGCATCAGCCTTATTAGGGTAATGGTCACACCACTGATTCCCAACATCAGTGGGAAAATGTTCTTGGATTTGCCTGGATCTGCGTCGCTAAGACGCAGCTCTGTCCCACTCACAACCTGCCCAACCATCCCTCACACATCCAAAATAGTTACTGCTCATTTCACAAGGGTGGACAACCAGAACCTTTTTTTCCACAGGGTGGAAACGTCAAAGGCGAGAGGGAACAGCATTGAGGTGAAAGAGGGCTGCAGTTTGAAGGAGAAATGTGGGGCACCTTTATTTACACGGAGAGTGGTGAGTGCCTGGAACGTGCCGCCAGGGGCGGTGGTGGAAGCAGATACGATAGGGGCATTCGAGAGGCTTTTGGATAGGCACCGAAGATAGACACAAAATCCTGGAGTAACTCAGCATGGTCAGGCAACATCTCTCAAGAAAACGAATAGGTGGCGTTTCGGGTCGAGACCCTTTATCAGATATGGATAGGCATGTGAATATGCGGGGAACGTATGAATATGGATCACAAAGAAGCAGAGGAGATTAGTTTAACTTGGCATCATTTTCTGCATGGACATAGTGGGCCAAAGGGCCTGTTCTGTTTTGCACCAAGTTCTACGTTATGTTTCAAACCCACACTTTCTAAACTACAGTGGCTTCTATTTAAGCTATCTTTTGAATTTAGAATTCTCATGCTTTTTAAATCTATTATCTTTAATTTTGTAGCTGCCCCCCGCTATGTCCCTTCCGCCCACCTATACCTCCACCCACATTTCCGTAAATCATCTTTGGTCGTACAATTTGCTGAGTTCAAGCATTTAATCCCCATTTCAGTTCCTCCCCTTTACCTCTCAATATCACCACCTCTCTTTTCTTTTGTACCTTTATTCGAGACTTTTTAGAAATACAGTGTGGAAACAGGCTATTCAGCCTAGAGTCCGCGCCGACCAGCGAATACCCCACACACTAGCACTATCCTACACACTAAGAACAATTTTACACTTTACAGAAGCCAATTAACCTACACCGGAGAAAACCCACCCTTTAGCAGGGAGAACGTACAAACTCCGTACAGACAGCACCTATAGTCGGGATCGAACCCGGGTCTCTGGCGCTGTAAAGCAGCAACACTACCACTGCGCCATCGTTGCCACCCATCTTAAAGATCCCTCTTTAAGATCTTTCATTAACCATCTCCTTAAACCAGATTTTGGCTCTTTCTTAAAATCCCTTCTGCAACTTGACTTCAATATTAAATAACTCTTCTGCAATGCTTTACTGTTTTGTCTGATTAATGATACTCTATTGATTGAAAAGCTGTTGTAAATAGATTCCATTGTCCATTTGCAGTTAGCTACCCACCCATCCATTACCAATCCACTGTTTGCCAGAAAAAGACACAAAGTGCTGAAGTAACTCAGCGGGTCAGGCAGCATCGTTGGAGAACATGGATAGGTGGCGTTTTGGGTCAAAACCCTTCTTCAGACTGACTGTGAATGGCACCTCATATTCCACTTAGCTAGCTTACAACCTAAAAGTATGAACATTGAATTTTCCAATTTCAGGTAACTAATGCACACATCCCCCCGCCCTCCCCCCCCCCCCCCCAACCTTCCTTCTCCCTTTTTCTCCTTGCCCTACCTGGATTTACACCCCTTTGCTCCATTCCCCTCTCCCCTGGTACTTTTCACCTATTTTCCTTCCTCTGGCTTCAAAATTTGCACTTCTTCTGTCCTTATCTCACACTTTTTGCCTTGCCTTGATCCAAGCATCTACCAAACAAACCCTCCCCCCCCCCCCCCCCGCCCCCCCTGCTCAACTGTATACTCCGACCACTTTCGGGCTTTGTCCCACCCACTACCTTTCTTCCAACTTTCTCTCTCCCACCACAATCAGTCTGAAGATGGATCCCGACCCGAAACCTAGTCTCCAGAGATGCTGCTTGTCCCAGTGAGTCACTCCAACATCTTGTGTCTTCATATTTGTAAACCAGCATCTGCAGTTGCTTGTGTCTCCACTGTTTGCCAGTTTGTGGCCTCAAGCATGTTTGGATATCAATGACATTATCTATCAGTGTTGTGGCTTAGTGGGTGGCTTCCTTCCATTGGAATTAGAAATTTGTGGGTTTAAAACTAAAAAAATTATGAGTTGGCTCTCTAATAGAGCCCGAGCAAATCGCTACATGACTGGAGATGACTGTCTTTCACATTAGTTGTGAAGCTGGATAGAACATAGAACAGAGAACAGCGCAGCACAAGTATAGCACCATCAGTTCACAAGATCTGTGCTGAACATAATCCCAAGACCATCTCTAATCTGCCTGTTCATAATCCATATCCCTCCATTTCCTGCATATTTAGTTCAGTTTAGTTTAGTTTAGTTTATTGTCCATTTGCTGATCCAAAAGTCTCTTAAATGCCACTATCATAACTACATCCTCCACCACTTCCCTCAACAGCAGCATGTTCCAGGCACTCACCAACTTCTGTGTAAATAAACTACCCCACCTATCTCCTTTAAACTTTGCCCCTCTCACCTTAAAGCTCTGACCTCTAGTATTTGATTTTTCCATCCTGGGAAAGTGGTGCTGACTGTCTACCTTTCCTCCGCCTCTCATAATTTTGTAAACTTCTATCAGGTCTCTCTGCAATCTCCAGCCTTCCAGAGAAAGCGATCCAAGATCATTTTATGACATGCTGGCAGATTCAGTATCTTTAAATGGCTGCCCTCAGTATGCCAGAGTGAATATACTCCTACAATACAAAACAGGAGCCACAAGGAACTGCAGGAACTCGGTGGGTCAGGCAGTATTGGTGGGGAATGTTCCCAGTGGCTGCACAGATGCTGCCTGACCCGCTGAATTCCTCCAGCGTAGAGTCATGGAGTCATACCGTGTGGAATCAGGCCCAACTTTACCACACTGATCAACATATCCCATCTACACTAATATCACCTGCCTGCATTTAGCCCTTCCTCCAAACCTGTCCTATCTATGTACCCATCCAAATATTTTTTCAACATTGTAATAGTACCTCCCTCAACAACCTCCTCCGGCAGCTCATTCCATACATTATTACCCTTTCCCCCTCATCTTAAACCTATGTCTTCTGGTTCTTGGTTCCCCTACTCTGGGTAAAAGACTGTGCAATTTTCCCGATCTATTCCTCTCAGGATCTTATACCCCTCTATAACAAGCGTTCCTAACCTGAGGTACATTTATCCCCCAGGGGGTACATTTCACCTACCCAGGGGGTAAATCTGTTGATTTTGGATTTGTACATATTTTTTTCTCATTGACTGACGGTGTTTGGTTCTGGTTCTGTTCATCATTAGTTGTTCATAAATAAGTGAAATAACATTGTTATGTGTTATTAAAGTTGCCTGGGGTAAACGGGATGAAAAAGGTTGGGAACCGCTGCTCTATATGATGATCCTTCATCCTCCTGCACTCCAAGGAATAAAGTCCTAGCCTGTTCAACCTCTCTCTATAACTCATGCCCTCGAGTCCTGGCAACATCCTCGTCAATCTTCTCTGCACCCTTTCCAGTATCTTACTTTAAATGGCTGCTCTCAGTCTGCCAGAGTAAATATACTCCAACAACACAAAGCAGGAGACACACGGAACTGCAGGAACTCAGTGGGTCAGGAGGTATCTATAGGGGATGTTTCTAGTGTCTCCACAGATGCTGCCTGACCCACTGAGTTCCCCCAGCGCTTTGTTTTTAACACAACGCTAAACCCTGAAATCAGATTAATTTTATTTCAGCCTTCCTCACTGGCGATTGTAATATGTTCTTAGGTTCTGGGACTCAATGTTCTTCGAGTTATGGTGCGAACGGTACAGCGATAGATTACAGGTGCATATTAAAATGGTTCTCAACTACACCAGATAAGCCTTGTATCTTCCCACGTAGTTAGTCAGGTGCAAGCTGCCTTAGAATCATCAAGAGATACAGAACGGAAAGAGGTCCTTCGGCCCACTGAGTCTGTGCCAACCTATTAATACTAATCCCTATTTACACTAATCTCACACTAATCCTATTTTAGGAGGCCCTGCAGAAGCCTGGGGCTCGCCTGGACCGGCCCCCGCTCCATGAGACTATCGAACTTTGGAAATGGCGCCAATTCTGGTGACTCGAGAAAAAAGTAACTGTGTTTTGCTCTTGTCACAATAAAGCACATTGCAACATTATAACATTGCAAAAGCCCAAGTGGAATACTAAAATAACTCTTACAGTAAAATATTGGGTCAAAACAATTGTTTCAAGCACTTGAATTTTCAAGATCCAATCAAGATCTACTGATGATCGGTGATCTGTCTAAAGACCAGAGATTGTGGAGTTCATAGGCTATGCGATAGGGATAAATATTGGCTAATATATTGGATACGGTTCACACCCACACTCGTACCTTGCTGAAGGCACCTTACACTCTAAGTTTGTGAACATGAATTAGACATTGGGATTAATTTTTAAACACTGACGAATTGTGAAGAGAGCTTCCTTGTCATCAGCAGTCTGATTACAATCCATATATTGCTGATTGAGTGCCATCTGCTGGAACAGGGTGAAAATTACTGAGGAGTAATGTAAAAATAATCTTTGAAACGTTGCACACTCTTTGGTGATGCGATCCATTCTGGTATTACAGACAGCAAAGATGATTCACAAATGATACGGGGCGGCACGGTGGCGCTGCGGTAGACCTGCTGCCTTATAGCACCAGAGACCCGAGTTCGAACCTGACTGCAGGTGCTGTCTGTACGGAGTTTGCACGTTCTCGTTGTGACCTGCATGGGTTTTCCCCTGGAGCTCCGGTTTCCTCACACAATCCAAAGACGTATAGGTTTGTAGGTTAATTGGCTTTGGTAAAATCGTAAATTGTCCCTAGTGTGTGTAGGTTAGTGTTAATATGTGGGGTTCGCTGGTCAGCGCGGACTCGGTGGGCTGAAGAGCCTGTTTCCATTCTGTATCTCTAAACTAAACTAAACTATATAGAAACATAGAAACATAGAAAATAGGTGCAAGAGTAGGCCATTCGGCCCTTCGAGCATGCACCGCCATTCAATATGATCATGGCTGATCATCCAACTCAGTATCCTGTACCCGCCTTCTCTCCATACCCCCTGATCCCTTTAGCCACAAGGGCCACATCTAACTCCCTCTTAAATATAGCCAATGAACTGGCCTCAGCTACCTTCTGTGGCAGAGAATTCCAGAGATTCACCACTCTCTGTGTGAAAAATGTTTTTCTCATCTCGGTCCTAAAAGATTTCCCCCTTATCCTTAAACTGTGACCCCTTGTCCTGGACTTCCCCGACATCGGGAATAATCTTCCTGCATCTAGCCTGTCCAACCCCTTAAGAATTTTGTAAGTTTCTATAAGATCCCCCCTCAATCTTCTAAATTCTAGCGAGTACAAGCCAAGTCTATCCAGTCTTTCTTCATATGAAAGTCCTGACATCCCAGGAATCAGTCTGGTGAACCTTCTCTGTACTCCCTCTGTGGCAAGAATGTCTTTCCTCAGATTTGGAGACCAAAACTGTACGCAATACTCCAGGTGTGGTCTCACCAAGACCCTGTACAACTGCAGTAGAACCTCCCTGCTCCTATACTCAAATCAAGGACCAATATACTCAAGGACCACAACTCCACCTTTCAGAAGTCTAAGCAAAAATGATGCTTTGAGTGAAAGGCACAGAGGCGAGGCTGATGGAGCTGCTACCTCTCAGCACCAGAGGCCCATGTTCGATCCTGACCTCGGGCACTGCCTCTATAGAATTCTCCCTGCGACCGCATGGGTTTCCTCCGGGTGCTCCGGTTTCCTCTCATGTCCCAATGACGTGCGGGTTTGTAGACTGATTGGCCCTCTGTAAATTGCCCCATGCCTGTAGGGAATGGATGAGAAAGAGGGATAACATAGAATTGGAGTAAATGGGTGATCGATGTTGGGCATGAACTCATGGTATCTTTCAATCATTCAATTCATTCATTCAAACAATCAAATTTCCAACGACAATAGATTCAACGATTCAATGACACTTGATTGTCACATGTACCTAGTTACAGCGAAATTATTATTTTTTTGCATACATTCAGGTAAAATCATACAGCAGACCTCAGCTATGCAGTACACAAAGAGTCGCCACGTTTTTGGCGCCAACAAAGTTACAAAAAGTTCATCGAACACTGTTGGTTTAATACAGCCTCACCTGATTCACACACTGCACATCTTTAAGAGAGCAAGGGTGTATTTATTCATTCATGGGGTTATTCCTTCTCTCTAAGTGCACCCTGAACTGAATGGATTTGCTCGTTCTTTCCAGAAGTCAATTAAGTGTCAACTACTTTAGGTCTGAAGCTACATGTAAAAAGTAAAAGGCCTGTCTCACGGGTATGCGGTTACTGGCGGTTACTGGCGGTGAATCAGGAAGTTTGGACCGCTCGTGGACCGCCAGAGACTGCGGGGTCGGTCCCACGCACACCGCCGGGACCGTGCGGTGTTGGTCCCAACAAACCGCCAGTCCCAACAAACCGTACCCACAAAAAACCGACAACGTTCAAAAATGTTGTCCTACCGCACAGCCGCCGCCAGTGGGACACGAGCACCGCCACAGCCGCCGCCAGTGCGCCGTTAGCGCCGTGAGCACCACTAGCCAAAAAGATGATCCAAAATGACGTCATCGCGTAGTGCGTCGCGTTGCGCGATGTCGTCATCACCCAACGCCGCGCGACGTCCTTTCGCAGTCGGCCCGGTAAGGTTTAATTTTTTTTTACTTACCGCAAGCTCGTGGGACCGGCCGTACGGAGATCACTCGGCCGCCGCGCTGCATCCGTGCGGCGCTCCCGCGGCATACGCGCAGCACTCTCGCGGTTGCCGTGCGGTCCCCTCTTCCGGCGCCGCCGCGTTTCACCGCCAGTAACCGCCTGCCCGTGGGACAGAGCCTAAGAGTAGTAGCTTTTGATATTGATACATATCATTTTCCATAACAAGAATTTGATAGTTTTATGGTCAGATTTAGTTAACAATGGAGTTAAATTCCACATTATCTGTGTCTAGTTATCAGTGCATATCTCTGAATTTATTAGTACTGGGCTCCCGATTGCTGGTGCCCCTAACCTAATCCTTATCCTACCATACCTACAACTATTTTATTCAAAATTCCAAGAACATCTTACAAATCTAATCTGTAGCAAGGAACTGCAGATGCTGGTTTATAGATACATAGATACATGAAATTAGGTGCAGGAGTAGGCCATTCGGCCCTTCGAGCCTGCACCGCCATTCAATACGATCATGGCTGATCATCCAACTCAGTATCCCGTACCTGCCTTCTCTCCATACCCCCTGATCCCTTTAGCCACAAGGGCCACATCTAAATTCCCTCTTAAATATAGCCAATGAACTGGCCTCAACTACCCTCTGTGGCAGAGAGTTCCAGAGATTCACCACTCTCTGTGTGAAAAAGTTTTTTCCTCATCTCGGTCTTAAAACCAAAGATAGACACAAAAAAAGCTGGAGTAACTCAGCGGGTCAGACATCATCTCTGGAGAAAAGGAATGGGTAACGTTTCAGGTCGAGACCCTTCTTCAGATCTAATCACTTGGTTTCGGTTTCCACCAGACTTCCACCATCTCCACTGCTCCTTCCAAGCTGCCTGCTGCCCAGATTGGGTCAAAACAATTGGTTTCTAGCACTGCAAAATGGGTAACCACTGCTTTAGTGAATTTGGGTTCAGCCAGTGGAGGCAACAACAGTGACTCACAAAATGACACAAAGTGCTGGACCCTCTCTAGGGTCCATCCGCTGCTGGACATTGGGGGGCAGGGAGTGGTGGAGACGCCCCTCAAACAAGGGAAGGGATATCACCCCAGGGGGCAACATGAGTGGCAAGGGTGCTGGGCATAATTATGGTATTTGGGAACACTACCAAAAATATAACACTAATGAATGTGTAGAGGCTGAGAATGTCAGAAAAGTTTTTGCACTGTTCTTGTTTTGTATATATTTTTTATTCTGAATGAAGTTTATTATGGGAAATAAAACTCACCAGGTAAGGCATCTTCTCTGAAGAACATGGACAGGTAACCCAAAACATCACCTATCTCTGTTTTCCAGAGATGCTGCCTGACCCGCTGAGTTACTGCAGCACTTTGTATGTTTTTGTGTAAACCAGCATCTGCCTTCTTTCTACAAACAAGCGACTGGCAAGGGGTTTCATGTAAGGGAACATTCCAACAGCATTTTGGGGGGGAGAATTAGCACAGGGCTACTTTGAGATCTTCTAGTGCAGGAGTCAAACCTTGTTTAAAGAAGTTGGTTCTAAGGAGCAAAGTACAAAGTTAGTTCTAAGGAGCAAAAGAGCAGTTTAGGTCTTCAAATTTGAGGAAGGACATTCTTGCTATTGAGAGAGTGCAGCGTAGGTTCACGAGGTTAATTCCTGGGATGACAGGACTGTCATAAGTTGATAGAATGGAGCAGTTGGGCTGGTATACTCTGGAATTTAGAAGGATGAGAGGGAATCTTATTGAAACATATAAGATTATTAAGCTTTTGGACACGCTAGAGGCAGGAAACATATTCACAAAGTTGGGGGAGTCCAGAAACCAGGGGCCACAGTTTAAGAATAAGCGGTGAGCCATTTCAAACAGAAATGCTTTTTCGGGGTTGTGATCTGTGGAATTCTCTGCCTCAGAAGGCCAATTCTGAGGAATTCTCTGCCTCAGTAGGTCAATTCTCTGGATGCTTTCAAGAGAGAGTTAGATAGAGCTCTTAAAGATAGCGGAGTCAGGGGATATGGCGAGAAGGCAGGAACGGGGTACTGATTGTGGATGATCAGCCATGATCATATTGAATGACGGTGCTGGCTCAAAGGGCTGAATGGCCTACTCCTGCACCTATTGTCCATTGTCTATCTATCTAAAGGTGGAGAGAGATAAAGAGCTAAAAGGATTGGGAAAGGAAGTTCAGATGTGAAGATACTGGGGCAAAAGATACTTGTACCAATGAGAAAACAAGCAAGTGATGGAAGAACTCAGCAGGTCAGACAGCACCTGCGGATGGAAAAGAAGAGACCACATTTTGGGTTGGGAGACTTCTTCAGATTGATACCAATGATGGAGTGTAGAGACAAGGATTTTACATGATGAGTTTGGATTCTGATGGAATTTGAAAAAGGTTTCCAATCTAAACGTCACTTACCCATGTTCTCCAGAGATGCTCCCTGGCCCTCTGAGTTACTCCAGCACTTTCTGTCTTCCAAAGATGGAGTGAATGAATTCAATGATGTGCTTTGTTATCCAGTTTAGTTTATTTTAGTTTAGTTTAGAGATACAGCGTGGAAACAGGCCCTTCGGCCTATTGAGTCTGCACCAACTAATGATCATCTTACCCTATAGAGGTGGAGGAGGTTGGGAGATAGGAGGAAATGAGCCATCTGCTAATGGGAATAGCCCTCTCTCCCTCCCTTCCTCCCTCCCTCTCCTCTCTCCCTCTCCCTCCCCCTCTGTCTCTGTCTCTGTCTATCTCTCCCTCTCCCTCCCTCTGTCTCTCCCTCTCCCTCTGTCTCTCTCTCTCTCCCTCTCTGCCACTCTCTCCCTGTCCCTCTCCCCCTCATTCACTCTTTCTGTATTCTGTCTATCCCCTGTCCAGAGCGAGATCGTCAAATTTCCTCTCATCCTCCTTTGCTTCGAGCAGAACAACCTGGGGTTCTCCAGTCTAACCGGAGCACTGAAATCTCTCATCCCATTATAAAATTCCATAATAATTCTTTTTTTTTTTTAAGAGTTTTCTCGCTGAGTGAGGCTCCATTTACAGCACCACACTGCATCAGTTTAATATTAATGAGATTATTTTCAGTCCCTACTCCTCGCTTTGCACAAGGTAGATAAATCATCAAATCAAAATAACTTTGCCCTAAATTGACAGCCTTAATGAAACACCAAAGAATAACTGATGTGCCAGTTGGAAAAACACTCCTCCCATGCAATCGGTCGTGATGGAGTTGGGCTGGGATACAAATGTTATTGTAATTATCGAAACTGCAGCCACAAAGAAGAATCTTTATTCTGCATCTAACCCATGTTTTACCCAATGTAGCAATACTTTAGCACTAACGTAGGACAACACAAGTATTCAACGCAGACAATAATGTCCCTCACCTTGACAAATGCAAATTCCCTGGAGCAAATTCATATGAAGGTTTTGCATGAGATCCCTGCATGTTGTGGTAAGAATACTTCCGGCACGGTGATGCAGTTGGTAGAGCTGCAATCTTACAGCGCCAGAGATCCCGGTTCGATCCTGACCTCGGGTGCTGTCTGCATGGAGTTTGCACGTTCTCCCCGTGACTGCATGGGTTTCCTCCGGGTGTTCCGGGGATTTCCCCATCCTTGAAGGATATCAATGAACCAGTTTGGTTGAAGGCACAAGAGACTGCCAATGCTGGAATCCTGGGCAGGAAATAAACCATGAGAGGAACTCAGCGGGTCGGGCAGCATCCGTGGAAAGAAATGGATAGACGATGCTTTCTCCCACATCCCAAAGATGTGTGGGTTTGTAAGTTAATTGGCTGCTGTAAATTGCTCCTGGTGTGTAGGAAGTAGGAAAGTGAGATAACATAGCTGGTGTGAATACGTGATCGATGATCGTCGTGGACTCAGAAGGCAAAAGAGCCTGTTTCCATGCTGTATCTCTAAACTAAACGAAACGACATAGGACAATACAGAGCAGGAACAGGCCCTGTGGCCCAAAATGTCTGTGCCGAACATGATGTCAAGATAAACCAATCTCATCTGCCTACACGTGATCAATTTGCCCTGGTGTGTAGGGAGTGGATGAGAAAGTGGGCTAACATTGAACTAGTGTGAACAGGTGATCAATGGTCAGCGTGGACTCGCTGAGCCGAAGGACCTGCTTGCATGCTGCAAATACCTCTAGCTCAGTTGCGCTGGGTAGTGCACACCAATGCATGCGGGCTGAAAATCCAGAGTTGTATTAATTAATACGAAGATTAATTAGTCATCCAAAAAACGAAAAGTAACCTTCTGAATAATGAATAACTATAAATCTCTTAGCATCACTCGGCAGTCAGACTGCCACCTTCCAACATAGGGTTTTTATGATAACGTTCAATTGCTGTCCATTTCCTTGGTACTCCTAAGGTACATTCCCTACTTCAATTACATAGTATTGCGCTAAATGCTGGTTAATTTTATAGTCAGAACTGGAAGAATGTCGTGCTTGCTGCTAAATTGGAGTCATGTGTCTCAGCACTTCAACAGAAAAAGTTGCAGTTGAGAAAATAGGAAGATCATTGCAGATAACATATGACGGTGGCATTCCTAACCTTCACTTCTGCACGGGTCAGACTGGAATGCATGGCCTGTATAGTTTAGTTTAGTTTAATTTGGTTTAGTTTAGACACAAAATGCTGGAATTACTCAGCGGGACAGGCAGCATCTCTGGATAGAAGGAATAGGTGACGTTTCGGGTTGACACCTTTCTTCAGACAGTTTGGTTTAGTTTAGTTTAGATTAGTTCCGGAAACAGGCCCTTCGCCCGCCGAGTTCGCACCAAGCACCGATCACTCTGTACACTAGCACTATGCTACACATTAGGGGCAAGTTACAATTTTTACCAAATCCAATTAACCGACAAACCTGCACGCCTTTGGAGTGTGGGAGGAAACTGGAGCACCTGGGGAAAACCCACGCGCTCACAGGGAGAACGTACAAACTCCATACAGACAGCACACAGAGTTAGGATTGAACCCGGGTCTCTGGCATTGTAAGGCAGCAACTCTACCACTGCGTCACCATGCCGCCCTACTGAAGCAATTCTCTGAGACCAAATTATGCTTTTGTCTTATCCAGAATTACTAGTGTGCAGACCGCATCCTCCCCTGTTCTCATTGAGAAATTATTGGAGAATAAAGGCGGCACAGTGACGCAGCTGGTAGAGTAGCTGCCTCACAGCTCCAGAGACCCGGGTTTGGTCCTTTCCTTGGGTGCTGTCTGTGTGGAGTTTGCACGTTCTCCCAGCGACCACGTGGGTTTCCTCCGGGTGCTCCGGGGATTTCCCATCCTCAAAGGATATCAATGAACCAGTTTGGTTGTAGATGCACGAGACTGCCGATGCTGGAATCTTGAGCAGAAAATAAACTACTGACAGAACTCAGTAGGTCAGGCAGCATCTGTGGAAGGAAATGGACAGATTCTGCTTTGGGTCTGGTCCCTTCTTTAACACATTCAGGTACATGGATAGGATAGGTTTAGAGGGTTGTGGGCCAAATGCGGAGAAAGGGGACCAGCTATAATGGGGCATCTTGGTCAGCATGAGGGCCTATTTCTGTGCTACATAACTGGGATTATATCATAGATGTTTCAGCCAATTTTCAAAACTTTTCGGATTTTACGCAAGCTGAAACTTCTCATAATTACTACATTCAGTTTACCGATTCGTCAAGGTTGGATGTATGCGTATAGCTTCAGGCTGATGTCCCAGTATCATTTCATCATGAGAACCATGGGGTCACAGTGGCGCAGCGGTAGAGTTGCTGCCTTACAGCAAAATGCAGCGCCAGAGACCCGGGTCCGATCCCAACTACGGGTGCTGTCTGTACGGAGTTTGTACGTTCTCCCCGTGACCTGCGTGGGTATTCTCCAAGATCTTCGGTTTGCTCCCACACTCCAAAGACTTACAGTTTGTAGGTTAATTGGCTTGATTAATTGGCTTGATAAATGTAAAAATTGTCCAGTATAAAATTGTCCAGCTTCCAGTATAGTCCCCGGTGGACTCTTCGGAAGGTACATGGTACAAGGTACCAATAAAGTTGAGTACTCCTGACTGGTCAGTGTGTTTACTTGGGTCAGCGTAATGATAGGCATTGGGAGGAGGCTGCCATACGATGCCAAGGCACACATCAGCCTCAGGTTAACTAAATGACAGACAAACTAGAGAAACTGATGGGCCAGCTCCATTTCCAATGGCTCCACAGGCAAGGTGCAACATCAAACATTGCATAGACTCTCAGCTGGTGGAGCTGCTACCTCACAGCGCCAGAGACCCGGGCTCGATCCTAACCTCAGGTGCAGTCTGTGTGGAGTTCCGCATGTTCTCCCTGTGACCGCGTGCTTTCCCTCTTGGTGCTCTGGTTTCCTCCCACATCCCAAGGACGTGCGGGTTTGTAGATTAATTGGCCCCTCTATAAATTGACCCCAGTGCATTGGGAGCAGATGAGAAAGTCGGATAACAAATACGAACGGATGATCAATGGTCAGCGTGGACTCGGTGGGCCGAAGGGCCTGTTTCCATGCTGTGCCTATAAACTAAACTACATTTCAGTGCTTTTAGTGGGTATCATGCTACTGTCAATAGTCCAGTGCCCCAGGTGCCAGGAACAGGTTCATTGCCCTGGCTGCAATACCCAGGGTAGATTGTGTCTATTGTCTGCCACCCAAAGAACGGTCAAATGGCCAGAGGTTTGTGTGCTTGGCTTTCTCTCTCTAGCCAATGATGAACTGACAATAAGGAGAATTTATATATATTGTAACATGGGGATATTGTCTTAGGAAAGATGTTGTCACGCTGGGAAGAGGTGCAGAGCAGATTTACGAGGATGTTGCCAGGACTCAAGTGCCTGAGCTATAGGGAGAGGTTGAGCAGGGTAGGACGCTATTCCTTTGAGCTCAGGAGGATGAGGGGTGATCTTATAGAAGTGTACAAAATCATGAGAGGAATAGATCGGGTAAACGGACAACGTCTCTTCCCCAGAGTAAAGGAATCATGAACCAGAGGACATTGGTTTAAGGTGAGGGGTGAGTAAGAGTTAATAGGAAACTGAAGGGTAACCTTTTTACACAAAGGGTGGTGGGTGTATGGAACGAGCTGCCAGAGGAGGTAGTTGAGGCAGGTATCGCAACCTTTAAGAAACATTTAGACATTTAAATATTTAGGATTAGATTAGAGGGAGTTGGGCCAAATGTAGGCAGGTGGGACTGGTGTAGATGGGACATGTTGGTTGGTGTGGGCGTTTGAATGATGGGCTTGTTTCCATGCTTTATTTGTCCATGACTCTATGATCACTGACATTCCTTCACAATGTTATTGAACATCTTCCCATTAGGTTGATGCCGTGAGCACATGGCAACGTAGAGGAAATATCGCCCTGCGAGAGGATTGTGCGTGACCTGCCTCAACTTGCCTGATACCCCACAACACTCCCATTTTAATTGCGCTGACATGAAACATCACTGCAGGGAGAAAGCAGCAGCAACAATGCACGAGTCTCCCAAGCAAGCGAAGCCGGCTGCCTGGTGGCATTTTCCCCATTCTCACCCCACACACTTCCCCAACCCCGCTCTTTCAGGAGGAGAGGCAGTCTCTCCAGACCTGTGAGCAAAGGAATAAGATCTCCTCCCCACCCCCTTCCTCTCATCTACTGTCAAGTGTGAAATGCCTCCAGTGTCAAAACTGCGCCCATCGCAGAGAGAGCTTTGTTTCTTGTTAATCGCACAGTTTAATAAACTCAGCTAAATGAGCCATACACAGCACTCAATGCTGCCTGCTCACTGGCTAACAGCTTCATCAATGATGCTTCCATCTTGCAAATAAAAGCATTTCTTCTGAATTAATAGCGTCTAATTATAAGAAACACTCTAAATGTTTAACCAAAAGGAATTCATTACTTGCACAAAATTAATGCTGAAAAATCGCCTTGAGCTCAGATGCAGCTAATATGTCAGGCTACTTCAAGTAATTAAACTGCTTGGATAAAGATACTCTCTTTCTCTCCTGCAGCAGCAACCAGCCTAAACACTGAAGGCATGCAACATTAGAACTTGTTCTAATCGGGGAGAGAGCAGAGAAAAGCTGCCCGTGTAGAGACCTGTCAACAAAGCAGCCTCCTACTGAGATATTTCATGTCGGTGCCACTCATTGTAAATACCAACAGATTTTCTCTCATGTAAAAGAAAATGAAGATTCCTTTGCTGGCTTGTGTTGGATTCCGCTGCCCAATGTCAGGATATCCAGGCAAAATGAGGTCTCCTTGGCCATCAAATAATTCATCACAAGGGTCCCGGGATAGAGTCATAGAGATAGAGTCAGAGTGTTACAGTGTGGAAACAGGCCCTTCGGCCCAACTTGCCCACACCGCCCAACATGTCCCAGCTACATTAGTCCCACCTGCCCGCATTTGGTCAATATCCTTCAAACCTGTCTTATACATATACCTGTCTAACTGTTTCTTAAACGTTAGGATAGTACCAGTCTCAGCTACCTCCTCTGGCAGCTTGTTCCATACACCCACTACCCTTTGTGTGAAAAAGTTACCCCTCAGATTCCTATTAAATATTTCCCCCCTCACCTTAAACCTATGTCCTCTGGTCCTCAATCCACTACTCTGGGCAAGAGACTCTGTGCATCTACCCGATCTATTCCTCTCATGACTTTATACACCTCTGTAAGTTCACCCCATCCTCCTGCACTCCAAGGAATAGAGACCCAGCCTGCTCAGCCTCTCCTTCTCGCTCAGACTCTCTAGCCCTGACAACATCCTTGTAAATGTTCTCCATGTGGCGCCACCCGGTGGTTAGGCCACTTACTGTGTGAACCCTCGGCAGTCGGGGGCGGGGTCACGTGACTGGATTTGGCGGGAAGGAGTCGTCACGGGGTTTAGGGGTGTGCCCTGATATATATCATGAACCCCGGGTTAACCTTCCCCCATTCGCGTGTGTGCTGATCTCTTTACTGCGTTAATAAAGATCTCTTTGTTTCACCACGCGTGGCTTGCTCATTCGCCCGCCATATCTGTACCATTTCCAGCTTGACAACATATTTCATATAACATGGTGCCCAGAACTGAACACAAGTTCGAACACAAGCTGAGCACATGCGGCGGCAGAAAGATCCCTGGATGTTCCATGGAGCCAAGACCAACCGGCGAGCCAAGACCACGGTCCACGGAGAGCATCCCAGCGGGGGCCACAGAGAGCGAAGAGGGGAGCCGGCAGGGGGCAGCCTGCAGCCACGTGCAGCAGCAGACCTGGTTCACTGCTGCGAGAAGATGAGACTGCACTAAGAACCTTCTAAAGATTGTCAGTGCCAGAAACGGGGCGACTCTTTGTGTACTGCCTGGGTGAGGTCTGCTGTATGATTTTACCGGCTTGTATGCAGAAACCAGAAGACATAGGTGTAAAGTGAAGATAAACACAAAATGCAGGAGTAACACAGCGGGTCAGGCAGCATCTCTGGAGAAAAGGAATAAGTGACGTTTTGGGTCGAGACCCTTCAACGTTCTCAAGTCAAAACGTCACCTAATCCTTTTCCCCACAAATGCTGCCTGACCCGCTGAGTTACTCCAGGATTTTGTGTCTATCTTTGGTGTAAATCAGCATTTGCAGTCCCAGATGGAAAAGATTTGCTAGAAACCTGAGTGGGCAGCTTTTTCTCTCAGTGAGTGGTGGGTTTGTGGAACGAGCTGCCAGAGGAGGTAATCAAGGCAGGTACATCAACAATATTTAAAAGTTAAGTGGACAGATACTTGGAAAGGAAAGGTATAGTGGGAAAGGGACCAAATGGGAGCAAATGGGACAAGCTTAGATGGGACATCTTAGTCGGTTAAAGGGCATGTTTCTGTGCTGTACGACACTATGACCTCTGCTCTTCTTATGCTCAGACTATCATGTTACAGTATCAAAGAATGGTTGAACAAGTGTCGCATTTCTGACTGGGGCTAAGTTTGGACTAAGTGGCCCATTCAGACCGAGCATGATCAGGGCTTGCCGGAAATTTAAATCTGACATATTTTATAGGGGAGACTTCAACATACCGTATTACACACCCACCTGCAACCTTAGAGTGTTCAATGATTATGAAGAGTATTGACCGGTGCTGTCTAACCAGAACAACTGCAGGATTGACTTGCCCAAGATCTGACCCTGCAAAGCTACATCCATGCAAAGTTGAATGGGTAGAGATTAGAAATGTGCGTTCATTAATGCCTGTTGTGTGTTAAGACTGAACCCATCCAGCTATAGTATTAACCAGTACATGTAACAGGATTGCCTGGGTAACCTTGACACAGGATCAGTGATTTAGATATGGGGATAAAGAGAAAGTAGTGTCCAGATTTGTAGACATCAATAAATAAGAAGACTGAGTAAATAGCTGATAGCCAATATGAAGAATAAACTGACTATGGAAGGAAAGGTAGACACAAAATGCTGGAGAAACTCAGCGGGTGAGGCAGCCCCTATGGAGCGAAGGAATAGGTGACTTTTCGGGCCGAGACCCTTCTTCAAACATCAGCCTGAAGAAGGGTCTCGAACCGAAACGTCACTTATTCCTTCGCTCCATAGATGCTGCCTCACCCGCTGAGTTTCTCCAGCATTTGTGTCTACCTTTGATTTTTCCAGCATCTGCAGTTGTTTCTTAAACATGGAAGGAAAGGTTTAGGTTTAGTATTGTCACTTGCACAGGGTACAATGAAACGCTTTGTTTTCCATGCTCTCCAGGTGTCATGAGTTAGGGGGAGAAGGCAGGAGAATGGGGTTAGGAGGGAGAAACAGATCAGCCATGATTGAATGGCAGAGTAGACTTGATGGCCAACTGGCCTACTTCTGCTCCTATCACTTATGACCTAATGACCTTTTGAGATAGTGTAGGAGAGGGGTGGCACAAAGTGCCGGAGTAACTCAGCGGGTCAGGCAGCATCACTGAAGAACATGGAGAGGTGACATCCCAACCCCAAACAAAACGTTGCCCATGTTCTCGAGAGATGCTGCCTGACCAGCTGAGTTACTCAAGCACATTGAGCCACCGCTTTCCCACCTATTCGAATGTTCAGACCCAGCTTCACTTCTGGAGACATTGGTTCTCTTTGGATCATTCAGCGGTCTCTGGATATCTGGCCAGACCATGTCCGTACAGAGTCAACTACAATTTACAATTTTACCGAAACCAATAAACCTCTAAACCTGTAGGAAGGAACTGCAGATGCTGCTTTAAACTGGAGATTGACACAAAAACCTGAAGTAACTCAGCAGGTCAGGCAGCATCTCTGGAGAAAAGGAATAGGTGACATTTCAGGTCAAGACCCTTCTTCAGACTGAGAGTCAGGGGAAAGGAAAATGACAGACATAGACGGTGATGTAGAGAGATATAGAACAAATTAAAGATATGCCAAAAAAGTAACGATGATGAAGGAAACAGGCCATTGTTAACTGTTTGCTGGGTGAGAATGTTACAGACATTGAGAATCAACAAGATGACAGTGAAACTAGCACAACAAATTGGTTGGGGGAGTGACAGAGAGAGAGGGAATGCAAGGGTTAATTGAAGTTAGAGAAATCATACCACTGGGATGTAATCTGGGGCAGTTTACTGGATCAAACGTGGGTCTCTGGCACTGTAAGGCAGCAGTTCGAGTGCTGAACCACTGTGCCACCCTGATTGCTTTGGAACCTGTTCACATTTTCAGATTTCTATGCAATTCCATATAACAGGAGTGAGACTTTAGTCTCGACTGTAACTGGGCTGACTATTCCATGGTACCTGCTTCAGGGCCAAATGTTTTAATCCTGATTGTAGGAATTTTACTGTTGTTGCCCAGTGACTGTCAATGGGCAAGCTGTTTAATCCTGACTGTAACAAGCTGAATCTTGCATAGGGGCCATTACGTTTAATCCTGTAACAGGGCTAGCTCATAAGTGGTTGATAATATTGACTACATGAGAGCTGACCGCTTAGTACTGGCTGTCTATGTCTCTGTAATCTCTGTCGGTATTATAAACACCACTAATTTTAGCCTCTTGATCTTCTCCAATTTTAATTGCCTTCAGCTGCCATATCTTTAAGGCCCAGAAACCCAGCCTGTCACGATTTCTCTTTTATTCCTTGAGACACCATGGGCGCACGGTGGCATTGCGGTAGAGCTACTGTCTTACAGCACCAGAGGCCCAGGTTCGATCCTGACCAAGGGTGCTGTCTGTACAGAGTTTGAACGTGCATCCTTTGACCGCGTGGGTTTTCTCCAAGATTTTTAGTTTCCTCGCACACTCCAAAGACGAACAGGTTTGTAGGTTAATTGACCTGGTATAAATGTAAAATTGTCCCTAGTGTGTGTAGGGTAGTGTTAATTAGTGGGGATCGCTGGTCGGTGCGCACTCGGTGGGCCAAAGAGTCTGTTTCCGCGCCGTATCTCTAAACTAAATTAAACACCCTTTAATGCTTACCTCTCTTACCAAGCTTCTTGTCATTTCCCTAGTGTGGGACACCGTCAGTTCCACTTTAGTGAAATGCTTTGTGTCAATCCGCGAAGTTAAAAACTTCCATATGACTGGAAGTTGTTGACCATGTGATGGGGAAAGGAGGCGTAGGGAAGATGGCGGTGTGGGTGAGCGGACTCTGGCCCGAGGTGCCGTGTGACGGCAGAGGCCTTCCCGACCTGGGAAGCCGCCCGGAGGACCCAAATGCTCGGCGGACCACGGAGACGTCGGACGCAAGGGACAAGGGCTGAGATTCAATGATTCAATGATACTTTATGGTCACGTGTACCTAGGTATAACAAAATGCTTTGTTTGGCACACAACCCGGTAAAATCATGCAACAGACCTCACCTAGGCCATAGGTGTCACCATGTTTCTGGTGCCGACAAAGTTATAAAAGTTTAACGAACAGTCTTATCTTCTGCCTGACGCCGTTGGTGGCAGCAAACAGCACCCCGCGGGTCCCCCCTTCGTTAGGAGGGTGAACCGGGATACTGATTCCAGCGCCTTCAAGGTCGGCTGCAGGAGTTGCCCCCAGGACACAGAGATGGCCGGGCGGGGAGCGGGACGTCGGTTCGGAGGAATGGGTCGAGGGACGGGGAGAGGGACGACGGCGGGGAGTGGGTCGATCTGGTCGAAGGTGACGGAGGGAGGCCCTGCAGGAGCCTGGGGCTTGCCTGGATCAGGAACTGCTCCAGTAAATTTGCAAAAAGAATTTCACTATGTCGTTGCATATGTGACAAAGAAAGCATCATCGAACCATTGGGCTGCCTGTTTAACACTGACGTTACCGGACCGACTATTTACTTTACATGTGGGCGGCATGGTGGCGTGGATGGTAGTGGTGCTACCTCACAGTGCCAGAGATCCTGGTTCGATCCTGACCCCGGGTGCTGTGAGTGTGACCACAGGGGCTTTCTCTGGATACTCCTTTTTCTTCTCAAAGGCGGCTGATTTGTAGCTTAATTGCCTCTCTGAAAAAATTGCCCCAATGTGTAGGTAGTGGATGAGAAAGTGAGATACATAGAATAAATTAGTGTGAACAGTGATTGATGGTCAGCATGGATTCAGTGGGCTGAAGGGCCGTTTTCCATGCGGTAGCTCTAAACTAAACTAAACTAGGCTCCAAACTAAGTTAAACTGGGCTGCCTATTTAATGCTGATAATTAGATTTTGCAGTGGGCGACAGAAGAAAAGCTCTACGTCGTGGCGGACCCAGA
This sequence comes from Malacoraja senta, assembly GCA_038087875.1. Taxonomy (NCBI): domain Eukaryota; kingdom Metazoa; phylum Chordata; class Chondrichthyes; order Rajiformes; family Rajidae; genus Malacoraja; species Malacoraja senta. The sequence goes on from CM075982.1 coordinate 45,778,010, forward strand.
ACTCGTTGAGGAGGGGGGCAAAGGTGAGGCTTCTTACTTTGTGAGGTGAGGCTGGAGGCCAGTCTAAAGAAGCGTCTTGATCCAAAACGTCACCCATTCCTTTTCTCCAGAGATGTAACCTGACCCATTGCGTTTGTCCAGCATTTTGTGTCTATTTGTAGTTACTGGCCTGACTGTTTATGTTACATTACCTTAGTAAATGGGTGGCACAGTGGCGCAGCGGTAACGTTGCTGCCTTACAGCGACAGAGACCCGGGTTTGATCCTGACTACGGGTGCCGTCTGTCCGGAGTTTGTACGTTCTCCCCGTGACCGTGTGGGTTTTCACCGGGTGCTCCAATTTCCTCCCACACCACAAAGAGATACATGTTTACAGGTTAATTGGCTTTGGTAAAATTGTAAATTGTCCCTAGTGTGTAGGATAGTTCTGGTGTGAGGGTGATCGCTGGTCGGCGCAGTCTCGGTCGGCCGAAGGGCCTGTTTCCGAGCTGTACGTGTGTATCTAAACTAACCTACGAGCGAACGGACAGCGTAGGTTTCCTTGCCATGTCAGTTTTATTGTGTGGAACAATGGAACACTCTCCGTGGTCAGGCTGGCTGCTACAGTGGTTGCATGTGGTACTGCAGTGTCTGTGAAAGTAATCATGTGTGCAATAGAATTGTCTGTGCGGAGCTGAACTGTGTCACAGATGACAAAAGACTTACATTCAGGGCCAAACTGTGTGTGGAACTGGACTAGCTCTCCGATATTAGTTCTAAGTAACAGGATTATCGCTACAATTACTGAATGTGAATCAGACGCATTACAAGGGTTGAACAAAAATAACTCTTCAGCCTTTTACAGCTATTAATTCAGAAGACTTGCGTTCTCTTGCGAACCACAATGCTTCTGCTGCAGGTTTGTTTTGTCTTTGTTGAGGAATACACTCTAGATTAGCTCAAGAGATTATGATTATTCTCCTGTTTTGCTGCCACTCTATAACCATCTGTTCCCCACCGGTAAATTAATACTGTTTTTCTTTATGTTGATTTACTTTTTGTCTGGATTCATTGCATCATCTCACAGCCTAATCCGCAAACCAGTTCGTCTCTAAACCACCCTGCAATATTGTTATTGTCTAGGTAAATCCGACTTTTAATCTCGCATAATCTTAGTGTCCTTTGTTCATAGATTCTCACAGCTTTTTTTCTTTATACTATATCGCAGAAAACAACTTTGAGTGCAGAAGAGGCGAATGGTAATTCCACTCCCTTCGAAACCCCCATTCTCACACCACTTGGGACAAATTAACAACAGTGGTGTCTGGAGGGGGGGGGGGTAATCTGATGTAGGTATACAAAATTATAAGTGGTATGGAATGAAGACACAAAAGACTGTAGATGCTAGAATCTTGAACAATGCATAAAGTGCTGGAGGAACGAGGGCAGCCATGGTGGCGTGGCGGTAGAGCTGCTGCCTTACAGTGCTTGCAGCACCTGAGACCCAGGTTCGATCCCGACCACAGGTGCTGTCTGTATGGAGTTTGTACGTTCTCCCTGTGACCGTGTGGGTTTTCTCCGAGATCTTCGGTTTCCTCCCATGCTCCAAAGACGTACAGGTTTGTAGGTTAATTGGCTTGGTGTATGTGTAAATTGTCCCTAGTGTGTGTAGGACAGTTGATGTGTGGGGGTCACTGGTCGGTGCAGACTCAGTGGGCCAAAGGGCCCGTTTCCGACATTATTCCCTTTATCCTGTATCTGTACACTGTATACGTCTTAATTCTAAACATGTACAGTCTTTCCACTGACTGGATCGCATGCAACAAAAAAGCATTTCACAGCACTTCGTTACTGGGGGCAATGAACTAAACTAAAATATTTAGCGCAGTAACTGCTAAAGAGTACTTGCCTCAACTACTTCTTCTGGCAGCTCTTCCCATACACCCACCACTCGTGTGAAAAAGTAACTCCTCAGTAACAGTAAAATGTTGACGGATAAGATGATTCTAGGTTCGACTCCTGGCTGGCTTGAAATCTTTGTGTGACAATGTGGCACAGCGGTAGAGTTGCTGCCTCACAGCGACAGAGACCCGGGTTCGATCCTGACTGCGGGTGCTGTCTGCAAGGAGTTTGTACATTCTCCCCGTGACCTGCATGGATTTTCTCTGGGTGCTCTGCTTTCCTCCCACACTCCAAAGACATTTAGGTTTCTAGGCTAATTGGCTTTGGTAAAATTGTAAATGTTGTATATGGAGGATAGTGTTACAGTGTGGGGGTCACTGATTGGCATGGACTCGGTGAGCTGAAGGCCCTATTTCAACGCTGTATCTCTATACTAAACTTAAAACGAAACTCAACACTAAACTTAAAACTTAACTCAACTCAGGTTCCAATTAAATCTTTCCCCCACCTCCCTCACCCCTCATCTTAAATCTATGTCCCCTGGTTCTCGATACCCCTACTCTGGACAATATCACCCCTCATCTTCAGACTGGCCTGGCACTTTGTGCAATGTACCAGATATTCAGATGTTTAGAGCTAAGAGGGTGAGCTTTAAGACATGTACAGGCTTCTGGCTCCTCTGTTCCCAGTCCACATTCCTAAACTTTTCTCAACAGCAACTAAGGTCACAGATTTCTAAGTAACGCAGCCTCATCATAGGGGGCCATCCTGCACTACCTCACTATTGTATCTGTTATTGATATAACCACTGAATCGCAGAAATGTTCTTCATAAGTTGCAGGAGCAAAATTAAGCCATTCGGCCCATCAGATTTATCCCACCATTCAATCATGGCTGATCTATCTTTCCCTCTCAACCCCATTCTCCTGCCTTCTCTCCATATCCCCTGACACATTTACTAATCAAGAATCTGTTAATCTCCGTCTTAAAAACATCCATTGACTTGGCCTCCACAGCCATCCGTGGCACTGACTTCCACAGATTCACCATCCTCTGACTAAAGAAATTCCTCCTCATCTCCTTTCGTATTCCTTCGTTATCACCTCCTCCACAGCCAGCAATGGACCATGGTGGGCTCCTTGGCCATTGGTGCCAGCTCTGATTTGTTCTATACCTTTTCACGCCTCTAGTTTCACTCTCCCCTGACTCTCAGTCTGAAGAAGGGACTTGACTCGAAACGTCACGTATTCCTTTTCTCCAGGGATGCTGCCTGACCCGCTGAGTAACTCCGGCATGTTGTGTTTATCTTCAGTGTAAACCAGTATCTGCGGTTCCTTCCTACACATACAACTGAAAGAATTTGAAGACGATCGCGCAGGTCACGAATTACTGGTAAAATGGGACTGTGGCACACAACTAGAGGGCAATAAAGAACTGAATGTAAATAGCAGATGTTTGGCACCAAATATGCAGCAATACACAAGATGATTTAGCAGCTTGTGGCATTTCACGCAGTAATAAGTCAAATAAAAGGAGTGCAACTTAAAAATGCTCACTATTAGAAACATAGATTTACTGTGACAATAAACTTTATGTAGCTCCAGTTCAGAATGATTTATACCAGCAAGACACTGGGACAGTTCACTGAAGCTCCTCCATAGTTTTCACAGAGTACGATCACACTGAGTTCTTTATCTCATCCACAAGGAGCAAAATAAAGATAGGAAAGTTTACATTCCATGCATGAACAAAATAGTGGATGTTAATAGGAGGATGGCCACAGACGGCTTTCAGTATATAGTTCCATTGAGTAGATAGCAGTCTTCCAGCTTGGAAAGATTTCGGGCGGCACGGTGGCGCAGTGGTAGAGTTGCTGCCTTACAGCGCTGGAGACCTGGGTTCATACTGCCTACAGGTGTTGACTGTATGGAGTTTACACGTTTCCCCTGTGACCGCGTGGGTTTTCTCCGGGTGCTCTGGTTTCCTCCCACATCCCAAAGACGTGCAGCTTTGTAGGTTGATTAGCTTCTGTAAATTGTTCCTAGTGTGCAGGATAGAACTAGTGTATGGGTGACCGTCGTTCGGCACGGACTTGGTGGTCTGGTTTCCACACCGCATCTGTCCAAACTCTCTAAATTATCAAACTCAAAGGGAAGCTGCAATAAAAACACATTGTCACAAACACAGGGAGAGAGTCGGAAGGATCCCTTGTTTAAGGAAGAGATCTTAATTTGCTCAGTTTATTTTGGAAATATTCATAATTGTCCTTTTTAATAATTTCTTGTGAGGCATCTTAGTTTTAGTTTCGAGATACAGTGCGGAAACAGGCCCTTCGGCCCACCGAGTCCGCACCGACCAGCAATCCTCGTCCATTAACACCGTCCTACACACACTAGGGACAATTTACACTTACACATACAAACCTGGATGTCTTTGGGGTGTGGGAGGGAACCGAAGATCTCGGAGAAAACCGCGCTGGTCACAGGGTGAACGTACAAACTACATATAGACAGCACCCGTAGTTGGGATTGAACCCGGATCACTGGCGCTGCAAGCGCTGTAAGGCAGCAACTCTACCACTGTGCCACCGTGCCACCCCGAGTCTTATCGAGACTGTTCTGAACGTCCAACAGATATATTCTGAGAAAATCAGGTGTCACTGATCAATATTCCCTGACCTCTTACCCCCACAAGACAAACATCGTTCCTGCAATGTGGCAGCACATGTCAGAATCATCCAAACACTCACCTAAATACTCAGGTATTCTGCAAACAGCCAATGTCTTTAATACCAGCTTTTAGCTTAATGCTCCGATCGGTTTGTCTGATGGCTGCACAACAAGAGCTAACATTCCAATACCTGTGCAGGTGTGAGGAAAACAAAGCCACTAACTGTGTGTATCATTGCAGTGTTCTGTGTACTTTCATGATTCACCGGCTAATACTGCTCTTTCCAGCCAAGTGTATGTGTCAGAGGTATTATGTTGTTGGCTATAATTCAAAATAAGAGAAGTAGCAGTGAAAGTCAACAGAGGTTATACAAGACTTTCTGTAATATACTTGTTCCAAAGAACCTTTTGGTGAGAGGAGCAAAGTTTTTAAAAGGAGATGTGTAGCTCATGTTTTTTTCACACAGGTGGTTGTGGGTGTCTGGACACGCTGCCAGAGGTGGCGGTGGAGGCAGATACAACAGTGGAGTTTTCGAGGCTTTCACATAGACACATGGATATGCAGGTGCATGTGTTGGCAGACACAGACAGTGCCTGAGGTCAGAATCGAACCCATGCCCCTGGTGCTGTGATGCAACAACACTGTTTAATGCACCATGATGTTTTATGTCTACTCACCATTCTGATTCCCAAAATTTAACTTTGTCCTTGTGGAGAAATTAAGCAGATATGGCCGATATATGATGGTAAAAATTTGTACAGAATCATGAGAGGAATAGATCAGGTAGACGGCACAGAGTCTCTTGCCCAGAGCAGGGGAATCGAGAGCCAGAGGACATAGGTTTGTGAGGCAGGAAAGATTTAATAGAAACATGAGGGGTAACTTTTTCACACATAGGAACCAGCTGCCGGAAGAGATACTTGAGGCAGATACTATTTCAAGTTTGAGAAACAATTAGACAGGTACATGGATAGGGCAGGTTGAGAGGGATGTGGGTCAAACGCTGGCAAGTGGGACTAGTGTAGATGGGGCATGTTGGTCTGTGCGGGCAAGTTGTTCCAAAGGGCTGTTTCAACGCTGTATGACTGTGACTCTATGACTCTTGTCTTTTGAACATAGAATAATAAAAGGTGATCTATTTGAAACAAACATTTTAACTGGGCTTTTACAGGAGTGTACGGATGATATTTTTTGCCTGGCTAGCTGCTGGAATCAGAGAGATTACATTCTCAAAATATGGACTCGGATGAGAAGAAATGTCTTCCCCCAAAGATAGTGAAGCGTTGGAATTTACCCAGTAGTATGATGGAGGCTTGATTGCTGAATATATTCAAGGTGAACATCAGCGGCCTTTTAAATACTAAAAGAAGGTTAGTACAGATAATTGGCACTTTGGACAAAGATTGTAAATATAGAAAAATGTTAGTAAAGTGAACGTAAAATAATAAACAGCACGATTTTGAATGGGAGCAGAGAGCAGAGCCGCTGCCTCACAGCTCCAGCGACCTTGTTTCAATTCGGCTCTGTGGTGCTGCCTGTGTGGAGTTTGCATGATCTCCCCAAGTGACTGAGTGAGTGGGCAAATGAATGGCAGATGGAGTCTAACGTGGAAAAGTCTAAGGTCATGCTCTTCGATGAAAGGAATCAAAGGGAGTATTATTATCTAAATCGAGAGAGACGGAAAGTGAGTGATGCACAGAAGGACTAAAAAAAGACACAAGGTGCTGGAGTAACTCAGCAGCCTTCAGGTCAGAACCTTTCTTCAGACCGAAGTAGGGATTCGACCTGAAACGTCACCTATTCCTTTTCTCCAGAGATGCTGCCTGACACATTAAGTTACACCAGCACTTTGTGTATATCTTCAGTATACTGTATAAGGTATTTCTTCAGTATATAACAGCATCTGCAGTTCCTTCCTACACATGTTCTCCAGAGATGCTGCCTGACCTGCTGAGTTACATCAGCATTTTGTGTCTTTGTATTTGTAAAGCAGCATTTGTAGTTCTATGTGTCTGTACAGAAGGATCTAGGTTTTCTAGTGCATGAAGCAGCTACACTGACCAGATTCGCTGAACTTTTTGCCTTGTTTCTGGGAGCTTGCTGTTCAACTCCTTCATCACAACGGTGACCTCGCTTCAAAGGTTTTCTTTGGCTGTAAGGAATTTCAGGACATCCTGTCTCTAATTTTTAAACACATGCCAATCCCGAGCGAACGGAGGTTCCTTGAAGTATTTTTGTTCTAGGGAACGCTGATAATGTCAACGGAACCAGACGAAGGCCATTACTAAGGCCTCGGTTATTTAACTGGGGTAAATAAACATTAGTCAACACAGTCACCCTTTAAAAAAGGGTCTTCGTGATAAGACATCTTTTCAAAGAGTAGCTGATGATAGAAAACGCACTGTTCAAAAAAGATCCTGATTGGAAAACTCTCTCTTCAAAAGAAGGTTTGATGGAAAAAAGCCTCTGTAAAACATGAAAGATTTAAGTTTCCCAAATTACTACTTTGATGTAACTACTGTTAAAATGCTTTCCTGTAAAATTTCCAGCCATGAATAATTTGCAGTGGATCTGAAGAGGTCACGCAATCACGTGATTTCATTTACTTCCTCAGATTCTGAGACTTAACTTCAAAGATTGCATTTTCTTTATGATTTTGATTTGTTGATCCCATCCTCAGAAGTTAATTGCCTTCTTATATAGTGCCCTGGCTAAACCAAAAGCTCTATTCTCTTTTATTAATGGTGCACGACAATGGAACTGCAACTACCCGCACTCCCATTACCCACATAACTTCATTGTCTACCAATCCTTCCATGAGTTTAGTTTAGTTTAAAGATACACCGTGGAAGTGGGCCCTTCGGCTCACCGAGACCACGCCGACCGGCGATGACACATACACTAGTTCTATCCTACACACTGGGGAAAATATACAGAAGCCAATTATCCTACAAACCTGCACGTCTTTGGAGTGTGGGAGGAAACCAGAGCACCCGGAGAAAATCCACGCCATCACGGAGAGAATGTACAAACTTTGTACAGACAGCACCTGTAGTCAGGATCGCACCTGGGTCTCTGGCGTTGGAAGGCACATGTTCTACCACTGCGCCACTGATTCAACGTGAACGCAAACTGAGCTGTTTCAACTCATTTTTCGTAGACTCCAGGTTGTTATCCGCGCATCCAATACTCGGTAGGATTTACAACCCTTTGATATTTAGATTTGGGGCAGGAGAAGTGAAGTAGGGTTCTGACCCAAAACGTCATCTGTTCATTTTCTCCGGGGATGCTGCCTGACCCGCTGAGTTGCTCCAGCACTTTGTGTCTATCTTCTACATAGAATATAGAACTGTACAGCACAGGAACAGGCATCCCACTATGGCTGTGTCAAGCATGATACCAAGATAAACTAATCTCATTTGCCTGCACATGATCCATATCCCTTCATCCCCCGCATATCCAACTGCCCTATTGAAAAGCCTCGTAAACGCAACTATCGTATCTGTCTGCACCACCACCCCTGTGTATCTGTAAAATACAATCAGGATTGGGCAATAAGTCCTGGTTGCGCCAATGATAGCCAGAGTTCAAACAGAAAGTTGTGTATGTTGCACAGACCATCACGCAAACCACCCTCCTTCCATTGACTCCATCTACACTTCACGCTGCCTCGGCAAGGCCACCAGCATAATCGAGGACCAGTCTCACCCTCAAGGACCGATCACTCCCTCTTCTCCTTGCTCCCCGTCAGGCAACTGAACCATCCTCTCACCAACTAGAGAGTGGTCCTGATCTCCCATCTACCTCATTGGAGACATTCGAGCTATTTTTAATCGGATTTTACTGGACTTTATTGTGCACTAAATGTTATACTCTTCATTCTGTGTCTGCAAACTGTGGACGGCTTGATTGTAATCATGTATAGTCTTTCCGCTGGCTGGGTAGTATGCAACAAAATAGCTGTTCACTGTACCTTGATACACGTGACAATAATAAACTAAACCAAATTAAACTCAAACATCCAGATCATGAAAGAATGAATAAACAATACTCCTTAAAAACACCTCCTGATTTATTTTTTTCAACGGAGAAAACTGATTGATGCCCCTCATTCCAAATCAGAATTTAAAAGTCACCAGGTTGGATGTTTGCACTTTACTGCTTGCATGTGGTGTCAGAACACATGCCCATTGAACTCCACGTCTGAAATCCGATACCATTACTTCAGAAGCAAAGTTTGACCCGCATGCGATACTGCATCGTGTGTTCAGCCCATGAATCAGAGGATGAATTTCTACCCCACTGTGTTCTAGTAAATGTAAGAGGAAAGCTTTGATTCTGCGCCAACATTCCCAAAGGAGTCTCCTCCGTTAAGGCATTTTGGTAGATGATTCCACTTCTTGAGGGGGCAAGTGGTTTAGGGAGTTGCCGGGTCATTCGAAGATCAGATAGTCCCAGTGGGGGAAGGCAATGGTAGACAATGCACATTTGCTATTTGCAGACTCGCGGCTGGTGAACCTCAGCTGTTGAGACCGTTAATTGTGGTGGACAGAAAATGTTGGCCACATGCCCATGGCTTTCCAGCTTTCCATCCATCCTGCCTGCCACACCCCACCCTCCAGCCCCCACCCCCACCCCCCCACATAATCCCCTTCCTCGCTGGGACCAGCAGTTCATACAAACAGCCTTAGTCTTTCCATGCGTTTATCCAAAACAGTCTCTTTGCATCTGAGGGTATGATTGGGCTCAGAGCCAGATGAAGTGAAAGGGTTGTTGTCTTTCCCTTGCAGACAGTTAAGAGCTTTGCATGAAAATAAAGTGTTAGGCACTCCTTCGTTTGTTTGTCACAGTCACCTAAGTTATCTCAAAACATTTATCGCAAGAGTTGAGCATGGCATTGTAACAAAGACAGCAACCCTTCTTCTCAGATGAGGTTGGCCATTTGACCTTTCAGACAGAGTCATACAGCACGGAAACAGGCCCCTTTGGCCCCAGCTTGTCCATGCTGACCAAGGTGCTCCATCTAAGTTAGTCCCACCTTCCCGCACTTGGCCCACATCCCTCTAAAACTTTCTATTCCATCCTGTATATCGGCAAGACCAAGCGCTGATTGGGCGATCGTTGCGCTGAACACCTTCTGCCTTGGCCTACACAATCTCCCAGTTGCCAAACACTTTAACTCCCCTTCCCTTTCCCTTACTGACCTCTCTGTCCTGGGCCTTCTCCACTGTCAGAGTGAGGCAAAATGCAAATTGGAAGAACAGCACCTCCTATTTCGCTTGGGCAGCTTACACCCCAGTGGTATGAATACGATTTCTCCAACTTCAAGTAACCCTTGCATCCCGTTCTTTCCGTTTGCCCCTCCCCCACCCTAGTCATCGTGCTAGTTTCACCGTCATCCTGTTGAGTTTCCCTGTCCGTATAACTCGTAATCACCTTCCCCACAGCCAACAATGGACCATTGTGGGCTCCACCATTCCTCGACCATCTTTGCATTTTGCGTATCATTCATTTGTTCTATGTACCGTCTATATCTCTCGTTTCCCTTTCCCCTGACTCTCAGTCTGAAGAAGGATCTCGACCCGAAACGTCACCCATTTCTTTTCTCCAGAGAAGCTGCCTGACCCACTGAGTTACTCCAGCTTTTTGCGTCTACCTGCCCAAGCGATTGTTATAGTATCAATTTGCTGCCTTTAAGCAAGACTCCCTTTGAAGGAAGACGCAAGCACCCGGGAGTGGTTATCTGCAGATGATTGTTCCTGCAAATATGTAAACTACTGGCATCTCCCTCCCCATTCTGTAACTATTCCTCTAAGTTGCACACTATCTTGGTCTGTGTATATAAATCAATCCTTCATCATCTTGAGTTCGAATTATAGAACTCCCCCCCCAAAGACACTGCATTCAGTTTAGTTTAGTTTAGTTTACAGATATAGCTTGGTCCACCGAGTCCACACTGATCAGCGGTCCCTGTACAATAGCACTCTCCCACACAATCGGGACAATTTACAATCTTTACAGAAGCCAATTAACCTACAAACCTGTAGGTCTTTGGAGTGTGGGAGAAAACCGGAGCACCCGGTGGAAACCCAACGCAATCACAGAGAGAACAGCATCCGTAGTCAGGATCGAACCCAAGTCTCTAGCGCTGTAAGGCAGCAGCTGTAGAGCTGCGCCACAGTGCTGCCCCAAGCTTTAAGCAATGGTCCCATTGAAGGAAGAGGCTGCTGTCCACAGTGTACACATGCAGGATATAGGGAATAACGTATAATACCAGATAAAGTTTAGTAAAGCATGAGTAAGGATAGTTCCAGGGCCTCCAATGGGGTAGATGGTAGCTCAGGTTGTTGATAGGATGGTTCTGGAGGTGTGCAATGTCACACTTCTGTACCTCTTGCCTGCTGGGAAATGGGTGAAGAGAGAGTGACCGGGGTGAGACTGGTCCGTGATGATGCTGGTGGCCTTGCCGAGGCAGCATGAAGTATACATGAAGTCAATGGAAGGGAGAGATTGGTTTGTGTGATGGTCTGGGCTGCATCCACAATTCTCTACGATTTCTTGCGGTCTTTGATGGAACTGTTCCCAAACCATGCTGTGAATCATTGCCATAAAATGCTTTCCACAGCGCATCTGTAGAAGTGGTGAGAGTTGTTGGGGACATGCCAAACTTCCTAAGCCTTCTGAGAGATGTAAATTTCCTTTTGTGTTGCATTCATTAAGACAATGCAGTTTGATCATAGCTTAGACAGGCACCTTGGTTGACATGGATGAGTTGGGCTAAAAGGCCTGTTTCCCTGCTGTATAACTCCATGACTAACATATAATTACCAATTCACTTCACATATTCATGAAACTGGCCTGGGAAGGCAGTCCATCTAGGAGAGGGAAAACTCTGATTTAAAACCTCCACTGCCTTGTGGCCATATCCAGTCATGGAAAAGGCTCCAGGAGTAAACCTCAAGAAAATCCGGAGTCGGAGTCCCGAAGGCAGTTCGTCATTGTCTACAACCTCGCTCTGGCAGCTCCTGCGATGGCGCTGGTGCCAAACTGTAACGGCCCTGCTGTTCCTTTGGATCGACGTGGAGAGGGGGGACGTGCTGCATGGGCAACAGCCTGTCCTCCATATGACATCCCCCAGGATGCATCACCCATGGTCAGTCATGACCGAGGGGGGCCTACTAAGATAGACAGTAACCTTTCTCTGCTTGTTAAGTGACCTCCCCCCCCACCCACCCACCCCACCCCTACCTCCCCTCCTTATCTCCGACCATCCAGGACTGGGCAACAACTTTCAATTTAATCCATTCATGAGAGTAGATAGGAAACACATACCCCAAAAAATGAGGTACAAATGGATATTAATTCAAAAAGCGATGGATTCTTGATAGTTAAAGAGAATAAAGGACCAATCATTTTGAAAGGGTTGAAAATATCGACTCGTTGATAGCCTTGTCCAACAATGAGTGGCATGGTGGCACAGCGGTAGAGTTGCTGCCTTACAGCACTAGAGAGCCCTGTTCGATCCAGACTATGGGTGCGGTCTGTAGGGAGTTTGTACCTATGACCTGCGTCACCAAAGACGTATAGGTTAATAGGTGGATTGGCTTGGTAAAATTGTTAATTGTTCCTAGTATGTGTAGGATAGTGTTAATGTGCAGGGATCGCTGGTCGGTGCAAACTCGGTGGATCGAAAGGCCTGTTTCCACATTGTATCTCTAAACTAAACAAGAAGTAAACAAGACTAAATCTGCATGGCAGGCACATTCTCTTAAAGGTTTGCAGTTCAAGTCTGTACTGATTTTGCTAGAATAGTCTCGACCCACAACGTCACCTATCCATGTTCTCCAGAGATGGTGCCTAACCTGCTGTTACTCCAGTTCTTTGAGAACTTTTTTCTCTCTCTCTCACTCGCTCTCAATCTCTCTTTGTCTCTGTCTCTGTCTCTGTCTCTGTCTCTGTCTCTGTCTCTGTCTCTGTCTCTGTCTCTGTCTCTGTCTCTGTCTCTGTCTCTGTCTCTGTCTCTGTCTCTGTCTCTGTCTCTGTCTCTCTCTGTCTCTCTGTCTCTCGCTTTTGCTTTATCTCCCTCTCCCACTGCTTCGTTATAATCTCCTTGAAACGTTTCTATCTGCCCAAGAATCAATCAATTCGGATACTTCTTTCTAAAGTCACCTTTTGTTGTCAACATTCTTGGTGCATTAACAGTGCAATTGTCTACCTTCGATTTTCCAGCATCTGCACTTCCTTGAACATAAACACGTTGTTGTTTTGTTCGTTCACCTGTTGGCTCCATGAAGAATCACTGGTTTGCCTGTTAAACAGAGACAGCTGTTACCCGCATACTTCTGGAAACAGAGCCAAATAAAACGCTGGCTTTTCTGTGAGTTTGTACTCCTTTATCATGCAGCACAGTTCATAAGGAATGCTATATCTCGTTATGAGTCCCTGGAGCAAGCAGTCAGAAAATGAATTGATAAAACCTCCTTATGACCAATTCTTGAGGCACAAATTTAAGCCAACATCACAGTGATTTAAGGGCCTGTCCCACTTGGGCGTCATTTGCGCGTCATGCACGTGGCGCGCAAAGATTTTGTGAATCCCAAAATCCTGGGGCACCGTGCGCGGCCGCGCATTACTGCCTACGCCACCACGTCTCACCACATGCCATGCGCGCGTAATGCACGCCATGCGCTCGTAATGCACGCCATGCGGCGTCACGATGGGCGCGTAAATGATGTCATGTCGTGCTTCATGACGCGTAAATGATGTTACGTAAATGACACGCAAATAACGCCCAAGTGGGACAGGCCCTTTAGTTACAAAAGAGCATTGCTTTCACACACATTCAGTTTTAGAGTTTAGTGTTTAGAGATACATCACAAGATACAGGCCCTTCGGCCCACCGTGTCCACGCCAACCCCGTACACTAACCAACAGACACTAGGGACAATTTTACAACTTACCAAAGCCAACTAACTTACAAACCTGCACGTTTTTGGAGTGTGGGAGGAAACTGGAATACCCGGAGAAAACCCACGCGGTCACGAGGTGAATGTACAGACAGCACCTGTAGTCAGGATCGAACCTGGGTCTCTGGTGCTGTAAGGCAGCAACTCTACCGCTGTGCTGCCAGTTGTCAGCCTGTATAAATTAAAATTGTATCTTCTGCTCTTTTATTCACTATTTGATCAGCAGAGGAGACCTGGCGCGACCAAAGACAAAAAGAGTTGAATCTTCTGTTTTGCTTCAGGTTTCAGGTTTCATGTGAATGGTGACGGCAATAACTGGCGACAACTTGTACGGATATAGATGGCGTGACACAGTTAGAAGCAAGCAATGACAAATAACGTTGCAGGGATGGACAAGCGTGTAAGTTAGCAGCACCAGCGTCACAGGTGGATCATGGTCATGCTCAGATCACCTCGCACTGAGGAACCATATAGTTTATGTGCAGACTGCATCACCAGGTATGTTTTACTGATGTAACAATGTTGAGTAGGGACACACATGGGATACGCAGCAACCCCCATCTTCAGTTTCCAGATACCATCTCAAACCTAAAAATGCCAGCAGGAAGGAAGAGAGGGAAAAGCATCGGAATAGCCGATCCCACAGAGACAAGGACCAGTTTAGAATACAGGAACTCCGCTTCCCATTCCCACACTAACCTTACTGTCGTGGGCCTACTCCATTGTCAGAATGAGGCCGCACGCAAATTGGAGGAACAGCACCTCATATTTTGCATTGGTAGCTTATACCCCAGCGGTATGAACGTTCAATTCTCTCATTTTAGGTGACTTATACAAATAATCCCCTCCCTCTCCCCCTCCTTTGATCCCTTATTAAGGGGAGTCATTGTGTGTGTGTAAAGAATAACTCTCTGTATGATGGTGCCATTCAACATCACCAGGTTTAGATGTGTACCAAGGCATTGGTTTGACTCACTCAATAGGAACAGAAGCTGTTATGGTGCTGGACAAATGTAGCTCTGCTAAAGATCGTAGTCAGGATCGAACCCGGGTCTCTGCAGCTGTAAGGCAGCAATGCTACCACTGCACCACTGTGCTGTCCCTTTATATGCGAAAAAGAGCAACAACCAGGCATTATTGTAATGGAAGACCCATTGCGATTATTTTTTTCGTATTCGCAATGCATTCTCATCCACTCCATTTGATACTCTGTATGGAGTCTGCACGTTCTCCCCGTGACCTGCGTGGGTTTTCCCCAGGTGCTCCGGTTTCCTCCCACACTCCAAAGACATACAGGTTTGTAGGTTAATTGGCTTCAGTAAAATTGTAAATTGTCCCTAGTGTGTGTAGATTAGTGTGTGGGGATCGTTGGTCGGCACGGACTCGGTGGGCCGAAGAGCCTGTTTCCGTGCTGTATCTCTAAACTAAACTAAACTAAGTCTGTAATTGATTGGTAAATGTGATGTTGACACAATTCCTAACACCACTTTCCATTCTGGTTCGAACGTATCCATCTTCAGCTACAGATACGTCACAACGTGCCATGATAATCGGACTCTGACGAAAGGCACCTGGAGGGACTGATGGGTGCCTTCTGCGGAGCTCGCTTCTGCCGCATTGTCCTCTTGACCTCTGCCCAACTGGGCATCAAGTCCCCACAAGTGAGTGCAATGAGACTCCTTCTTGGCAACCGTCCAGAGCAACAGCAATGTAACCCAAGAGCGTGTCAGTTACACAAGGCAGACGAGGGTTTAACAAACAATGTGAGCCTCACGATGCATCTCTCAAATCGATCTCAAACTTGAGTCCCATCCAGGTATTAAACTAACTGTACCACGTCTGTTTTCGATTAGGATGCAGGGTGGGGGGGGGGGGGGGGACTTTTCTTTTCAAATGTTCTCTCTTTTCTTTGCTGTACATGATGGATCTGCAACAAATGGGTCGTGGATTCTGCATGTTGGCCGACTCCAGGTCACCACAAGGCCAGAATGTCCACTTGCTCATGGGGTGGGTGGGTGGGTGGGAATGTGTTAAGCCCCCGCGTTCCACCCGGGCATAGATTAAATTCATTGCATATAGGTGGGAAATGGGTTCGTCTGTCAGTCAGACGCTGTTGGAAATTCGATCCACTGACCAGAGTGAGTATCTCAATCACAATTGTTATAGCATGTGTTTACCACAGCAGGAGTGAGATCAATACAGGCTGACATTTTAAGAAATGTTTCCATTTTAAAATGGGCCTCACTTTCAGCCAGAGGAGTTTAAAAGTGGGACAGAATCTCAGAAAGATGCCCAGAGAATCAAGGAAACATTTTCCAACAATACCCCAATCGTATCTAGGACTCTCTCTCTCTCTCTCTCTCTCACACACACACACAGACACACACATGCACACTCTCTGTCTCTGTCTTGTCTCTCCCCTCCATCTCCATCCATCGCTCTCTGTCCATGTCTCTCTCTCTCTCTCTCCATCTGTTTTTCTCTGTCTCTCTCCTTCCCTCTCACTCACTCATTTCCCCACCCCACTCTCACTCTCTCCCCCTCTCTCATTCCCCCCTCTCTCCCTCTCTCTCCCTCTCATTCCTCCCTCTCTCGTTTCCCCCCCTCTTTCTCCCTCTCCTTCTCATTCCTCTCTCCCTCTCTCTCTCTCTCTCATCTCTCATCTCCCCCCTCTCTCTCTCTCTCTCCCTCTCCCTCTCATCCCCCCCCCTCTTTCTCCCTCTCTCTCCTTCTCATTCCTCTCTCTCTCTCATTTCCCCCTCTCTCTTTCGCACTCTCTCTCTCTCGGGACAGAAATACCACTGAGGTTTCCTAACCATATACCATATCTACCATAATTCCAACAAAAGGAAATCAGACAGGCTGCATAAAGGGCGGCTTCCTTAGGATTTCTGCTGAATTTGCTTAACATTGCAGGCAAAGTTTAGGAAAACTGCTCCAAGAAATTATTGGTGGTAAGGAGATAAATCAGCCTTCATGTCTCCCATTTCCTGAGGCCTCGTACAAATGTGCCCAATCCTGAACTATTTTATTTAATTTCCGGAGAGGGTGGAGGAAGATCTGTCTAATTTCTCCCTGGCCATCAAAAGTATTCAAACAAAACCCTTCAGTATTTATCCATCCCTCATTCCCAGTAAGTCCTATTGCATTCCAGAAATATTTTCCAGCTCCCACATCATCGTACTGCACGACAGATTTAACTATCTCAATCTATAATTATCCCTATAACTGTCAATCTCTGTATCCAACAAATTTTCCACGTTGTCCATGACTGGAAGTCCATCAAATGTCTTACTGTGTGGCCCCTCTACTGCAAGAGGGAAGAAATGCCTGCAGGCAGCAGAGTGGTGCAGCTGGTAGAGCTGCAGCCTCACAGTGCCTGAGACCCAGGTTTGATCCTGACATCGGGTGCTGTCTGTGTGGATTTGTAACATTATCTAGTTTAGAGATGCAGCGCGGAAACAGGCCCTTCGGCCCACCGGGTCCGTGCTGACCAGCGATCCCCGCACATTAACACTATCCTACACCCACTAGGGACACACAATTTTTACATTTACCAAGCCAATTAACCTACAAACCTGTACGTCTTTGGAGTGTGGGAGGAAACCGAAGATCTCGGAGAAAACCCACGCAGATCATGGGGAGAACGTACAATCGCCGTACAGGCGGGACACGTAGTCAGGATCGAACCCGGGTCTCTGGCGCTGTAGGGCATCAACTCTACCGCTGCCCCACCGTGACCGTATCCCGGTGACCGTGAGGGTTTCCTCCGGGTGCTATGGTTTCTTCCCACATCCCAAAATTAATGTACAAACGCCGTACAGGCTGCACCCGTAGTCAGGGTCGAACCTGGGTCTCTGGCGCTGTAGGGCATCAACTCTACCGCTGCGCCACCGTGCCACCCTAAGCTCCAGCACCTTGTTGCCCTCGTTACTCCCACTCTGTGTAACGTCAATTCTTTGTACACACAGTTGTAAATTTGTGGCCGCGGAGCCCAGAGCAGTGTCTGTGCCGCTGTGGAAGTAGTATTTGCAGTCCCGTAAAGTTAGAAAATTATGTACAAATAATCTCTGGCATCTGGAAGGTAAGAGGGGGATAAAATACTCTTCCTGTCCCAGGTGAGTGCAGCCCGAACAATCGTGCGATACAGTGGCGCATGGAGTTGCTGCCCTACAGTGCCAGAGATCCTGGTTCAATCCTGACTTCAATCCTCAACATCCACTGCTGACTGGGATGGAGAATTCCAAAGACCTGTGACGCACTCGGAAGAAATTCCTTCCATCTCCTCCATAACTGGGAAGACCTCTTGTTCAGAGCTTATACATCTCAATACCTATTCCACTAGGGGAAAAAAACACTTTACATCAGAGCAGAAGTAACAATCTGCACTCTGTATTTACCTTTTTTGATCTATCTATTGTACTTGAGTTTGACTTGATTGTATGTATGTACAGTAGAAAATAGACAATAGACAATAGGTGCAGGAGTAGGCCTTTTGGCCCACCATTCAATGTGATCATGGTTGATCATCCCCAATCAGTACCCCGTTCCTGCCTTCTCCCCATATCCCCTGACTCCGCTATCTTTAAGAGCCCTATCTAGCTCTCTCTTGAAAGCATCCAGAGAACCCGCCTCCACCGCCCTCTGAGGCAGAGAATTCCACAGACTCACCACTCTCTGTGAGAAAAAGTGTTTCCTCGTCTCCGTTCTAAATGGCTTACTCCTTATTCTTAAACTGCGGCCCCTGGTTCTGGACTCCCCCAACATCGGGAACATGTTTCCTGCCTCCAGCGTGTCCAAACCCTTAACATTAACAGTATTATCTGACCTGATCAGATAGCATGGAAAACAAAGGTTTCCACTGTACCTTGGGATATGTGACATTAATAAACCTTAACCTAAACCTGTAAAACTTTAATTAGAAAGACTTGCGAGCAAATATTTAAACAAGTGAATTCCCTCCAGCCTCTTCCATCTGAAGTCAGTTATTTCCTAGTTTCTGAGTGCATTCATTTTCACTCATGACTGATAATAATTGATCAAAAACAAGTCCAAAGTCATGTTTCCTTCAGTGAGAAGGTGTCAAGCTGATCTGTCTCTGTAGGAATGTCTTTAAAATATAGATTATAATTCCTTGTCAGATTTGTATTACGAAGACTAAAGAATCTGAACTACAGATCACAGATGAAGCAAGCATGGAATTGACAACTATAAATTAAGGCAATTATCTCTGTAAAATTGTCCCCAGCTGTGGCTGCAACAATGAATTTCGTTGAATTTTTTTATTACCATCTGTTTATTAATATCTGAGCACATTGATCATAAATTATCGTGAGCAGAAAAATAAGTCATAATTGGTCGAATGATTGATAAACAATCCAGTCTGAGGTCTTTTTCACTTCGCCTGTTTTCCTTGGCCTAATTATCCAGTATTTCACACGTTTAATGGAAATCAAGAAGTATTTGGGTACGTTTAATTGTTCTGCCCCTGTTATGTTGTACCTAAATAAAAGGTGATCTTGCAAATAGCGTAGGTGTTACTGATAGTGTAAAGGAATCTTTCCGATAAATTGAGTTGGCAGCCATTTTCAGCCACGAGGTTTAGTTTAGTTTAGTTCAGTTCAGTTTACTTTTGAGATACAATGTGGAAGCAGGACCTTCAGCCCACCGAGTTCGCGCCGACCAGCGATCCCTGCACACTAACACTATCCCACACACGAGGGACAATTTACAATCTTTACCGAAGCCAATTAACCTACAAACTTGGACGTCTTTGGAAAGTGGGAGGAAACCTGGGGCACCTGGGGAAAATCCACGCGGTCACGGGGAGAACGTACGAACTCCGCACAGACAGCACCCATAGTCAGGATCAAACCCGGGTCTCTGGCGCTGCAAGGCAGCAACTCTACCGCTGCGCCACTGTGCTGCCGGCATGGGATGTCTTTACAAAATTGTAAACTGAAGCATCTACAGGAATCCTTATTGTGAAGATGTTAACAAGCCCATTTAGATATCTGCTTTATTTCGCAGAGTCTCAGCAGTATGGCTGTCCACAGAATTTCAGCATCGGCAGGTAAGAGTTCAGCAAACTAGCAACTTCCCCAGATGTTGATAAATTCCGAGTTCTTCCTCCTCAAACAAACCTCCCTGTGAAAATTGATGACAAGGGATAATTAAATCAAATAATTCATAGACAATAGGGGCTTACTTGAGCACAAATTGTTCAGCTTAGATGTAGGCATCTGCGTCAATCATTGCCACAGTGTTCTTCTTATATAATAAAAGGAGTGTGTGAGAACAAGCCTTCGGCAACTTGGAATGATCTGTGGACCGGATTATCTGGTGCAAGTGGGAACTAATGTCTACCGGTGTTTGCTGGAATGAGTCACATTCAGAATCAGGTTTAAATTTAAGATACTGTTTAGTTTAGTTTAGTTTAGAAAAGCTTTCATTTGCGTGCTATCCAGTCAAAGAAAAGACTATACGTGAATGCGCTCAAGCTGTCCACAGTGCACAGATAGAGGATAAAGGTACAACATTTAGTGCAAGATATGTGATAGGGGAAGAATTAGGCCATTCGGCCCATCAAGTGTACTCCGCCATTCAATCATGTCTGATCCATCTCTCCCTTCTAACCACATTCTCCTGCCTTCTCCCCATAACCTCTGATACCTGTACTAATCAAGAATCTATCTATCTCTGCCTTAAAAATATCCATTGACTTGGCATCCACAGCCTTCTGTGGCAAAGAATTCCATAGATTCACCACCCTCTGACTAAAGAAATTCCTCCTCATCTCCTTCCTAAAGGAACGTCCTTTAATTCTGAGACTATGACCTCTAGTCCTAGACTCTCCCACTAGAGGAAACATCCTCTCCACATCCGTCCGAGAAAGTTTGATTAAAGATAGTTGAAGGTCACCAATGAGGTAGATGGGAGTTCAGGATCGCACTCTAGCTGATGAGATCACGGTCAGTTGCCTGATAACAGTTGCACTTATCCATTAAAGTTGTTTAAGATTATTATAAAGACTGTATCATAGTACATAGAAAACACAGGATAGATAGAGCCCCTTCAACCCATCATGTCTGCTACATGATGCCACACCAAAGTAATCCATTTTGCCTTCATATGATACATATCTCTCCATCACCGAGCATATCATTGCTCAATGCTGCACAACGCTAACTTATAAAACTTCATAGAGTCATGGAATCAAAGAGTGATACAGTGTGGAAACAGGCCCTTCGGCCTAACTTGCCCACGCTGGCCAACAATGTCCCAGCTACACTAGTCCCACTTGCCTGAGCTTGGTCCATATCCCTCCAAACCTGTCCTATACATGTACCTGTCTAACTGTTTCTTAAAAGATGGGATAGTCCCAGCCTCAACTACCTCTTCTGGCAGCTTGTTCCATACACCCACCACCATTTGTGTGAAAAAGTTACCCCTCAGATTCCTATTAAATCTTATCCCCTTCACCTTGACCTAATATTCTAAATGCGGTCTCACCAACATCTTATACAACTGCAACATGACCTCCCAACTTCTATACTCAAAACTCTGACTGATGAAGGCCAAATTGCCAAAAAGCCTTTTTGATCACCTTATCTACCTGCGACTCGACCTTCAAGGAACCATGCACCTGTACTCCTAGATCCCTCTGCTTTACAACACTCCCCAGAGGCCTACCATTTACTGTGTAGGTCCTGCCCTTGTTCGGCGTTCCAAAATGCAACACCTAACACTTCTCTGTACTAACTTCAATCAACCATCCCTCCGCCCACCTGGCCAATTGATCCAGATCCTGCTACAATCTTTCACAACCATCTTCACTGTCTGCAAAGCCTCTCACTTTTGTATCATCAGCAAACTTGCTAATCTTGCCCTGTATGTTCTCATCCAAATCATTGATGTGGATGACCAACAGTAATGGGCCCAGCACCGAACCATGAGGCACACCACCAGTCACAGGCCTCCAGTCCGAGAAGCAACCTTCCACCATCACCCTCTGCTTCCTTCCATGGAACCAATTTGCTGTCCATTCAGCTATCTCTCCTTGGATCCCATGAGATCTAACCTTCCAGAGCAGCCTACAATGCGGAACCTAGTACACAACATCTACAACACTGCCCTCATTGATCTTTTAGTCCAAAAGATCAATCAGATTTGTGACACTTACAAAACCATGCTGACTATCCCTAATCAGTCCTTGCCCATCCAAATGCCTGTATATCCTATCCCTCAAAATACTCTCTAGTAACTTTCCAACTACAGATATTAAGCTCACAGGCCGATAGTTCCCAGCATTTTCCCTGCAGCCCTTTTTGAAAAGAGGCACAACATTTGGCACCTCTCCTGTATTTAAGGACGACTCGTAAATTTCAACCAGGGTGCCCGCAATTTCCTCTCTAGTTTCCCGCAATGTCCTTGGATATATCTGATCAGGCCCTGGAGATTTGTCTACCTTCAAACACGACAGTACCTTCAGTACCTCTTCGACGGTAACACTGTCTGCTCTCAAGACACTTCCAATGACTGCCCCAAGTTCCTCCGTCCTACTGTCTTTCTCCTCGCTTATTCCTCTTCTTCTTCTTCTTGCATATGGCGTGCACAGCCTAAAGTTGTAGGACAACTTGTTCTATTTGATCTTACTTGATAGTGCACGCCATGTTGATTGCATTCGTTGAAACAGGGCGGTTGAAGGTTGCAATCTTCCACCCGTTTCTCCTCGCTAAATACAGAGAAGAAATACTCATTGAGGACTTGCCCATCTCCTGTGGCTCCACACAGAGGTGACCGCTTTGATTCCTGAGAGGTCCCACTCTCTCTCTGGTTACCCTTTTCCCCTTTATGTATTTATAAAATATTTTGGGATTGTCCTTAATGGTACCCGCCAGAGCTATCTCCTGGCCCCTTTTTGCCCTTCTGATCTCCTTTTTCAGTTTACTCCTTTGCTCCTGAAACTCCTCCAGGGATGCACTTGATCCCAGCTGCCTATACCTGTCCCATGCATCCTTCTTGTTTTTGACCAACGCCTCAATTTCCCTCGTCAGCCAAGATTCCTTACGTTTGCCTGCTTTGCCCTTCACTCTAAGGGAGTTAGATGTGGCCCTTGTGGCTAAAGGGATCAGGGGGTATGGAGAGAAGGCAGGTACAGGATACTGAGTTGGATGATCAGCCATGATCATATTGAATGGCGGTGCAGGCTCGAAGGGCCGAATGGCCTACTCCTGCACCTATTTTCTATGTTTCTATGTTTCTAACGGGGACGTAACCCTGAGCTTTCATCAGCACATTTTTTAATACATCCCACTTGGCCGATGTTCCTTTCCCCTCAAATATCCCGCTCCAGTCAACTTGAGCGAGACCTTCTCTCATACCCTCAAAGTTGGCCTTACCCCAGTTGAGCATTTTGACACCTGGACCCTCTCCGTCCCGATCCATAACTATCTTAAACCTAATCAAACTGTGGTCACTGGTCCCAAAAGGCTCCTCCACAAACACTTCATTAACTTGTCCATCCCAATTTCCCAATACTAGATCCAGCGTTGCCCTCTCACATGTGGGGGCCTCTACATACTGCTTAAGAAAACTCTCCTGAACACTTTTGAGGAATCGCACCCCATTTAAACCCTTCACACTATGATTTTCCCAGTTTGTATTGGGAAAGATAAAATCCCCTACTACAACAACCTTATTTAACCTGCAGCTGTCTGCAATCTCCTGGCACATTTATTCTTCTAACTCCCGTTGACTATTCGTGGCTCTGTAGTACACCCCCCAACAAGGTGATCATCCCTTTTTTGTTCCTCAGCTCCACCCATATAGCCTCACTAGATGAACCATCCGTAATGTCACCTCCGATCACTGCCGTGAACAATGCAACCCCCCACCCTCCGCTTTTCCCCTCACCCCTGTCTCTCCTGAAACTCCTGTACCCCGGAACATTGAGCTGCCAGTCCTGCCCCTCCCTTAACCAGGTTTCAGTCATGGCTACAACGTCCCAGTCGCTCGTACTTATCCATGCCCTAAGCTTATCTGCCTTACCCATCAGGCCCCTTGCATTAAACTATAGAGTGCAGTTTAAACCAACCCTCCTTCCTCGCTCTCTGCCTTTCACCTGCCTATTCTGTCCACCAACCTTTCCCACACCACCCTCCATACCAACTTCTAGCCTCTCACGTGACTCTGCCCTGCACGTGATCCCACCCCCCTGCCAATCAAGTTTAAACCCTCCCGGGTGGCATTATCAAACCTGCCCGCTAGGATGTTGGTCCCCCTCCGGTTAAGGTGCAACCCGTCCCTTTTATACAGGTCACCCCTGCCCCAGAAGAGATCCCAATGATCCAGAAATGTAAATCCCTTCCCCCTGCACCAACTCCTCAGCCACACATTCAGTTCCCCTATCTTCCTATTCTTACCTTCACTAGCACGAGGTACTGGAAGCAACCTGAGATCACTACTCTGCGGGTCCTGCTTTTCAGCCTTCTACCCAATTCCTCAAACTCGTGTTGCAGAACCTCCTTCCTCTTCCGAGCTATATCGTTCGTGCCAGCATACACAACAACCTCCCCCTCACTGAAGAAGGGTCTTGGCCCGAAACGTCAACCATTCCTTCTCTCCAGAGATGCTGCCTGTCCCGCTGAGTTACTCCAGCATTTTGTGTCTACAAAGTTATATGGATGGGTATGACGATTATATGGAAGCGGCTGCAAGAATTTGCAGAGAATTGAATTCACAACCAACTGACTGAGGTGAGAATGCAAAGGATTACACATAACCCATTAATATAACACACAATAGATTCTGTTGTCTAATTATAGCTATTTGTCAATCCGTCAGGATGTACATCATTTATCTTACCTGTGTGTTTTCAGAACATGGAAACTCGGAAACATTTATATTAGAATGATTGATCTTTCTACATTGCTGCTATAGACAATATCTTCTTTTTAAACGCATATTAATTGCGTGAACCGGCACCATTTTGTACAGAAAAAGCACTGCGCATAACACCTAATTCGTAAAAAGTAAATGCAGGTCCACCACCAATTATCCGGCACCCTTGGTTCCAGAGCCTTTCTGGATTATCCTTTTAGCCTATCCAACAGAGGTCACGGAATTCAACGGTACTGGAACGATCGCCTAGGCCACAGAGGGGCCGAGATACCGGCCCGCAAAGTCGGCTATGGGAATAGATCTGCCGGCTTCGGCCAGGACGGAGTTCCAAAGCACCGGCCGCAATGGGCAAATTTAACCCGCCGATCGGCCGTGGAAATTCCAATGAGGTAGAGATCGACCGCCTCGCCCGGTCTAGGGGCCACATTTTCGAGGAGACTTCCGAGGGGGATTTCAAGTGCACCCTCGTATTTTTGTCCGGATTAAAAGGAGATGCCGGACCACCAGTTACCCGAAAATCGGTGGTGGACCTGTATTGCAGATGTTGGAAATAATAATTGGCGCTGAAAGTGCCTGGTATACTCAGTAGATCAGGCTCTAATTGTGTAGGAAGTAACTGCAGATGTTGGTTTAAACCAAAGATAGACACAGAAACCTGGAGTAACTCAGCGTGCCAGGCAGCATCTCTGGAGAAAAGGAATTGGTTTTGGGTCAAGACCCAAGACGTTTTGGGTCAAGACCCTTCTTCAGACCAACTGTGGACAGGATTAATGTGTGCAAGTGGAGACAAACCTCTTCCAGTCATTCCTGGGATGAGTTGCATTCAGAGGGTGTTAAAAAGAAATATGTATGATTTTAATCTATAGTTATAGAAGTGTTAAAAAATGTACAAGATGCAGAATCTCTCCATCTATCTCTCTCTAACTCTTTTTTCCCTCTCTAAACCCTTCTACTTATTGGTTTATTATTGTCATTTGTACTGAGATACAGTCCCTGAATGGTCCCAACCCAAAGCGTCACCAATCCATGCTCTACTGAAATACCGCCTGACCCGCTGTTACTCCAGCACTTTGTGTCTTCTTTTTCAAACTAGCATCTGTGGTCCCTTGTTTCCACAGTGAAAACTTTGTTTTGCTTGTGATCCAGGCAAATCATAGCACAGGCGAGTGCAATAGGTCGAGCAAAAGACAAACATAAACAGATTGTAAAATATAGCAATACAGCTACAGAGAACATGCAGTTTCAAAAAGTGCAAGTGCCACAACAAAGTAGATTGGAAGATCTAGAATTCATCTTTAGCATTTAACAGGTCTGGTTTTTTTTCAAAAACAAACTTTATTCAGAATAACAAATATATCTCACCTCCAGCTTATTCCCCCTACCCACCTCTACTTTCAGTCTGAAGAAGGGTTCTGACCTGAAACGTCACCTATTCCTTTTGTCCAGAGATGCCGCCTGACCCACTGAGTTACTCCAGCATTTTATCTATCTTCTCTACAAAACAAAAACTGTGCAAACATACTTCATCTATTCTCAGTGTCCATGCGTTCAATAGTGTCACACTCAGTAGTGTCGGCACCCATTTTAAAACTAAATCCCATTGCCACTCCTCTGCCCCCCTGGGATGATATCCCTTACCTTGTGTAAGGGGCGACCCCACCGGAATCTGTGCCCCTCGACGTTCAGCAGCAGAAGGCCCCTAGACTAGGGTCCTCCCCCACAGTGCCTTTGTGAGTCTGATAACAGTGAAAGAAGATACTGTTCTTGAATCTGGTGGCACGTACTTTCAAACGATTGAATCTTCTGTGCAATAGGAGGGATTGAAGAGGGAATAGCCAGGGTATGACTGGTCCTTGATTTTGTTGGCTGCTTTCCCAAGGCATCATGAATATCTTTGGCATAAAACAGCATCGGCAGTTCTTTGTTTCTACAGTATGTCAAGAGTGTTTTATTGTCATATGGGGATGCTTGTTAATAGACAAGCGGGCACAGTACGGGTCAGGCTACATCTATGGAGATAAAGGATAGGTGGCGTTTCAGGTCGGGACCCTTCTTCAGTATCCTCAGAACAAGGGTCTTTCTGAAGAAGGGTACTGACCCGAAATATCACCTATCCTTTATCTCGAGAGATGCTACCTGACCCATTGTGTCCTCTTGTCTATTAACCAGCATATCAGTCTCTTATCAAGGCTTCTTAGTGCAACCTTCCAGGTGAATGTTACACTCCATAAATAAGACCAAATTCCATGCAGTCCTCCCAGTGTGGTCTCAGCAAAGACTTACACTTCATTCATTCTAAGACTCGGTGGGTGATGGAATAGTAATAGACACTGGTAAAAGAAAAGTTATCTTTTATCATTGCAGGAGTAATTGTCCCATTTTGCAATGTTCACCTTATGTGAACCAAGACCTAGCTAAAAATCTAATTCCCATGTAGACGGTAAAGGTGGTGCCTGCTTGTGGTATGCAGTGTGTTTTAAATCCTTTCTTCCGAGCTGCGTCTGGGTGTTTGCTGCAAGTAACACAAAGAGGATAATCTCCCCAACTTCTTCTCGTGTTGGACGTCAGTTAACAGGTGTTCCGACATCGTTTACATGCCAGGCAGCTGATTACACCAAATCACACTCCCAGCAGGGAACCCCTTCTCTCCAGCTGCACTCCCACAATTTCCCATCCATTAAAAATTAAAATAAATGGATGGGAAGGCCGGGGAAACATGCCTGCAGTTATTCCATTTGCCAGCTCAAGCGCTCGGCTCCTCGCTGCATCAAGCTCACCCAGCCCTCCCACATCCATGCAGCAGCAAGTGCAAAGATGGCTCCGGCACTTGATCGCCAGTCGTCAAAACAGGGAGCAATGTTGAGGCGCTTCCTATGTGGGACGATGAAGAGGTTGAGCAGATAACGATATCCCAAGCAATCTTTCATTAACAAATTGCCTTGCCTGAGAGAGCATACATGAGTGGCAAGGGTGTTTTGGTTAAAGATCAGACCGTACACTACTGAGTTTGGCACTATAGAATGTGTAGAAGGGTGGCACCGTGATCGCCGACCAGCAATCGCCCGTACACTGGTTCTACCCTACACACTAGGGACCATTTACAGAAGCCAATGGTCACAGGAAACCAGTGCACCCGGAGCAAACCCACGTGGGCACGGGGAGAACGCGCAAACTCTGTACAGACAGCACCCATAGTGAGAATCGAACGTGGGTCTCTGGCACTGAGGCAGCAGCTCCACCGCTGCCCCACCATGCCGCCCTGTGTAAAATTGTCCCTGGTGAAAAGGGAGAGAATGATAATGATAGATAGTTTAATACTTTAGTATTATCACATGTGACATGTCAAAATGAAAGTCTTTGTTTTGTGTACCATACACAAGGTATGCAAAGAGTTGCCATGTAAAGGGCAGCGACACTGTTACAAAGTATTCATTATCGCCCCCCATGGTTCTTCTTTGGTCTCGGCACCTCCCCCCCTCTCCCCATGCTGGGTCCCTCTTTGTTCTACAGAGAACATGAACGGGTGATCGATGGTCAGCGTGGACTCGGTGGGCCAAAGGGCCTGTTTCCACGCTGTATCGCTAAACTGAACTGAACTAAACTGATCTGAGTTTTCTGTCAAAGCTGATAGTTGCTGGCTGTTGCAGAAATGTAACATGGCCAGAAAGCTGTGCCCCTGAGAGCCAGCGGATGCATTTCCATTCATTTGTGGGACTTCCAGGAAAAAAATGTTGCCCCTTGCTGTGTGCATGAGCTTGCCAGGAAAATATGTTTTTATTTAAAAGTTTGGACACGGACCTTTACATGAGTCTAGATTATCGCTCAACACAAGAAACCTAATGCAAGTGACAACTAAAAGCTGAAAATAGATTGACTGCTCCCTTTACAATGTGGCCCGTAATATATTACAAAATGCAATCACAATAAAAGACGCCTTGTTAATTATTTAAACAAAAAAAAACAAATTAACAGGAGTGATTTATATCTGTGTTCACAGCAAGGCAACACAGCAAGCTGCCACTTAAGGGAACTGTAAAGAAGTGGTGAGGGAAAGTGCTGGCTGTTTTAAACACCCAAACATCCATTGTATGACTGTCTGGCCAGTGTCCACTAGGTAACCACTTAGACAGAAAATGAATTTCAGATATGTAAACAGAATTAACATATGTTGGTTTCAGAGCAACGATGGAAGATGTCAGCTGTGCTTATGTATCAGTAATGACACCTCTGATTCAGATGGTTATGGTATCCAGGCCTACTTTAGAAACCTTACAGTCTTGGCTGTTGTTGAAGCAAAGTGTAGAAGGAGTGTTTAGTTTCGAGATACAGTGTGGAAATAGGTAATTCAGCCCACTGACCAGTGATCACCCCGTACACACGCACTATCCTACACACCGGGGACAATTTACAAACTTTACCAAAGCTAATTAACCCACAAACCTGTAGGTCTATGGAGTGTGGGAGGAAACAGGAGCTCCCAGAGAAAACCCACGCAGGTCCCAGGGAGAACACACAAGCTCTGTACGGACAGCACCCGTAGTCAGGATCGAACCTGGGTCTCTGACGTTGTAACTCCAAGAGCTCTCCCGAGTTTGCCCTGATTCGAACTCGGAGATTTACGGTAATGGCCACTCGTCGGTACTCGGGGCTCTCATGGACATTTTTCAAAGTGTTGAAAAATCTTCACGAGTCTTCCCGTGCTTACCTGCCGTTAGCGAGTCTTCCCGAGTACCTGCCGTTAGCGTTACTAGCCGCTAAGAGACGTTCCCAAGCTCCGATGTACCCGCTACGTTCATTCTCCGTGCTTACCACCAGTTCAATTGTTTTTAAACTCGGGAGAGCTCTTGGAATGAACTCGCACCGTGGGACAGGGCTATATGGCAGCAACTCTACCACTGCGCCACCGTTCTGCTCACCGTGCAGTCCGTGCTGCATTGTCACAGAATTTGGGATTAAGGTTTATTATTGTCACTTGAGGGTATACGGAACGAGCTGTCAGAAGAGATAGTTTAGTTTTAGTTTTCGTTTATTATTGCACTGAGGTACAGTGACAGGCTTTTTTGTTGCATTCTACCCATCAGCAAAGAAGACAGTGCATGACTGCAATCAAGCCGTCAATATACTGAAGATAGACACAAAGTGCTGGAGTAACTCAGCGGGTCAGGCAGAATCTCTGGAGAAAAAGGACAGGTGACGTTTCGGATTGGGACCCTTCTTCAGAAATCTTCAGAAATGTCACCCATTCTTTTTCTCTAGAGATGCTGCCTGTCCTGTTGAGTTACTCCAGCACTTTATGTCTCTCTTCAGGATAAAGGAAATACATTTAAAAGACATTTGGACAGGTACATGGATAGGAAAGGTTTAGAGGGATATGGGCCAAATGCAGGCAGATGGGACTAGTGTAGATGAGGCATCCTAGTCGGCATGGGCAAGTTGAGCCAAAAGGCCTGTTTCCATGCTGTATAGAGTTATACAGAATATAGTTAAGACTCTATGTACCAAGGTACAGAGAAAGGTTGTACAGGGCCCTGGTGAGACCACACGTGGAGTACTGTGTGCAGTTTTGGTCTCCAAGTTTGAGGAAGGACATTCTTGCTATTGAGGGAGTGCAGCGTAGGTTCACGAGGTTAATTCCCGGGATGGCGGGACTGTCATATGTTGAAAGAATGGAGGGACTGGGCTTGTATACACTGGAATTTAGAAGGATGTGAGAGGATCTTATTGAAACATATAAGATTTTTAAGGGATTGGACACGCTAGAGGCAGGAAACATATTCCCGATGTTGAGGGTGTCCAGAACCAGGGGCCACAGTTTAAGAATAAGGGGTAGGCCATTTAGAACGGAGATGAGGAAATACTTTTTCACCCAGAGAGTTGTGAATCTATGGAATTCTCTGCCTCAAAAGGCAGTGGAGGCCAATTCTCTGAAAGCTTTCAAGAGTTAGAGCTCTTAAAGATAGCAGAGTCAGGGAATATGGGGAGAAGGCAGGAACGGGGTACCGATTGTGGATGATCAGCCATGATCACAGCGAATGGCGGTGCTGGCTCGAAGGCCCAAAAGACCTACTCTTGCACCTATTGTCTATTGTCTATTTATTTTGCATACTACCCAAACAGATCAGATATACCAAAGATAGTTACAATCAGTTCTAACTCAAGTACAATAAATAGAGCAAAGGAGAATATACAGAGTGCAGAATATAGTTCTCAGCATTGTAGCGCACTAGTTCCTTAGACAACATCCAATGCCCTCATTGAGATAGAAGTGAATTGGACAGTCCCCTAGCTTATGGAAGAACTGTACAGAAGCCTGATAACAGAAGGGAAAAAGCTGTTCCTAAGTCTGGTGGTGTGTGTTTTCAAGCTTTTGTTCTGCAGTCCACCTGAACAGTGGTGAGCACCACATTCCTAGTGAACTGTAGTGAACCCCACAGTCCTGGCAAACCACAGCGAGTTCAACCTGGACTATTAAAATCCTTGGCGTTCGCAGACTGCGAAACTGCTCGGAATCATAGCTTTCCAATCCCACCGGGTCACGTGCAGCTCGGCAAGACGAGAATAAACTCCACAAATCCACCGAGGAATTGCCAAACTCCCAGCAGTGGGAACGTTTCTGCACTAAAGGAAAATAATCCATCTGTACAAGTGACTTAGGACCGTCACCGTATTAAGAAGCACCGCAGTCGCACTTAAGCACTAGTGGTTTGCAAAACAACATCAATCGTATTACACAGCTCATTCCCAGCAGCTTTTTCATGATAGCTGTGGTACCTTCGAGAGCGTCGCAGCCAGCTCTCTGCCTGTTAGATGCATGACACTCAGCGGAGTATGTACCTTCAGCAAATGTATAGAACAACAGCACCCACCACTGTCCATCTGCTCCAACTTCAACACATTTACCGTGCTAACCATCGCAGATGCTGGCACACTTTTAGCAACAGACACAAGAGTCAAGAGCGTTTCAAGAGTGAGACATTGGGACAATGAAATTCTGACTTGCAGCAGCACAACAGATATGTAAATATCGCACTCTGTAAGCATCATAATAAACAAACAAAAAAAGCTTTTCCCCCGACTCGCAGTCCGAAGGAGGGTCTCAACCCGAAACGTTGCCTGCAGAGTTTATTCCAGCATTTTGTGTCTATCTTCAGTGTAAACCACCATCTGCAGTTCCATCCTACAAAGAAGGGTCTTGACCCGAACCTCAGCGGGTGAGGCAGCATCTATGGAGCGAAGGAAATAGGCAACTTTTCGGGTCGAAACCCTTCTTCAGACCTGAAGATGGGGTTCGACCCGAAACGTTGCCTATTTCCTTCGCTCCATAGATGCTGCCTCACCCGCTGAGTTTCTCCAGCATTTTTGTCTACCTTCGATTTTCCAGCATCTGCAGTTCCTTCTTGAACATTTTGACCCGAAACATCACCCATTCCTTCTCTCCAGAGATGCTGCCTGTCCCGCTGAGTTACTCCAGCATTTTGCATCTACCTTTAAAACAAATTCAGTATACATTAAAAGAAAACAGACAGATAGACAAATAATAATAGTGCAAGGTCTCAAATAATGTCCCCAAAGTCTATATAGTTTGGAGCCTTTTTGAAGGTTGTAGTGTTTAATAGCCATTTGATTGAATGGAAGAAGTTGTTCCTGAAACTGGACATTACAGTTTTCAGGCTCCTATACCTTCTTCCTGATGGCAGGAGTGAAATGAGAGCATGGCCAGGGTGTGGGTCTCTGATGATGCTGGCTGCCTTCTTGAAGCAGCGACTCTTGTCGATCCCCTCCACACACGGACACACATAATTCCACTCACCTTGACTCACTCTCATTCTCAAACTCACACTTTCTCTGGCTCCCCCAATCTCAAATCCACACTCACAGTTACACTCACTCAATCTCTCTCATTCAAGAAAAGACAGAAAGTGTTGGAGAAATTCAGTGGGTCAGGCAACATCTCTGGAGAACATTGAATTCTCCAATTTTAGGTAACCACTTACAACTTCCCCCCCCCCCCCTCCTCCCCTTTCTCCCCCACAACCCTCTTTCTCCCACCTCCCTCTCCCATCCCCTGTTCCCAACATGGATTCACACCAATTTCTCTCCTCCCCCTCCTCTCCACCTACATTCTTTCCTCTGGCTTCACATTCGCAACTCTTCATTCCTTTTGTCTCACACTTTTTTTTAAATCTCTGGCCTTTGTCCAACCATCTGCCCATCACAAAAAAGAAAACTCACCTTTGTCCACAATGACCTGCCAGCCTTTGTCCTGCCCCTTCTCTCTTCTAGCTTTCTTCCCCATCCCGCCCCCTACAATCAGTCTGAAGAAGGGTTCCGACCCAAAACGTCACCTATCCATGTTCTCCAGGAATGCTGCCTGACCTGCAGAGTTACTCCAGCACTTTGTGCCTCTTTTTTGGTAAACCAGCAGCTGCAGTTCCTTGATTCTACATCTCCAGAGAACATGGACAGGTGACGTTTTGGATTGGGATCCTTCTTCGGGGGAGAAAATTCTCATTCAAGCCTCTCACTCATTCACTCCAGCAATCCTACTCTCAATCACACTCCCTCAAACTCACACTCATTTCCCACACCTTCTCACACACATCTTCATACTTACACTCATTCACACTCATCCACTCAGATGTATTCATTCAAGTGCACTCTTTCAAATTCATTTATTCATTTGTGCTTTTGTGCACACTCTCCTACTCACACTCTCAGCCGGAGGAAGAAGCGACGCCCATGTCGGGGCGGCCCGGCCCGGGGGAGGTTCGGCGCCCATGTCGGGGCGGCCCAGCCCGAGGCTGAAGACGGCACGGTACTCACGTGAGGGTGGCTGGGACGGTGTTCTGACGGTGGTGGCCTGAGTCCTGGGTTCGGCCGCAGGCCAGCGGCTGCGTCTGCAGGACTGGTGGGCGGCAGCTTCGACCACCCCGGGCCGCGGTGTTTGAGCCGCGGGAAACATCGCCCGGGGGGTATCGCCTCAGCGCAGAGGGAGAAGAGGAGGGAAGAGACTGCAGACCTAAGACTTTTGCCTCCATCACAGTGAGGAGATGTTGGGTGGACTCACTGTGGTGGATGTTAATATGTGTTTATTGTTGTTTTATGTATGACTGTTGCAATTTCATTCAGACTTCGGTCTGAATGACAATAAAGGGCTATCTAATCTATCTACTCTCACACACTCATGCATTCACTATTTTCATAATCACATTCCCCAACTCACACTTGGAAACTCACACTCACTCATTCAAACTGACCATCTTTAACACTCTCTCACACTTTAGACTTTAGACTTTAGAGAGACAGCGCAAAAACAGGCCCTTCGGCCCACCGAGTCTGCGATCACCTCGCACACTAGCACCATCCTACACACTAGGGACAATTTACAGAAGCCAATTAACCTACAAACCTGTACGTCTTTAGAGTGTGGGAGGAAACCGGAGCACCTGGAGAAAACCCACGCGGTCACAGGGAGAACGTTCAAACTCCATGCAGACAGCACCCGTAGTCAGGATTGAACCCGGGTCTCTGGCGCTGTGAGGCAGCAACACTACCGCTGCGCCCAGATTCATTCACATTCATTCATTCACTCTCCCATTTTCACACTCACACTCTCTCATTCGTGCTCTTTCAAATTGCCACACTCTTTCACCTAACATTTTCACACTCACGTTCTCTCACTCGCTCATGATCATTCAGACTCTCTACAATTTCACTCACTGTCAGGCAACAAAAAAAAACATCATCTGGTGAGTTAATGTCATCGCACATCAGTGTTGGGCACCTCCAAGACCAAGGAGCTCATAGTGGACTTCTCCAGGAAGCAGCAGAGGAGCTTTCTCCCCCTCAGCATAAACAGGGCCCAGGTGGAGAGGGTGGAGAGCTTCAGGTACCTCGGCATCCACATCTCCCAGGACTTGACATGGTCACACCACCTCAGCAGCCTGGTAAAGAAGGCTAACCAGCGTCTTTACCATCTCAGACGGCTGAGGGACTTCAAGCTCCCCCTCAGGGTGCTCAAGAACTTCTACACCCATACTGTGGAGAGCATCCTGAGTGGGAGCATCATCACCTGGATGGGGAACACCATCAAGAGGGACCAACTGGCTCTGAGGAGGGTGGTTCGCTCAGCTGAGCGGACCATCAAAACCACCCTTCCCAACCTGCAGGACATCTACACCAAGCGCTGCAGGTCAAGAGCCAGGAGGATTATCCAGGACCACACTCACCCCAACAACAGACTGTTTTCCCTGCTGCCCTCAGGGAAACGGTACCGGCTGCTCAGGGCCAACACGGAGAGGATGAGGAGGAGTTTCTTTCCCCAAGCCATGAGACTGCTGAATGAGGACGGAGTGTCGCCGCCCCCCCCCCAGCCCCCCAACGCCCAAACCCTCCCCACCCTCCTCACCAGCGCCTCACCAGCACCTGCACCCCCGCCCAAACCCCCCGCCCAAACCCCCCGCCCCGCCCCGCCTCGCCACCATCAAACACACACACATGGGACTGAACTGGATGGAACATGCTGTCATCACAGGTGTTCCACGGCACTTGTCACTTTGCTTGTAACAGCACTACTTGTTATGTGGTATATTTATGGGGTATGTGTTATATGTAGGTATTGTTTTATGTGGGTTATGTGGTATGTGTTATATATGGGTATTGTTTATGTGGGTTATGTGTAAGGGGGGAACCATGCACAACTGGACAGGCACTTAAGCATTTCACTACTGGTTATACCTGTATAATTGAGTATGTGACCAATAAACTTGAATTGAATTGATTGACCTGAAGCCTGATTACTAGAAGCTCTCTCTAAAAGCTGCCAAGTAGAAACATTAACTAAGTATAATAATAAATAAAAGACAAATTAGTCAGTGGTGCGTGTATAGAACGAGCCGCCAGAGGAGGTAGTTGAGGCAGCGACTATTCCAATGTTTAAAAAACAGTTCGATAGGTACATGGCTAGGACAGGTTTCGAGTGATATGGGCCAAACGCGGGCAGGTGGGACTAGTGTAGCTGGGACATGTTG
This sequence comes from Malacoraja senta, assembly GCA_038087875.1. Classification (NCBI taxonomy): domain Eukaryota; kingdom Metazoa; phylum Chordata; class Chondrichthyes; order Rajiformes; family Rajidae; genus Malacoraja; species Malacoraja senta. Next base: position 45,813,458 of record CM075982.1, read on the forward strand.
GCCAGTGTGGGCAAGTTGGGCCGAAGGACCTGTTTTCATGCTGAAAAACTCTGTGACTCTAGGACTCTAGTCTCAGAGAAAGGGGTTGTGAAGGAAGTCAGTAGTGGGGGGAAAGAAAATGTTCAACAACAATATATATATGTAACTTCAGCAGATCATAATTAGATAAAGATACAGCGACAACAGAATAGATGATGTTAGTTTGGTCAAAGGCAGACATTTCAACAGTGGGAGTGGAAATGCAGAGTTTTCATTTTAGTAGAGAGTTTTAGTAAAAAAAGGACACAAATTCCTGTCTAAGGTAGACAAAAAATGCTGTAGAAACTTAGCGGGTGAGGCAGCATCTTTAGAGAGAAGGAATAGGCGGTTTCAAGTCGAGACCTCACCGCTAAGTTTCTCCCGCATTTCTCGTTTATTCCTTCTCTCCACAGATGCTGCCTCAACCGCTGAGTTTCTCCAGCATTTTTTGTCTACCATCGATTTTTCCAGCATCTGCAGTTCTTTCTTAAACAAATTCTTGTCTAAATATATTTTTACTGTTATTTTAGTACCTGCCTCAACTACTTCAGTCTGAAGAAGGGTTTCGGCCCGAAACGTTGCCCATTTCATTCGCTTCATAGATGCTGCCGCACCCGCTGAGTTTCTCCAGCATTTTTGTCTACCTTCGATTTTCCAGCATCTGCAGTTCCTTCTTACACATTTCAACTACTTCTCTGTCAGCTCGTTCCATATATCCACCACCCTCTGTGTGAAAACGTTGCCTCTCAGGTTTCTATTAAATCTTTCCCCTCGCACCTGACACCTATGTTCTCTGGCTCTTGGTTCCCCTAATCTAGGGTGAGAGACTTGAGTAAATGCTATGCTCAGTGTATCTCCTGCCCTTCAACTTACCGGGTCCTTCACCAGTGCTTATCTTGCTATGCCATGAAATAAAAGGCTGTAACTTATAATCAATAATACATGTTTTATTGAGGGTGTTTTGCACATCAGAGGACCTGGCGCTTAACCTGCATGACAAAACTCACACACTCAGCTGTCATGCCAGCAAGTTGGTGCTGTTCACTGATCATCTCCTTCAGTGGCATTTATAGAAACATAGAAACATAGAAATTAGGTGCAGGAGTAGGCCATTCGGCCCTTCGATATGATCAATATGATCATGGCTGATCATCCAACTCAGTATCCCGTACCTGCCTTCTCTCCATACCCTCCGATCCCTTTAGCCACAAGGGCCACATCTAACTCCCTCTTAAATATAGCCAATGATTATCAGTTCTCTTGAGAAAAACAAGCTTAGCATCGCTGCTTTATCTGAATATTGTCCTGTCCACTGCAGACACATTATCCCCTCCCGTTCTCACCCCCTCCTTTCTGCTTTCTGCTCTCATCCTCCTCTCCTTCCCACTTCTCTCTCCTTGATTCCCTCCTCCTCACCTACTTCCCTATTCCCCATCTTGCCAAATTACCTGTTTGGTGATATTGGGCAGGACATTAGAAATAACTGAAACAGAAACTGGGTGGCACAGTGGCGCAGCGGTATAGTTTCTGCCTTACGACATCGAGGACACGGGGTCGATTCTGACTACGGGTGCTGTCTGTACAGAATTTGTATGTTGTTCCTATGACCATGTGGGTTTTGTCCAAGTGCTCCGGTTTCCTCCAACACTCCAAAGATTGTACAAGCTGCTTGGCTTCTGTAAATTGTCCCTAGTGTGTAGGATAGAACTAGTGTCCTGGTTGTGGTTGCTGGTCATTGGTGGGCCAAAGAGCCTGTTTTCACACTGTGTCTCCATAAACTAAACTAAACTAAATGTCTGGACACACTCAGCAGGTCAGTCAGTATCCATGGAGAGAGAAACGGAATTAACGTTTAAGGGTGATGACCTAGGACTAAAGAAGGGTCCCAACTTCAAGCACCTTTTATCCATGTTCTCGAGAGATGCTGCCTGACCCGCTGAGTTACTCCGGCACTTTGTGTCCTCTTTTGTAAACTCGCAGTTCCTTGTGTCTCGACCTTTCACCAAAACCAGAATATAGAACATAGAACACAGGAAACGGGCCCTTTGGACCACAATGTTTGTGCTGAACAGGATGCCAAGTTAAACTGATCCTATCTGCCTATACATGATCCATATCCCTCTATTCCCTGCACATCCATGTGCCCATCTAAGGGCCTCTTAAACGTCACTATCTGCCTCCACCACCGCCCCTGGCAATGCGTTGCAGGCCCCCACCACTCACTGTGTAAAAATCTTGCCTCGCACATGTCTATTAAACCTTCCCCCTCTCACTTTATTGCTGTGCCCTCTAATGTTGGATATTTCCACCCTGCGAAAAAGGATCTGACTGTCTACCCTATCTATGCCTCTGATAATTTTATAAACTTTTATCGTCTCCCCTCAAGCTCTGATGTTCCAGAGAAAATGTGTGAGCTATGTAATAAAAGCCTTGCTATTCTCTGAAGTTATCCCATGGGACTCATAAGCATTCTCCTTGGCTTTGCCGTGTCCTTGTTATGAAGCTCCCTGAACCAACAAACCCTCAATAACGTCAAATTCCTGGGCGTGCATATATCAGAAGATCTTTCCTGGACCCAGCACACCGATGCAACTGTAAAGAAGGCACATCAGCGACTCTACTTCCTGAGAAGATTACGGAGATTCGGCATGTCGAAGAGGATTCTCCTAAACTTCTACAGGTGCACGGTAGGGAGCATTCTGACTGGTTGCATCGTGGCCTGGTTCGGCAACTTGAACGTCCAGGAGCGAAAAAGACTACAAAAAGTTGTGACCACTGCCCAGTCCATCACTGGCTTTGACCTCCTCACCGTCAAAGAGATCTATCGTAGTCGCTGCCTCAAAAAGGCAGCCAAAATCATCAAAGACGCACACCATCCTGGCCACACACTTATCTCACCACTGCCATCAGGAAGAAGGTACAGGAGCCTGAAGACTGTAACATCCAGGTTCAGGAATAGCTGCTTCCCCACAGCCATCAGGCTATTAAACACAACAAATAAGCTATGAGCTCTGAACTGCAAATGACTATATTATTATTTGTTATTTGCACTATATTTGTTATTTATTGACTCTTGACTCAGTCTGGTGCTTAACCTGAGAGTGGCATCCCTGACACTACAGCACTCCCTCGGGACTGGAGAGGACAATGAACTCGAGTCTTCAAAAAGGGACTCAAACACACAAACATCTGAGGCACAGGAGAGAATGTTACTTGGTGGTACACCACTGTTAGGTTACCAATTTGGGTTGGACATATTCCAGATGAATTTTACTTTGAGTATTGGCTCAACTAATATTTCCATGAGATGGCACAAATTTCTTTACGTCTTTTTGGGGGAATAACGGCCTATATATAGATATATATAGATATATATAGATATAAATAGATATACTGAACTTTTGTTTTGTATTATGGTGTTTGCAGAGTATTATGTCTACATATCTGTTGTGCTGCTGCAAGTAAGAATTTCATTGTTCCGTTTCGGGACATGACAATACACTCTTGACTTGACTTGGTGCCTCTGTGACTTGTGTGATGGCTTAAAAATACGTGAGAGTCCAGGAGACTAATCTATAATTGTTGGAATCCCCAGGGCTATCCTAGAAGATTAGTGATCCTGGCAACAATGTTTATGTTGGTAAAATAACTTTTCAATTGCATAACTTTAATCTAACTCTTAATAAAGTTAGTTTTTTTCAATAGCTGTTTTGCTATAATATGAACATTGTTTTCAATGTTATGGTATCAAGGGAGAAGAGTCAAGAGTGTTTTATTGTCGTTAATTACCGAAATGGAACAATGAAATTCTTACTTGGGGTTGCAGCATGAATAAGAACAACAAATCCAATCAACCCAGTGATTTAACGATTATGGATTTGTATCTACATTACTCATCATTCTGATATGTATATGCCTTTCACATTGGCCTGCCTTGCAAAGAGTGACTTACAACTAGGAATGCCTCTAATGTTATTGCAATGGCAGAGCAATCGGCTTACCAATCACCCATTTAGCCGCACCAACGGAGGTCACGGCCTCAGGGGGGCGAAGATACCGGCCCGCAAAGTTGGCATCGGTCGTTGGCTATGGGAACAGATCTGCCGCCTCTAGCCAGGCCGGAGTTCCGGAGCCATGGCCACAGGGGGCAAATCCAACCTGCTGATCGGCTGCAGAAGTCCCCCAATCGGGTCGAAATCAGTCCTGATTAAAAGAGGTGTCGGACCACAAGGTGCCAGAAAATTGGTTGTGGAGCAGTACTCACAAAAGATAGACACAAAATGCTGGAGTAACTCAATGGGATAGAAGGAATGGGTTACTCCAGCATTTTGTGTCTATCTTCGGTATAACCGAGCATCTGCATTTCCTTCCTACACACAACCTGTACTCACCACCCTTAGCGTGAAAGCATTGCCCCATCAGGTCCTCTTTAAATGTTTCCCCTCTCACCATAACCCTATGCCCTCCAGTTTTGACGTCTCCTATTCTGGGGAAGGACTGTCCATTCATCCTACCTATATCCCTGACACTCATCCTGACTCGGACTGAGGGGAGTGACATGAAGCGAGAGGTTTCAGAGGGACAGTCGGTGGAGGGAGACGGGATGAGGATGATTTCTCCACAGACCCAGTACACTAGGGAGAATGACCCAGCTTGTCCATCTCACTGTATTAAGGTCCTCCATCTCTGGTGCCATTTTAATGGTTGCATTAACCGAGAGATGGAAAACACTGTTCAGATTGCAGAGTAGGACCTTTCACTTAATGTTCATAAGTTCGAAGAGCACAATTTGGCCTTTCGGCCCATTAAGTCTACTCCACAATTCAATCATGGCTGATCTATCTCCCCCTCTCAACCCCCTTCTCATGCCTTCTCCCCATAACCCCTGACACCCTTACAAATCAAGAATCTGTAGGAAGGAACTGCAGATGCTGGTTTAAACCGAAGATAGACACAAAAAGCTGGAGTAACTCAGCGGGACAGGCAGCATCTCTGGAGAGAAGGAATGGGTGACGTTTCGGGTCGAGACTGAAGAAGGGTGTCACCCATTCCTTCTCTCCAGAGATGCTGCCTGTCTCGCTGAGTTACTCCAGCTTTTTGTGTCTATCTCCATTCAAGAATTTGTCAATCTCCTCCTTAAAAAAATATCTATTGGCCTCCATAGCCGTCTGTGGCAACAAATTCCACAGATTCACCACCCTCTGGCTAAAGAAATTCCTCCTCATCTCCTTTCTACAGATGAGCCCTTTTATTCTGAGTCTATGGCCTCAAATCATTAACTCGTTCATTGCAAACAGCGTGAACTGCACTCACCCATCCAGGAAGAACCCTAATATTATATTCCATTTACACAGTGGTATGCTGCAGGCAGGATTGGAGTGTGTTTCTATTCTATCAGACGCTTGATTGAAGTTTAATATGTAAAACAACAGAAAATTATGCAAAATAAAGAAATATGGTTCAAATTCAATAAAGACTGAATGATTAATTACACTGATTTGGAGAAGCCTTCAGAGCATTTTATGATATAATTAGCATTTTTAATTATTTAATATATTACCTACAATGCAAAACTCTGAACACATCAAAAGTGTTCCCTGGAATGCTAATTTCCTCTCAGAGTTTAATGCCCATTTTAATGACACAAGGGAGAAGTTTCCAATACTCATAATTAATGTCATACGTTTAGAGTCACACAATTAAAAGCATTTTCCAGCTTATGCCAAACGTTTCATTTTTATGGTAAGGGTGCAGATAATCTTTATTATAATAAATGTGTTCGACAACAATCATAATTCATACCACAAGGATTTTTACAAACTATCAATTGAAACAAACTTCCATCATTTTACTCCACTATTATGAAGCTGTAATTATCACAAACTTGGTTACATATCCATTGTTGTTTCAAACATTGTTAACAAACTGTAATTGAACCCCGTTTAGACTTTAGACTTTTACCTTAGACTTTAGATTTTGTAGATACTACGCAGAAACAGGCCCTTCGGCCCACTGGGTCTGCGCCGACCAGCAATCTCCCTGTACACTAGTTCTATCCTACACTCTAGGGTCAATTTATCAAAGCCAATTAACTGACAAACCAGCACGTCTTTGGAGTGTGGGAGGAAACCGGAGAAAAGCCAAATGGTCACGGTGAGAACATACAAACTCCATACAGACTGCACCCGTAGTCAGGTTGGAACCCGGTTCTCTGGCGCTGTGAGGCAGCAACTCTACCGCTGCACTACTGTGCCATTCACACAGTCGTTTGCCTTCCAGCCAACGAAAAGACTATACATGATTACAATCAAGCTGTCCACACTGTACGGGCGCAGGATAAAGGGAATAATGTCTAATGCAAAATAAAGGCCAGTAAAGTAACATTTCAGTGAAGAACAGCGGTGTATCGAATATTTAACCATTGAAAATCAAAAGCTACATTTATTGGAAATCTAAAATTGTAAATAGCCAAAGAATACAATCTAAAGTTCAAGATCATCTTTAATCAGTATTCATATTATAGCGGTACAGCAGGTTGTTAGTTGTTAGAACATCGTGACCGCTTCCAAGACTGACCAGTGTAGGAAGTGGGTGTTAGTATGAATCGTACAGTAAGGTGGGGTTAGTGATGCTATTCTACTATGATTGGTTCTCATGCATAAACCAATCTACAAAAATAAAAACAGAAAATGCTGGAAACACACACAGGTCAAGCAGCATCTATAGCCAGAGAAACAATGTCAATGTTTCAGAATAATAGACAATAGACAATAGGTGCAGGAGTAGGCCATTTGGCCCTTCGAGCCAGCATCGCCATTCAATGTGATCATGGCTGATCATCCCCAATCAGTACCCCGTTCCTGCTTTCTCCCCATATCCCCTGACTCCTCTATTTTTAAGAGCCCTATCTAGCTCTCTCTTGAAAGCATCCAGAGAACCTGCCTCCACTGCCCTCTGAGGTCAGTTAATAGATTAATAATGAAGGTCAGTTGATAGGTCTTCGATCTGAAATATTAACTCTGTTCTCTTTCTATAAATGCTGTCCAACGTGCTGTTATTATTACTTAATCCTTCGTTTTACATTTAAAAATCAGATTATTTGGTCATAATTACATCGCTATTTGAGGGAGCTTGCTGTGCATAATTTGACCTCCATGTTTCCAGCTTTCAAAGAGTGAAAACATTTGAAAAATTCCAGGGTATTTTATAGGGACATTTTAGTTTAATTTAGACATACAGCACGGAAACAAACCCTTTGGCCCACCAAGTCTGCGCCAACCAGCAATCCCCGCACGCTTACACTATCCCACACACACTAGGAACAATTTACAATAATACCAAGTCAATTAACCTGCAAACCTGTATGTCTTTAGAGTGTGGGAGGAAACCGGAGCTCCCGGAAAAAGCCCATGCAGGTCACGGGGAGAACGTACAAACTCCGTACAGAATAGCAGCCGTAGTCAGGTTCGAACTCGAGGCTCTGGCGCTGTACGGCAGCCACTCCACCGCTGTGCCACCATGCCACCCATCATTCGCATTACTAGATGGAAAATTGGTACTGGTCCACATAAGGAGATGTGAGACACCAAGAGGTTTCAAGGAGTGTCTTGAATGAGGAGAGAGGGGAAAGAAAGGTTGAAAAGAGGCTGGAAGCTCGGAGATACCCTGGGGAAGGGCTGGGGGAGTGTACATGGAGATGGCCTGAGAGAACCACAAATGGATTTACTTCCTCCACTTGTCTCTACTTCCTCAGAAAGATTGGAAAGTTCAGCATGTCCCCAACAACTCTCACCAACTAAAACAGCTGCACCATAGAAAGCCTGTTATCGGGATGCAGCTTAGTTTGGAAACAGCTCCATCCACGATCGTAGGGAATTGCAGAGAATTGCGGACGCAGCCCAGACCATCACACAAGTCAACCTCCCTTCCATGGATCCATTTACACCTCAGTCTGCCTCAGTAAGGCCACCAGCATAATCAAGGATGAGTCGCACCTGGCCACTCCCTCTTTTCCTCTCTTCCATCGGGCAAGAGGTATAGAAGTGTGAATACACACACCTCCAGATTCAGGGACAATTTCTTCCCAGCTGTTATCAGACAACTGAAACATCCTACCAACATCTAGAGAGCAGTCCTGAGCTACTATCTACCTCATTTGAGACCCTCGGACTATTTTTGATCGGACTTTACAAGACTTTATCTTGCACTAAACATTATTCACGTGATCCCCATTATCATGGATCTGTACCCTGTGGATGGCCCCATTGTAATCATGTGTTGTCTTTCCGCTGACTGGTTAGCACGCAACAAAAGCTTTACAATGTACCTCGGTACTCGTGACGATAAACTAAACTTATTTGAGAGCAAGGAGAAGAATTTCCGAATGCAGGTATCACTGGAACAGGAGCCAAAGTAGGTCGACAATGCAATATCTGCCTTCCCTTCTTCTCCCGGCCTATAGAACATGGCCGCCAGGAGCTTACATTTGGGCAATAATTAGTGATGGATTCTTCCAGACCCATGAGGGTTATTCCGATGGTCTCCATTCCCAGTAAACCTTTTCATAATTAGGACTATGCACACAGCAGTAACCACAGGCCTGAATTATTAATCACCCTTTTCTTCATTAACAAATCAGAGTAATTCTCTGGGGTAAACCGTGAGGACAAGCTGCGATAATTAAGTGGCATGAACAGAAACAATGTCAGGACACTTTAAATATTTATTAAATATAATAATAAACACAGCATGTGACACCACATAAAATAATGAGAGTGCACTCACACCAGTTTGGGAGAGTCCAGCAAGCAGAGTTTAATTTGTTCTGGAATATAAATAATGCAAACTGCAAAAGGAGAGATTTCAATTTCAATCCGATTGGTATATTCAGGATGTAAGATAAATAGACAACCAGAATAACATGGAGCCTCTGCTGACTAAAGATTCATACAGCGAGTCAAGATGCACAAACTAGTCTTTACAGGGGCATTCACTCGTTGAGCTACCTGCCTCTCTGCAGCTCTTCATGTAGATTCACAGCTTCTTGAAGACCGAGGGGAGGGAGACATTAAATGTGTTGGTTTACAATCAGATTCCAGCCACTTGCTCCCAGTTTTTCATTTTCATAAGAGGGCGGCGCAGTGGTAGAGTTGCTGCCTCACAGCGCCCAGAAACCCGGGTTCCATCCTGACCACAGTTGCTGTTTGTATGGGGTTTGCACATTCTCTCTGTGTGACCGCGTGGGTTTTCTCCGGGTGCTCTGGTTTCCTCCCACATTCCAAAGACGTACAGGTTTGTAGGTTAATTGGCTCCAGTAAATTGCCCTGGTGTGTAGGATGCAAAAGTGGGATAACATAGAACAAGTGTAAGGATGATCGTTGGTCGGCATGGACTCGGTGGGCCGAATGGCCTGTTTCAATACTGTATCTCTAAGCTAAACTAAACTACAATGAAATAGGTCGGAGGAGTTCTACTTCAGTGCTGGGTGATAGGTGGAAACACGGGGCAGCACAGTGGAGCAGCGGTAGAGTTGCTGCCTTACAGCGCCAGAGACCCGGGTTCGATCCTGATTATGGGTGCTGTCTGTACGGAGTTTGCATGGTCTCCCTGGTTTCTCCAGGTACTCTGGTTTCCTCCCGCATCCCAAAGATGCACAAGTTTGTAGGTTAATTGGCTTCTGAAAATTGTCCGTAGCGAGTAGGATTGAACTAGTATATGGCGGGTCATTGCCGATCGGCATGGACTCGGTGGGCCAAAGGGCTGTATGTCTAAAAGATAAGGAGGAAAACATTAGACCGATGGAATCAGGTGGGGAGCAGAGAGAGTGAAAGTAGAGACAAAGGCGAAAAGGCGATGCATGCAACCAGAAAAGGGGCGGGGGGGGGGGGGGGGGTGGACAGGTTGACCGAAATGTGGGAGAAGGCTGAGGGCGTTTAGAGACCGTAACACCCAGAGAAAATCCACATGATCACACGGAGAATGTACAAAGTCTGTACAGACAGCAACTGTATTGAGGAATGAACCCGGGTCTCTTGCGCTGTGAGGCAGCAATTGCATCGCTGTGCCATGGTGCCGCCCTGTTTACATGAACTTGGAAGAGCAGTTGGTGTCTCAGTTTTAATGTCAGTCGGAAAGGCAAGACCTTTGACTGTGATGACTCTGTCAGCACTACGCTGTGGTATCAGCCTAGATTTTCATACTCAACTCTCAAGAATGGGACTTAAACCCATCTCCTGCTGCATCAGAGACAAGAAAATCACCGACTGAGCTGTTCAGGTAAGAACTTTCTTCAAAGATAAACACAAAGTGCCGGAGTCACTCAGCGGATCAGGCAGCTTCTCTGGAGAAAAATAATAGGTGACGTTTCGGGTCGGCTCCCGAAGTCGGTCACTAACCAAGGGACCACGAGCTCCACGATGTTACGTCTGCAGGCTCACGCGGTTGGAGCTCTCGAAGTCGATCCCCAGCTAAGGGATCGACAGATCCACAATGTTAGACCGCAGTGCGGACGGAGATACGATACGGGAAAGTCGCATCTCCGTCGGGGAAAGAGATTAAAAAATAACCCCCCCCCCCCCCATCCTCCACATAATACAAAACTAAAGATACACTAAAACAATTATTCCTAGAACTTACTGGAGGTTATAATAACCCTGTCAGATTTGCAAACTACCAGATTAAAAAGAAAACGAATGCACAGCTGGGATTTTGGATAATTTGTGTAAATGAGCAGATGGGAGATAACATTTAATATTGATAAATATAAACTGCCATACAATGGTCGTTAACGTGTATGCTATCTGAACAAAATGAGTCACAGAACCAGTGCAAGACTCTGGCAAAACTCAATGGGAGGCACGGTGGTGCAACAGCAGAGAGCATCAGAGACCCGGGTTCAATCCTGACTAACGGTGCTGTCTGTACGAAGTTTGTACCTTCTCCCTGTGACCACGTGGGTTTTCTCCGGGTGCTCCGGTTTCTCCCCACACTCCAAAGCTGTGCAGGTTTGTAGGTTAGTTGGCTTCGGTAAAAATTGTAGATTGTCCCTTCTGTGTAGGATAGTGCTAGTGTACAGTGTGATCACTGGCCGGAGCGGACTCGGTGGGCCGAAGAACCTGTTTCCCACTGTGTCTCCAAAGTCTAAAGTCTAAAAGGTGATGGTACTTTGTCAAGAGTACTTGTGAGTCCGTGTTTAGAATATAGTGTCGACCTCTGATCATTGGCTTGGTAAATGTAAACATTGTTCCTAGTGTGTGTAGAGTAGTGTTAGTGAGCAGGGATCGCTGGTCGGCGCGGACACGGTAGGCCGAAGGGGCTGTTTCCGCACTGTACCTCTAAACTAAATGTGCAGGACAACATTTTTACCCAGAGGGTAGTGAGTGACTGGAACCTGCTGGCGGTGATGGTAGAGGCAGATACAATAGTGGTATTTTAGAGACTTTTGGATAGACACATGGATATACAGAGAATGGAGGGATATGGATTATGTGCAGGCAGGTAAGAGTTGGTCTTGGCCTCATGTGTAAAACAGACCTTGTGGGCCGAAGGGCTTGTTCCTGTTCTATACAGTTCTATTTTCCTTGTTCTCTGTTGGAACACAAGTCAATGTTTCCGTTCAGTAAACATTCATCAACGTTGCGGTAACTAGCCTAGAACATTGCCCAGAATCTGTTGATAAATACCAGCAGTACCTGTGCAAATCTCAACAAGCTCGCGGTTTGGGAGCGCACAAATGGAAACACTGAAGTTCCGAATTTGCTGCCAGATTCGGACGTTGTGGGCGGAAGGGCCTGTTCCTGCGCTGTACTGTTCTATGTTCCTCCTGACAACATGTTGCTCTACACCACTGTGCCGCCCTAAAAACCCCTCCAAATTCATTCTGTACTGGTACTACCGCTGACCGGTTAGCAAGCAGCAAAGGTTTTTCACTGTACTTCTGCACATGTGACAATAAACTAAACTAAACTAAAACTAAACTAATCCAAACCATGATTCACTTTACTCTCCCTGCCTTGGAGTCTAAACTAATAGTTCCTTTCATCTACATTTGTATTCTTTACATAAAAGTGCCATTTTCAGCTGCTTCCAATTTTGGGGCAATTTGTAGCACAAGGTACTCTCGTGATGTTACTCAACAATCCACTAATCTCCTCCTGACCCTTCCTTGGATCAAAGCCAGTCGCTTTCACTCTGGAAAACTAGCCCTGTCCTCCAAGATATTGATTCCCTCAAGAAAAAAGTTAAAAGAATTCCATCTTTATAACATCAGGAGGAAATGATTAAGTCAAAAATATATTCAGTAATATTAAGTAGGTTTTTTAATGTAATTCTCCAACATTACGTTAAAAACGTGGCAGGTCAGACAGATCAAAATATAAACCGATGAGAATTAAATGCAGAACAGATGCAAGAAGGAACATCTTAACTGGAAAGGTAATTAAATTCCAGGATAACATACCGTGCAAAGTATACTCGTTACAGTCAAGATGGGTCAGAAATTCAATTCCGCTTAGAAAAGCAGAGAGAAACGTGTGCCGGGGGCAGAATCCAGATGACTGGGATCGACAAGGGCAGTGTAGTTTTGTTTTAGTTTAGTTTAGTTTATTGCCACCTACACGGTGGCACAATGAACAGCTTTTTGTTGCGTGCTAACCAGCCAGTGGAAAGACTGTACATAATTACAATCGAGCCGTCCACAGTGTGCAGACACATGATTGGTGCAATAACGTTTGGTGCCACACAAAGTCCAGTAAAGTCCGGTTAAAGCTAGTCCGCGGGTCTCCAATGAGGTAGATAGTAGCTCAGGACCGCTCTTTCGTTGTTGGTAGGATGATTCAGTTCCCTGATAACAACTGGGAATAAACTATCCCTGAATCTGGAGGTGTGCGTTTTCACACTTCTGTATCTCCTGCCTGATGGAGAGCGGAGAAGAGGGTGAGTGACCGGGTGAGACTGGTCACTGATTATGCTGATGGACTAGCCAAGGCAGCGGGAAGTGTAGATTGGGACAATGGGAGCGAGGTTGGTTTGTGTGATGGTCTGGGCTGTGTCCACAAGTCTCCGCAATTTCCTGCAGTCTTGGATGGAGCTGTTCCTAAACCATGCTATGATGCATCCCAATAAAATGCTTACTACGGCGCGTCTGTAGAGGTTGGTGAGAGTTGTTGGGGGCATGCCGAACTTTCTAAGCCTTTTACGGAAGTAGAGGCGTTGGTGTGCTTTCTTGGCCATTGCTTCAATATGGCTGTAGAGAGATAGGCTGCATAGGTGACAAAATGCAGTGAGGCTGCAGATTGCAATGGTGCACAGGACAACGGATGCAAAGGGCAATGCATGCGGGAAAAATGTGTTCTTTGATTTTTTTTTGCAGGCAAACAGTTGGTGAGGCATTGCTGCAGGAAGCAGAGGGTGCTAGGGTAGGCCATTAGTGGAAACGAGTGCTTAGGATAAGATAGGTTACTTTGTGAGTTAGAAGAGATAGGAGTTGGCCCTTCATTTAGGTGGCGCAGTGGTGTAGCGGTAGAGTTGCTGCCTTACAGCGCCAGAGATCCGGGTTCAATCCTGACTATGGGTGCTGTCTGTGCGGTGTTTGTACACTCTCTCTATTACCGCTCGTGTTTTTTTCTGGGTGCTCCAGTTTCCTCCCACACCCCCAAAGATGTACAGGTTTGCAGGTTAATTGGCTTTGTAAAAAATTGTAGATAGTCCCCAGTCTGAAGGAGGGTTCCGACCCGAAACTTCATCGATTTTCTTTCTCCCGAGATGTTGCCGGATCCACTGAGTTATTCCAGCGTTTCGTGCCATATTTGAGGTCTTGGTCCTCAAATGGTCTTTTCATCAGGCTGCTACGGAAACAGTGGTGGAATTGGAGATACGGAAAGTGATCCATGTTTTTATGGTTCTACCCTAGATCATGATTGCTGGCTGATGAGTTGGGGTGGGAGATTGCAACCTTCACGTGGTCCGCCCTGTTTTGACAAATGCAATCAACCTGGTGTGCACAATCAAATAAAATCAAAAAGATCACACAACTTTAGGCTGTGCATGACATATGCAAGAAGAAGAAGATGTAGGTAGGGTTGTTACATGGCAGGATAAGGTTTGTAAAGAACATTTTCCTTGTGTGTTTAATATAAAGGTCCATTCCCGTCTATGCTTCAATGAAAACGTTTATGATGCCTTGAAGCTTGTTCTCCCTCTGTGTACTCCCTCTGTCAGCAGTTCACAGACAGCTTGGTGACCCAAACTGTAGAAGGCTCCCAAACTGAAATGACATCTATCCATGTACTTCAGAGATGTTGCCTGACCCGCTAAGTTACACCAGCACTCCTATATCTTTTTTTAAATAGTAACGGCAGTATGTTTACAGTCTCTGCTTTCCACTGAAGTCCATCTGAGGTACCATCTATAAAGAGAGTTGTAATGAACTTTAGACTGAAGACTGTGGAGATACAGCATGGAAACAGGCCGTTCAACCCGTCGAGTCCGTGCCGGCCAACAACCCCCGTACACTAGTTCTATCCTACACACTCGGGACAATTTACAATTTTACCTAAGCCAATTAACCTACGAACCTACACGTCTTTGGAGTGTGGGAGGAAACTGGAACACCCGGAGAAAACCCACATGGTCACAGGGAGAACGTACAAATTCTGTACAGACAGCACCCAAAGTAAGGATCGAACCCGGGTCTCTGGCGCTGTAGGGCAGCAACTCTACCGCTGCGCCACTGTGCTGCCCAAAGCTTGCATGCTATTCTAGTAAATATCGATGACTATATTGATTGAAGGGTGGACAATCAATGGAAGCAATAGATTAAGTGAACATCGGTCCCACCTAAAGACGACTGTCCTTCACTTTTCATCTCAAAGATATTTCTTTAAGCCTCGATTCTGGGGTATCTACAGATTACCTGTCCATGAAGGACCGTTGCAGCTATATTACAAACCCCTGTGTCACATACACCAGTCACTTTATTTCAGGGCACCAAGCTGGTCTGCTGAGAACCTTTCACACCCAGTCCAGCAGTAACAAGAAACTTATCAAACATACTTAATTTGCTGGATTTTTCACTGACAAGTGGCACTCAGTTCCACAACATCTTCACCACCTCAGGCAATGTTGAACTCACTACCATGTTGCAATATTTGTACCACAATTTTTTTTTAGCTAGCATGGAAACAGACTCTTCTGCCCTCCGAGTCCATGTTGACCATCGATCATCTGTTCACACTAGTTCCATGTTATCCTACTCCCTGCACACTCAGGACAATTTACTGAGGGCCATTTACCAAGATTGATATTTTCTGCCTACCCATAATCCACACCCCTCTATTCCCTGCATTTCCATGTGCCTATCTATAAGCCTCTTAAACGTTGCTATCATCCCTGCCATCTCCACCACTCCTGGCAATGTTTTCCAGGCTGCCACCACCTACCATGCAAAGAACATGCCACACACATGTCCATTAAACTTTCACCATCTCAGCCTGTAGCTACATCCTATAGTGTTGGCCACTTCCACTCTGGGAAAATGGTTCTGACTGCCTACCCTTTCTATGCTTCTCATAATTTTATATACTTCTTTCAAGTCTTCCCTCAACCTCCGACATTCCAGAGACAACAATCTATGTCTCTCCAACCTCTCCCTGTAGCTGAAATCCTCTATTCCAGGCAGAATTCTGGTAAACCCGATACACTAGGGGTAATTGACAGAAACCAATTAGCCTACAAACCCGCATATCTTTGGGATGTGGGAGGAAACCGGAGCCCTCGGTGGAAACCCATATGGTCACAGGGAGTACGTGGAAACTCCACACAGACAGAGCGTGAGGTTAGGATTGAACGCAGTCTCTGGTGCTGTGAGGCAGCAGCTCTACCAGCTGCGCCACTGTGCCAATATTCACTCTGGCAATAAACCAGGAAGAGTTTTACAGCATTGGACTCCTTAAACTCAATCTGTTGTCAATTCCCTGAGCCAGGAGATGTACCTAATCCTGTCCGCAGTGTGGAAAACCACTGTTCATTTGGGAAAAACAGTCCCCTTCCAGTAATCAACAGCCCTGGGTTTATGTTCCAAAAAGCCATTTGCCAGGTTGCTTCTCTCAAATACATTTTCTTTTCGCTGTTTTACACTTTAATTTACATCAGTTACCTGCTTTACTCTGATCCGCTCAACTAACTCTAGTGAGAACTTGGGAATAATCTGACAGAGAATGCCTTCGGGTGTTGAATCATAACACCCTTGCTGCAATCTGGAGGCACTGGCTGTAAATGGAATCTGCTGCCTTGGCTGGAACTGGTCCAGGAACATAATTTACAGCCTCAACATTGCCGCACAGTCAGAGGTACCTGGTAGCACAGAGTCAGTGGCATCTTCTTCTTCTTGCGTATGGCGTGCACAGCCTAAAGTTGTAAGACAACTTGTTCTGTTTGATCTTCTGTTTTGTGCACACCAGGTTGATTGCATTTGTCAAAACAGGGTGGACCATGTGAAGGTTGCAATCTGCCACCCCAAGTCAGTGGCATTAACAGGTCTAAATACTGAAAGGAACTGCAGATGTTGGTTTATAACGAAGATAGACACAAAGTCCTGGAGTAACTCAGCAGGTCAGGCAGCATCTCTCGAGAGAAAGGATGGGTGACATTTTGGGTCGGGAATGAAACAGGCCCTTCTGCCCACCGAATCTATACCAATCGTCAATCACTCATTTACGCCAATGCCACCAATCTCCTATAGAGGGAGACAATCTGTGTGTAGCACAGTGGCGCAGATGGTAGAGCTGCTGACTCACAACTCCAGGGACCCGGGTTCAATCCTGACCTCGGGTGCTGCCTGTGTAGAATTTGCATGTTCTCCCTGTGACCGCGTGGGTTTCCTCAGGGTGCTCTGGTTTCCTCCCACATCCTAAAGATGTGCGGGTTTGTAGGTTAATTGGCCTCTATAAATTGCTCCTCGTGGGTAAGGTGTATGCAAAAGTGCGATAACATTGAACGAGTGTGAATGGGTGATCGAAGGTCAGCGTGGACTCAGTGGGCCGAATGGCCTGTTTCCATGTTGTATCTCTAAACTCTAAACTACTTTAATCCCTTTTCAATTACCCCACATTTCTACTAACTCACTTTAAACAGGTTTAAGCTGAGAGGAGAGGAAAGTTTAGCAGGAATCTGAGGGGTAATTTATTTTAAAGGTAGATGAAACAAGCTGATGGAGGAGGTAGTTGAGGCAGGTACTATTGCAACATTTAAAACAAATGTTGACAGGTACGTGGATAGGATAGGTTTTGAGGAATATGAGCCAAGGGCAGGCAGGTGGGATTAGTTTAGATGGAGCATGTTGGTCAGAGTGGTCGTTGGACCAAAGGGCCTGTTTCCACGCTGAGCGACTCCCCCTACCACTCTCCTACACACCAGCAATTCACAGTGGCCTATTAACTGACTTATTTTTGGGATGTGGGAGGAAACTGGAGCTCCTGGAGTAAACCGACCCAGTCACAGGAAGAACGCGCAAACTCCACAAAGACAGCAGCGGAGGTCAGGATTGAACCCGAGTCACTGGAGCTGTGAGGCAGTCGTTTTCATAACTGCTTCACTCTGCACCACAGTGGCGATAAGGAACAGGCAAACATGTTGTCCTTACCAGTGATACCCACATTGCATGAAGGCTTATGAAGCTAGGAAACTCAAGCTAATGCCCAGTGAAAGCTGGATAACTTGTTCAGCCACCCTTCCATCTTCGTGCACTCTCTGATTTTGCAAGTTTTCAGCATTAGCCTGGAATTCACAGTTGTGACATAGGAACATAGAAAAATACGTGCAGGAGTAAGCCATTCGGCCCTTCGAGCCAGCACTGCCATTCAATATGATCATGGCTGATCATCTAAAATCTTTTTACCCATATCCCTTGATTCCTTTAGCCTTAAGAGCTAAATCTAATGATGGTGAAACTGCCAAAGTCAGCCACCATTCATTCCATCTTGAAACCGATCCCATTTATAGAGTCATAGAGTCACTGAGTCATACAGCACTGAAACAGGCCCTTCGGCCCAACTCGTCCAGACTCCCCATTTCAGCTCATCCCATTTACCCATGTTTGGCCCATATCCCTCCACTTTTCCTATCCATGTGCCTCTCCAAATGTCTTTTAAATTATGCTTTAAAGGTTCCCGGGGAACCATGTAAGGATTCCTTTTATTGACTATAGCTCAGCTTTTAATACGATCATCCCTGATATACTAGTCAACAAGCTGTCGGACTTAGACTTCCCCCCTCTCACCTGCTCCTGGATAAAGGACTTTCTTATAACCGCCCACAAACAGTCAAAATGGGCCCCCACTGCTCCTCCACCCTCACACTCAACACTGGTTCTCCACAGGGCTGTGTGCTGAGTCCACTCATCTACGCTCTGTACACTTATGATTACACTCCCATCCACTCCACAAACTCCATTATTAAATTTGCGGATGACACCACGGTGGTCGGACTCATATCAGGAGGAGAAGAGGCAGCGTACAGAGATGAGGTCCTGAAGCTGTCAGAGTGGTGTTCTGCGAATAACCTGCACTCAACATCAGCAAAACAAAGGAATGGTTATCGACTACAGAAGGCACAGAGCGGACCCTGGCCCCGCTCTACATCAACGGGGACTGTGTCGAGAGAGTTTCCACCTTCAAATTCCTGGGAACGCACATCGCGGAGGACCTCACCTGGTCTGCCAACACTTCAGCGGTTGTTAAAAAGACCCAGCAGCGATTGCACTTCCTGAGAGTGCTAAGGAACAACAGTCTAGAGGAGAAGCTGCTGGTGGCCTTCTACCGCTCCACCATCGAGAGTGTGCTGGCATATTGTATCACGGTGTGGTATGCCGGCTGCTCAGCAGCAGACAGGAGAGCCCTGCAGAGAGTGATCAAAACTGCCCAGAAAATCATTGGCTGCCCTCTGCCTTCCCTGGAGGACATCTCCAGCTCTCGGTGTCTCTGCAGAGCCAGGAAAATAATCAAAGATCCTTCCCAACCTGGACAGTCACTGTTCAACCTCCTGCCCTCTGGTAGGCGGTACAGGTGCGTCAAAAGCCGGACAAACAGACTCAAGAACAGTTTCTTTCCCTGGGCCATCAGAACTCTAAATTCCTTCAATATCCACACGACATGAAGAGATGCTGTCATCCATTCCACAAACAGACCACAGCTAATATTTCTTTTTTTTAAATTCTTTTAAAGTATTTATTACATTTTAAAGTGCAATATTCTCCCAGTGCAATGTTCTACCTAGGTGCGATATATATAATTTATCTACTATTTGAAGCAGTTAAATAACGTATTAGATGTAATTGGATGTGTTATTATCTTGTTTTAACTTGTTTTGGTTGCACTGATCAGCAGTAGCTCTCCTAATTCCGTTGTATTTCTAAGAACAATGACAATAAAGGCATTATTATTATTATTATTATTATTATTGTACCTGCTTCAACTACCTCCGTTCCATGAAGCCACCACCTTTTGTGTGGAAAATAATTGCCCCTCGGGATCCTATTAAATCTTTTCCCTCAAACGGTTACACCTGTCTTCTGGTTCTTGATTTCCCCTACCCTGATCTATCCCCCTCATCCTCTGCACTGGAAGTAAAAACTTCCGCCAGTGATTTACCGCTCCTCCTCCACAGGGTGGCGCTACTTCTCACCCTTCTATAACATCTTAGTGGAGATCAATCTAGCGTTATTTTATTTAAAGATACAGCATGGACACAGGCCCTTCGGTCCAATGGGTCCACGTTGACTATTAATCACTCGTTCACTCTAGTTCTATGTTACCGGTTACCGCGCGGGCCGGCAGAAGCTCCCGGTGAGCCGCGGCCATACCTCAACAGTAGGCCTGGCCCACCTGCCGCACAACCGGGGACTCACCTGGAATCGTCTGAAGCTCGTCTCCTGCTCGACCCCGAAGACCGGGAACCAGGGTGGAGGGAGGAGAGAGGAGGGGGAGCGGAGGGCGAAGGATGGAGGTGGGGGAGGGTGGAGGAGAGTGGAGAGAGGGGGGAGGGTGGTGGAGGAGGGAGGGGGAGGAGAGGAGGGTGGATGTGTGTGAAGGAGAGTGGAGGGAGGGGGGGAGGGGGGAGGGTGGAGAAGAGTGGAGGGAGGGTGGAGGGAGGTGAGTGGAGGGAGTGGTGGAGGAGAGCGGAGGGATGAGAGTGGGGGTGGGAGGTGGAGGAGGGGGGGTGGAGGGTGGAGGAGAGGAGGGGTGGAGGTGGGTGAAGGAGAGTGGAGGGAGGGGGAGGGTGGAGGAGGAGGGTGGAGGAGAGTGGAGGGGGAGGGTGGAGGGTGGACAAGTGGTGGAGGGAGGAGGTGTGGAGGAGAATGGAGGGTGGTGGAGGGAAGTCGACGATAGCAGCAAACGCTGGACAAAGGGCCACTTTCAAGATGGCGGCGGATGGAGCAGAAGATTGGTGTCGCCAGGACAACGGGCCTTTAAGGCCAAGATAAGACTGCACCTTTCAGAACTTAGAAACTTTGTGCGCACCAGAAATGTGGCGACTCTTTGTGTACTGTCACAGTGAAGTCTACTATTACACTACAATCGTTGCACTTTTGTACTTATCTATGATTGTGTATCTCTAGTATGATTTTACTGGATCGTATGCAAAACAAAGAAGTTCACTGTACATAGGTACACGGGTACAACTGACATTAAAGTATCATCATCATCCCACTTTCTCATCGATATCCTACGCACTAGGGGCAATTTTACAGAGGCAAAATAACATACAAGCCCGCATGTCTTTGGGAAACCGGAGCATCCACAGTCATAGGAAGAACATGCAAAATCCACATAGATAACACCACAAAGTCAGGATCAAACCTGGGCCTCTGCACTGTGAGGGAGCAGCTCTACCTGCTGCACCACTGTGCTGCCCATGTGAAATGCTGGACATTTCAAATCAAAATAACCTGAAAATATTAAAACCATATACCGGCCATTACATAAGATGATTGTGGGATTTGGCAGAGATTCGGCAGCCTCTCAGACCCAAAAATATTACTTTCATACATGGCTTGCAATTCCTTTACATAAGTTTCATCTTGTTAATGGGTTTCATTTTTCCTTTTTAACATATTTGGCTATTACAGAACCAACTTTAGTCTTTGAGCACTCCGTGAAATGTTTAAATCAGGAACAATAGGTGGAGCGAAGGGAAAATACAGAATGCAGAACATAGTATTGTAGTGCACCTCCCCCTCCTACATTCATTCATCTGGCTTCACAATTTGAACTCTTCAATCCTTCTGTCTCACACCATCTACAGTACCTATCAACCCCCCCCCCCCACCCACCACAAACTAAACTAATCTAAACTAAACTAAACTAAACCGTGCGGCACAGTGGAGCAGAAATAGAGCTGCTGCCTTGCAGCGCCAGGGACCCGGGATCGATCCCGACTATGGGTGCTGGCTGTACGGAGTTTGTAT
Organism: Malacoraja senta; assembly: GCA_038087875.1. Taxonomy (NCBI): domain Eukaryota; kingdom Metazoa; phylum Chordata; class Chondrichthyes; order Rajiformes; family Rajidae; genus Malacoraja; species Malacoraja senta. The sequence continues at coordinate 45,834,936 of CM075982.1, forward strand.
GTTCTCCCATGACCTGCGTGGGATTTCTCTATGATCTTTGGTTTCCTTCGTTACTCTAAAAAAGTACAGGCTTGTAGGTTAATTGGCTTGGTATAAATGTAATTTGTTCCTTGTGTCTGTAGGATAGTGTCAATATGCAGGGATCGCTGGTGGGCCGAAGGACCTGTTTCCACACTGTATCTCTAAACTAAACTAATCTAAACCTTCTCTGCTTAGTCCTGAAGGTGGGAGGTTTCTTTTTCCCCACCTACAATCACTTCTTCAAAGTGTCTAGACCTGAAATATCGCTTGTCCATGTTGGCCAGGGATGCTGCCTGGCCCGCTGAGTTGCTCCACCACTTTGTGTCCTTTTGTGTAAACCAGCATCTGTAGTTCCTTCTTTTTTCATTGTAGGACTCCAGTTCCAGAGACAAAGTCCAATGTCCAAAATCAGGTAGAGGGAAATCAGATGGTACCCTAGCTTATAGAGGGATTGTTCAGAAATATGATAATAGAGGGGGGAAAAGCTGTTCCTTAAGGGCCTGTCCCACGAGCATGCGACTGCATGCGGCAAGCGCGACCTAACGTGGTCGCTTGAGCCGTAAGGCCTCGCGGGGCCGGTCCCACTTCGATCGCCGGAGCCGTATGGAGTTGTGCGGAGCTGGTCCCACATCGCGCGGGGCTCCGAAAAACTGACTGTTCAAAAATCCCGCGCGGCAACGGCCTACCGGCCCGCAGCCGCCTCGAAGCCGTACGCACCGCCGCAACGGGCGTGCGCAGCATCTCAACGCCGTACGCAGCGTCTTGACGCCGTACGCCACGCAGCGAACTTCCGCGGACTTCGCTCGAATTTCACGTCAATCACTCGACCTCCGCGCGGTCCCCGCTTCCGGTTTGGTCGCGCTCGCCGCATGCAGTTGCATGCTGATGGACAGGCCCTGTACAGGGATCACTCGACCTCCGCGCTGCCCCCGCTTCGGGTTAGGTCGCGCTTGCCGCATGCAGTCGCATGCTCGTGGGACAGGCCCTTTAGTCTGTTAGTGTGCGCTTTCAAGCTTCTGTGTCTTCTGCCTGAAGGGAGCGGCGAGAAGAAGGAATGACCAGAATTTAATTTAATTGTTTTAGTTTTGGTGATACAGCGTGGAAACAAGCCCTTTGGCCCACCGAGTCCGTGCTGACCTGTGAGCACCCGTTCTATTCTAGTTCTATCCTACCTATGCTAGGGACAATTTATAGAAGCCAATTAACCTACAAACCTGTATGTCTTTGGAATATGGGAGGAAACTGGAGCACCCGTGGAAAACAACATGGTCATAGGAGAATGTACAAACTCCGTACAGACAGCACCCGTAGTCAGGATCGAACCCGGGTCTCTAACGCTGTAAGGCAGCAACTCTACCACTGTGCTGCTGTGCTATCCTTTGGGATTCCCCATTGCACTGTCAATAATGGATTGGCAGTGCCCCAAATATCTACCAGATGTATGTGAGAAATCACCTTTTCAGCAATGTTGGTCAGAGGATAAAGAGACTGCAATATTTTCCTTCTATAGTTCTCAGAACTGAAATCCGAGATGTCTGCTGTGTATCACAAGTGCCAGGAGATGGCGCCACAACCACACGGTTACATGAGAGTGTTGCACTTATCCCTGGTTTCACACTGACCTGCAGAAACTATTGACCACAGATTGTTCTATTCACAGCATTCCAATGTTGGTGCTCTAATGGAACGGAGCTCCTCAGAGAGAGCACACCCAACATCTCTACTTCCTTAGAAGGCTTAGGAAGTCCGTCATGTCCCAATAACAGAGGACAGAAGATCAGGAGTTTAAATCCAGCTTGTTTCATTCATTCTTCCATCTACACACTGAAGCTGTAGTACTCAGTACAGAGTTGTGGATGTAGCCCAGACCATCACACAAACCATCCTCCCTTCCATCTACTCCTACACCTCATGCTGCCTCAGCAAGGCCACCAGCATAATCAAGGACCAGTCTCACCCAAAGTCACTCCCTCTTCTCCCCCTCTCCCATCCAGCAAGAGGTACAGAAGTATGAAAATGCACACCTCCAGATTCAGGGACGGTTTCTTCCCAGCTGTTATCAGGCAACTGAAACCATCCTATGAACAACTAGAGAGCTGTCCTGAGCTATTATCTACTGCATTGGAGACCCTCGCACAATCTTTAATCGAACTTTACTGGATTTTATCTTGAACTAAACGTTATTCCATTTACCCTGTGGATGGCTATAATCATGTAGTCCTTCGCTGACTGGTTAGCACGCATCAAAGATTTTTCACTGTACCATGTTACCCGTGTCAATAAACTAAATTATTGCTATTGATGTTTCAAATGATCTTTAGTTTAGTTTAGTTTATTATTGTCACATGTACTGAGGTAAAGTGAAAAGGTTTTTTGTTGTGCGCTATCCAGTCAGCGAAAAGACTATACATGTATAGAGTATACATGACAAAACACTATTACAATCAAGTCGTCCACAGTGTACAGATACAGGATAAAGGGAATAATGTTTAGTGCAAGATAAAGTCCAGTAAAGTGCGAAGTCCAATGGTCTTCAATGAGGTAGATGGTAGGTCAGGACTGCTCTCTAGTTAATGAGAGATGATTCAGTTGCCTGATAACTGCTGGAGGAAACTGTCCCTGAATCCGGGGGTGTGCTTACAGAATCTGCCGGTTGAGAATCAAAGAACTTCGGTCTGACACCAAGGCTTCACGATTCCCTGTACAGTAACAAACCCATTAAGCTCTTTCGATTGATTCAGACGTTCCTCAAAGAATTCCAGGAATCTGTTCAGTGATACTGGTGAGCAAAATACCAGCCGATCAATAAACACTGCCACTGCCCATATTGCCCAAGAGTTATTGTGAAGCATTAGTAAGGAAGCTACGCCCGTTCTCCTGTCAGCTGAGGGGAAACCTGATCAAAGGTTGTCAAAGTCTGATAGGATTCAGGGTGATAAATCACATTGTCACATACCAGAGGGCATAGCTTTAAGGGAGAAGAGGAAAGTTCAAACCAAATGTGCGAAGTGAGTTTTATTCCTCAGAGTACTTGCTCCCAGGTATCATTTTCAACACAGTGGCGCAGCGGCAGAGTTTCTGCCTTACACCCGGGTTTCCATCCTGTCTGTGGGTGGGGTCTAAACGGAGTTGTACCGTCTCCCCGTGATCACTTGGGTTTTCTCCCGGGTGCCAGCTTTCCTCCCCACACTCCGAAGACATATAGGTTTGTAGGTTAATTGGCTTTGGTAAAATTGTCCCTAGTGTGTAGGATAGCGCTAGTGTACAGGGTGATCGCTGATCAGCATGAACCCGGTGAGCCGAAGGGCCTGTTTCTACGCTGCATCTCTAAAGTCTAAAGTAAAGTCTAAAGAATGGTGGGTGCCCAGAATGGTGGAAACACGTACAATAGCCATGTTTAAAAGGCATTTAGACAGGCACATGAATGTGCAGGGAATGGAGGAATATGTATCATGGCAGATGGGATAGTGGTTGGTACAGATATTGTGGGCCGAAAGGCCTGACCTGTGCTATACTGGTCTGTGCCAATCAATTCTCTGCCCTAATCCCTATATTTCAGCCAACCGTTCTCAGAAACAGAAAATCAAAAAACTTGCAGATGTTAGATATCTGAAATAAAAACGCCATTCCTTGGAAAGTGAACCAAAATGTCACACACGTGACCAGATGGCATCCCATGAAGAGATACATTAAAAAATCCTTGTAAGAGATTAAATCCTATTCATTGCTATTTTCCTACCGACATAACTATAATGCATGTCTGCTAAAGATATGAACATTCTAGCTTTTTCAAATTCACAAGAGTTTGTAAGATAAACTGAATTATGACAAAAATGCTTCCGTGTGAGGTCACACACGTGACCAGTCATATTTGACCTCTGACCCTAAAGAAACATTGTCAGCATAACATTAAAAAAATCACTTGATAAACTTTGAAAAAAAATATGAATCATATACACAGTACAAAACAATATGCCTGTAATGCTTTCAGAATTAGAAGAGATGGATTCCACAATTTTTCATATTTTCTGGTCACACACGTGACTAAGAATGGGACCAAAGTCAGATTGAGATGGAGACACTCAGTGTCAGTCCACTGACTGAAACTCACATATTCTGCCACACCAACAATAACTTCTGTACAGAAGCAATTCATAGAACATCCGACTATCTTAGATCGGACTTTACTGACTTTATCTTGCATTAAACGTTATTCACATTATTCCCTTTATTATCTTGTATCTGTGCGCAGTGGATGTGTCGATTGTAATCATGTATTGTCTTTCCGCTGACTGGTTAGCACGCAACAAAAGCTTTTCACTGTACCTCGATACACCTGACAATAAACTAAACACAAACAATAAAGGTGGAGCAGTACAGCACAGGAGCAGGCCCTTCGGCCCACAATGTCCATGCTGAAGATGCTAAGTTAATCTCTGCCTGCATTTGATCCATATCCCTCACTGAGTGTAACAGGCTTTCAGGTGATGAAAGTTATTGTATAAATCCAACTGTTCCCCTCCAACATCACTTTTGCTTTCTTTAACTTCATTATTTTTTAACTTCATCCATCTTTCTTTCCCTCCATTTTCTCCTCTTTCTCACTTTTTTCTTTTTTCTTCTCCCTCTTGCCGCCCTTGATGCTGGTCTTCCTCTGACTCTCGTACAGGGACAAATGGCTGTCATTTAATGTCATCACATACAACAAAAATAGTCAAGCTTCGATGGGAGGGTGGAGACAGAGACACTCACAATTTTTCGATGAACTAAATCATCAAGACATAGAAGTCATGGTAAATAGGATTAGTATTTTAATATTCAATGTTCGTTTTAACATGCACAACGATGGTGACAGCGAGTCTATAACATAATGAAGATACTTCAGCTGCTCTGAATGTTAGAACATCCATTATCCCAAAATATTTCACAAACTTCACAAGTTATAGGAGTAGAATTAGCCTTTTGGCCCATCAAGTTCACTCCACCATTCAATCATGGCTGATCTCTGCCTCCTAATCCCATTTTTCTGCCTTCTCCCATAACCCTTGAAACACATTCTAATCAAGAATTTGTCTATCTCTGCCTTAAAAATATCCACTGATTTGGCCTCCACAGCCCTCTGTGGCAATGAGTTTCCACAGATTAACTACCCTGTAACTAAAGAAGGTCCTCCTCACCTCCTGTCAGTCAGTGGTCCATTTCTGCAGGGAAATGGACACATGAAGTTTTGGTTGAAGGAACAGATTCCCTCTTCACTCTGTTCCCATCTGCCCACTCCATCTCCCATTTTTAGCCAAAGACTTCACCTTCCTTTCCCATCGACTCCACCATCAGCAGGTAGACACAGAATGCTGGAGTAACTCAGCGGGTCAGGCAGCATCTCTGGAGAAAAGGAATAGGTGGCGTTTTCAGGTCAAGACCCTACTTCGGACTGAAGGAAGTGAAGGCCAGAACAAAACAGGACCGGCAACAGGTGACCTCAGGAAGGGTTGACTCTATACTGAAGTCCATAGTCCGCCTTGGCCAAGGTGATCCCCCGGTTGCTAAACACTGTAACTCCCCTTCCCATTCCATTCCCACACTGAACTTTCTGTCCTGGGCTTCCTCCACTGTCAGACACTGTCACTGTCACATGTAAATTGGAGGAACAGCACCTCATATTTCGCATGGGCAGCTTACAACCCAGCAGTATTGACATTATTTCTCTAACCTCGAGTACTCCTGCGTTCCTCCCCTCCCCCACGCTCAACCTAATCCCAGTGGGTTCTTTTATTCAATTCAATTCAATTCAATTCCTTTATTGTCATCTTGCAAGCAACAGATGTGCAGTGCAAAACGAAAAGACGTTTCCCAGGGAATACCGGAGCATCGCACATGACGTTTAAAACATTTCACACATAATAATAACAACACTAAAACAATCCAGTCCCTGATGGAACAGTATAAGTTAAAATAGATACAAACAACGTTAAAGTACAGTAAGACCAATCATAAACATGTCCGGGGTGGCTGATTAGAGTGGCCAGTGCCAGTTATTGAAGTGGCCAGTGCCAGTTATTATAGTGCCCGTGCCAAGTCGCAGAATCAGGTGACTGTGAGTACAGAGTGGCTGTTTAGCAGCCTCACAGCATATGGCAGGAGCTGTTTAGCAGTCTTGTAGTCCGGGCTTTGATGCTGCGATATCTCTTGCCTGATGGCAGGAGATCCAGGTGTATGTGGAGGGGGTGCATTTTGTCCTTGGCAATTTTTTTAGCTTTACCTATATAGGTCATATATTATTTGTGCACATTTAGGCCATTCGGCCCATCAAGTCTACTCCATCATTAAATCATGGCTGATCGATCTTTCCCTCACAAACCCATTCTCCTGCCTTCTCCCCATAACCCTGACACCCGTATTAATCAACTTGTACTACATCCCCCTGAGAAAGCACATGTGACCTATTATAGTAAGTCTTACCCGATGAAAGTCATATCATGCCTCTCACGTGGTTACCAGTGCGTACCGTTAAGGCATTGAATAAACTGACTCGTTCTGGAAACTCACCACTGTTCCACGAGATGTTTTATTTTGTGTCTGTTCCTATCTGCTGGGCCCCATATGAACGCCAGATTCAGGATGCAGGTGAAACACAAAGTAACGTTAAAGTTAAAATAGTTAAAGTTAAAAGTGTTAAAGCTAAGAGTGTTAAAGTTTAGTTTAATGATTTAACGATACTTTATTGTCATCCTGTTTAATTTAGAGATACAGTCCGGAAACAGGCCCTTTGGCCCACCAAGTCTGCACAGACCAGCGATCCCCGCACATAACACAATCCTACACACGCCAGGGAAAATTTTACATTTACACCAAGCCAATTAACCTTCAAACCCGTATGTTTTTGGAGTGTGGAAGGACACTGAATATCACAGAGAAATTCCACGCAGGTCACGGGGAGAACGTACAAACTCCATACAGACACCACCCATAGTCAGGATCGAACCCGGGTCCCTGGTGCTGTAAGGCAGCAACCTATCACTGTGCCGCCCAGTTTAGTTTCGTTTAGTGACATTCCCTCAATAATAGGCTGGAGTGACAGTCCAGATTGTATGTTCATGTTTCAGGAATGAGGGCACAAATACATGGATATCAGGAACAAGAAATCATGATGGAGGGAAAGCAGCTGTACATCTTCTCCTGATCTGCGGGGAGACAAAGTGAGAAAGCAGACGTCTCACATTGTCCAAGTACCTCAAGAAAAGAGACCCAGCTCCCGAAGTGTATAGAAGGCAACATCAAGTTCTTATTCAGCAGCATCTTTCTCAGGATTGAAAGGTAAGGTTTTGTTTAGACACACTGTGTTACTGAGGGCTGAATCCATCTTGATTACTAATAATTCTTATTGTTTATCATCAGACTTTAAAGATACAGCATGGAAACAGGCCATGGCTGTAAATTCAGGGAAGTTGCTTGGAAAGCATCAGTGGCTGATGTGCATAAAGAGATCAATGAGCTTGTGTTGAATATATAACTCACATAGCAACGTGCCAGTCACCTGAACCAGATGGAAGTCACAAAAGGACAAAGTTAGACACAAAGTGCTGGAGTAACTCAATGGGTCAGGCAGCATCTCTGGAAAAAAAAGGATGGGTGACATTTCGGGTCGGGTCCCCTGGGAGTCCTGACCCGAAAGGTCACCCATCCTTTTTCTCTAGAGATGCTGGTTGACCACAAAATTACTCCGACTTTTTGTGTCTATCTTCGGTATAAACCAGCAGGTCTTCCTCTTAATGAGTTCACACACAAGATTAGAAGTTGTTCAGCCTGAGCTGAACACACTTCTCGGCATCTGCATACAACGGTGTCTGTCTTGCGCGTCTTATGGGTCAAGGAAAGAGCGTTCACGCCGTGGCCCTGTTTTCAACAATGTTTCCACCACCACGCACAAGAACCAGCAGGTGAAAGATTGCAGCAGGATCTGGATTGATTGGCCAGGGTGGGCGGAGGAATGGTGATGGAATTTAATACATAAAAGTGTGAGCTGTTGCATTTTCGGGACGTCGAACATGGGCAGGACCTACACAGTAAATGGTAGGCCTTTGGGGAGTGTTGTAGAGCAGAGGGATCGAGTAGTACAGGTGCATGGTTCCTTGAAGGTCGAGTCGCAGGTAAATAAGGTGGTCAATAAGGCTTTTGGCACTTTGGCCTCCATCAGTCAGAGTATTGAGTATAGAAGTTGGGAGGTCATGTTGCAGTTGTATAAGACGTTGGTGAGACTGCATTTAGAATATGTGTTCAGCTCTGGGCACCATGTTATAGAAAATATATTGTCAAGACTGAGAGGATTCAGAGAAAATTTAACCAGGATGTTGCAAGGTCTAGAGGGTGTGAGCTATAGGGAGAGGTTGAGTAGGCTGGGTCTCTATTCCATGGAGCGCAGGAGGATGAGGGGGATCTTATAGAGGTACACAAAACCATGAGGGGAATAGATTGGGTAGATGCACAGAGCCTCTTGCCCAGAGTAGGGGAATCGAGGACCAGAGGACATAGGTTCAAGGTTAAGGGGAAAAGATTTACTAGGAATCCAAGTGGTAACTTTTTCACACAAAGGGTGGTGGGTGTATGGAACAAGCTACCAGAAGAGGCTGGGACTATCCCATCATTTAAGAAACAGTTAGACAAGTACATAATAGGACAGGTTTGGAGGGATATGGACCAAGCGCAGGCAGTGGGACTAGTGTAGCTGGGACATTGTTGGCCGGTGTGGGCGAGTTGGCCGAAGGGCCTGTTTCCACACTGTATCACTCTATGACTCTATCTGCACTTCCTTTCTACAGAAAGGACACAAAGTGCTGGAGTATCTCAGCAGGTCAGGCAGCTCTCCAGAGACTATGGATAGATATTTCAGGTCAGGAGCCTTCTTCAGATTTCAGATGGGTTCCGACATGAAACATCACCTTTCCATGTTCTCCAGGGATGCAGCCTGACCCGCTGAGTTATGCCAGCTCTTTGCTTTCTCTAGTTTAGTTTAGCCAACATAGCATGGAAACAAGTCCTGTGGTCCACAGAGTCCACACCGACCATCTGTTCACACCAATTATTAAGTTATCCCACTTTCTCATCCACTCTCTACACACATGGGGTAATTTGCAGAATCCAAACCTACAAACCCACATCTCTGTGGGAAGAAACTGGAACACCCAGAGGAAACCCACGCGGTCACAAGGAGGCAGTTTTGCACTTAAAAACAAAAGAGGCTGCAGATGCTGGAAACTTGAGCAAATAACAAAATGCAGGAGGAATTCAGCAAGTCAGGCAGCATCTGTAGAGGGAGATGAGTAGACAATGTTTCTCTGAAGAAGGGACCCGACCAAAACGCCATCCGTCCACTTCACAAATGCTGCCTGGTCCACTGAGCTCTTCCAACAGTTTGTTTTCTTTCTCCAGATTCCAGCATCTGCAGTCTCTTGTGTCTCCAAAGACCTCGCTCTCTTGGTTATTTTGAATGTGTCTGGATCTGACGATTTGGGCATGAGCCTCAAATAACTCGAGCACAGTTGTGGCACAATGGCGCAGCGGTAGAGTTGATGCCTTAAGGGCCTGTCCCACTTTCACGACCTCTGCCGAATTTGCCCGTGACTCATACTCGCAGCATGGTCGTCACGAAGGTCATAGGAGGTCGTAGGAGGCTGTGATGCTAGTCGTAGGTACTCGTGGCATCAAGTAGGTCAGGGCATTTTATCTAGCTTGATGAAAAATGTCCACGAGTAAAAAAGGTCGTGAATTAGGTCGTGAAAGTGGGACAGGCCCTTTACAGCGCCAGAGACCCGGGATCGATCCTGACCAAGAGGGGACGGGTCCCACCATTTTTTTATTTATTTATTTATTTATTTATTTTTTGGGCGACCGCATGCGCATTCACACACACACCACACACCACACGCGCGCGCGCGCGCGAGGATTCGGAGGCTCAATCCAGCGCTAAAATGCAGCTCAACCCTGCCTGTCTGTCTCACCAGGTTAACATGCAGCCGTGTGTGACCTTACGGGATACCAGCGCTGCTTCTCCGTGCTGGCCATATTTCCCGCAAGTCCAGGAAGGCTGTAGGCTGTAGGCTCACCTGGCGGGACAGGCAGAGTTAGCTGGGTTTCGCGCTGTTTCTCAGCGCTGGCCCGTCTGATTCCCGACCAAAGATCCTATCGCGGAGGATGTTTGCTGCCGACCTCTCTGGCCACCGGTGGGGGTGGGGACGGGACAGCGCCGGAGACCCGGCCGGGATCGATCCTGTCCTGTCCTGGCTGTGGATGAGGTGCAGGCCTGTGCCACGTCTCCCTCCTCCAATCATCGCGCTGAATCATGTCCCGCCCCCATTGCCTGCTGACCGACGTCTCTCTCCTCCAATCAGCGCCCTCGATCATCAGTCCCACCCCCACTGTCTCGCGGAAGGCGGGTTTAAAATCCGGATGACAAAAACATGGGGGGGGTTGTCCCCCACCTCTCAAAACATGGAGGGGACGTGTCCCCTCTGGCCCCCCCCGGGTATTCCGCCCCTGATCCTGACTACAGGCTCTGTCTGTACAGAGTTTGTACGTTGTCCCTGTGGGTTTCCTCCCACACTCCAAAGACTGGTTTGTAGGTTAATTGGCTTTGGTAAAAATTGTAAATTGTCCCTAGTGTGCGTGTATAGGACAGTGCTAGTGTATGGGGGCACACAAAATGCTGGAGAAACTCAGCGGGTGCAGCAGCATCTATGGAGCAAAGGAAATAGGCAACGTTTCGGGCCGAAACCCTTCTTCAGACTGATAGGGGGTGGGGAGAAGAAAGGAAAAAAGGCAGAGGAGGAGCCCGAGGGCTGGGGGATGGGAGGAGACAACCAGAGGGCTGAAGAAGGGGAGGGGACAGCAAGGGCTAGCAGAGTTCCTATAAGGTGAGAGGGGGGAATTTTTTTTTACTCTGAGAGCAATTGGGGTTTGGAATACAATGCATTAGTGGTGCTGACAGCAGAAACAAGACTGGTGTTTAAGAGACTTTTAGTGTATGGGGGTGATCGCTGGTCAGCACAGGCTCGGTGGGCCAAAGGGTTGGTTTCCATGCTGTATCTGTAAAGAAAAGAAAGATAAATAACTATCTGAGATCCTTTTACTTCTTCTTACATGACCAGGACAAACAAATGAAAGATATAACTGGTGCAGGACTTTGGGTATCTAGATCAGTCAACTGGGTGGGCTCAGTCTCTCTGTGATGTGCAGATTCGGAACAAAAGGGTCCAATTAATTGCAATGCTTTACACATGCATGTTGTTGATTCCCTGATTGCCCATTTGATGAATAACGAGGCACACCCTATGTCATGTTTGATGACAGATCCAGGAGTGCACTAATTACAATGCACTTATTTCCCCCAGGATGGAAATGTCCAACATTAGAGAGCATAGCTATAAGGTGAGAGGGGGAATTTTTTTTAAATTCTGAGAGCAATTGGGGTTTGGAATACAATGCATTAGTGGTGCTGACAGCAGAAACAAGACTGGTGTTTAAGAGACTTTTAGATAGGCATGTGGAAGTGCAGGGAATCAAGGGATATGGATTGTGTATGCGCAGAGGAGATCAGTTTAGCTTGGCATTGTGTTTGGCACAAACATTGTGGGGCTGAGGGCCCTGTTCCTGTGTTATACTGTTCTATACATTATGTTCTAAAATTGTAGGTCAGGATTGAACCTGGGTCACTGGAGATAACAAAGTGGCTCTACAATTTAACCTCATTGAAACTTATTGAATAGTGAAAGGACCAGTGGGCACAGCCTCAAAAACAAAAGGATATACCTTTTGAAAGGAAGATGATGAGAGATGTATTTTGCCAGATGGTGGTGAATCTGTGGAATTCATTTCTACAGTCAGCTGTGGAGGTGGGGTGGGAGATTGCAACCTTCACGTGGTCCGCCCTGTTTCGACGAATGCAATCAACCTGGTGTGCACAATCATATAAGATCAAATAGAACAACTTAGGCTCTTTAGGCTGTGTACACCATACACAAGAAGAAGAAGCTGTGGAGGCCAAGTCAATGGATATTTTTAAGGTGGAGATTGACAAATTCCTTGATGTGTAAGGATGTCAGGGGTTATGGGGAGGAGGCCGGAGAATGTAATGTGATCGCCTCTCACTAATAGTACCCAGATGTTGTTTATTGGCTGTTGTAAATAACTGAAGGCCTTATACCATGATAAAGGTCCAAAGACTTAATTAACAATGTAGCATATATGACTTCACGCTTGCATGTCTCTCTAATTCTAAAAGGAACAGGCAGGGAAGATTAATGTATAAAGCAAGTGGGAGTAACTACCAAAGCATAACTCATAACATGAGTGACACTGATCTACATCCTCCCAGGCGAGGGAGACTGGACCAACATCCCTGGAGTCGAAGCAGGAGACTATGGCACAGGCGAAGACGGTACAGGCAGAGTAGCCATTGCAGACATGGATTGTTGTGCTGGTAGAAGCATGCGAGTGCCACTAGATGCAGACGGAAGTGAACTTTTACGATCTGGATAATACGGAGGATGAACTGGCTCGTTCACAGGCAGGATATGTTGCCTGTAGGTGCCGCCATCGGCACTGATGATATACAAGTGTGGCTCTGAAGCTATTCCAGAAATCACTCCAATACGGTCGTGGCCTTTGTCAGTCTGTAAGCGGACCACCTGCCGCTTGGTCAGCGGTGGCAGTGGCCTACTTGTCTTGTCAAACCATTGTTTTTGAATGTCACACTTCTGTTGTAACCTGGATTGAACCTCCTCAGGTGGAATCACTTGTGGGATCAATGCCTGATCCACTACAGGCACTGTGGCACGGGTCTGCCTCGACAATAAACGTTGAGCGGGTGAACCCAAGATGGGGTCACGGGAGATGTCGCATAAGTTGAGCAGATCCAGGAATACATCGGATTTAGCTCTGTAAGAACGTTCCATGACACATAACATGAGTGACACTGATCTACAGATGATGGATCATTTTACTACCTGATTATAGGTACGTTACAAAACCCACCTTCAGCGGCGCTGCAGTTCTGCCACTGGCCGTGTGCTCGACTTTGGCGCCTTTGAGGGGGGGCGGGATTAAAATGCCGTTTTCTCCTGCTTATCGGAGGCGGCTTTTCTCGGGCTGCTAAGCCGCTGAAGAACAATTGTTCGGACTTCCGTTCCCAATTTTTTTAATTTATTTAATCGCGAGACAATTCAATAATTACATTAAAATAAAAAACGACTTAAAACGCCCTCAATGCCTACAACGGAACGGATCGCATGAAGGGGACAAAACATAATGTAAGTCGTTTATTTTACATATAAACTTGTTTCTCGGGATGGCTTTAATCTATTTTTCATTTGCAACAATGTGATTTTGGCCCCATACGAACCGGCAGTGTTTTTCCTGCCGATATGGGGTTCAAATTCACCGCAAATGCAACGTTCCAATGGATCGTGTTCCAGAAGCAAGATGATTAAAATGCCCATTTTTTGGGGAGATAAGCCATCTAAATTGTCTATATTTTGTCTTATTCTCTCTCTCCATGATCCTTATTTTTAAACTAAATATTCACAACAGTTTGAGTCACATGTATTGTGCAAAAAACAATAATTTGATTATATTTTGGGTGGATGTTTCTAGATTAATTTATGGGAATTAAACATTAAATTCTTTCCATCTGGGATATAAATTCATGACAGTGAGATTTAAAAATCATGTTATATTGTGTATTCTTGTGTGAATGGGATTAGTTTGTTATTTGGATATTTTAAAAATTATCCTTTTCTTAAGAAATGGAATCTACAGGACATTGTTAATGAGAAAGTAGTGGGCAGAAAGGCATGTCATGTGTGGTTTGAAGAGCAAAAACTTGTAGTTTACAATGCCAAAATTGAAAAGTTGAGGAAAAACAAGATGTACAGAGTTGCTTATTGGTTACAATCTGAGGAGTATGATGATGCTACTGATTATGATATGCCAATATACCAGCTAGCAACTGATCTTCTCCATAAAGACTTGGTCTATTGCTAGAAATTGTAATTTATTTACCTATCTGTTACGGATTTACAGCATATAATACAATAATATTAAAGTTCTGATCTTGAGAATATCACATTTTTGAATTTTCAAGGCAGTCTGGGTGTTTATTACTATTTCCGTCACAACGGTCAATTTTGTAATTAACTACAATTAGGTAATTAACTAATTATATGCTTTAATTTCAGGTCATCCAAGTAAGATGTTTTATATTTGTTTCAGAATGCTTCAATCTATAATAACTGAAAATTTCATTTAGTTCTCCTGATTTTTAAGAAAGTTCTGGGCTTTTGACTGTCCTCGATCACAGCTTTTGTGTTGAGCCAATGGAAAGGCAATAGGGAACAAGATGCTAATTTCCGAGTATGAAAATGGCCATAACCTTTTTAATACTAAAGATATGAAAGTGAATTATGTGTCAAATTAAACTTATTTTTATGCTTTATCTGATGGGATAAGTTGCAGACTTGATTTTTTAAATCTCAAAATTTTGTGACATTGCTACTGATTATTTACAGGTGAAAATGTCCCTTTAAGTAGCTCATCCAGGATTAATTAGCCACTTGAGGTTGCCAGGCTATTGCCTTGGATATTTAAAATACAGAGCAAAGTCTCTTTAAAAAGGCAAAGTTACAGCAGACATCTGAGTCCTGAATCTTATTATACTAAAATCAAACTTCAGACTGTTTGGGAAGGACTAATTTAGCTTATTAGTTTTAGTTTAGAGATACATCATGGAAACAGGCCCTTCGACCCACTGAGTCTACGCTGACCAGCGATCCCTGCACAATAGCACTATCCTACACACTAGGGACAATTTATCATTTTTCCTGCGGGCAATTAACCTACAAACCTGTATGCTTTGGGGTGTGGGAGTGAACCGAAGCACCTGGGGAAACCCCACAGAGAAAACGCACAAACTCTGTACAGGCAGCACCCATAGTCAGGGTCGAACCCGGGTCTCTGGAGCTGTCAGGCAGCAACTTTACCACTGCACCACTGTGTTTTTATAACGCTGTACAACGTGCATTCATGATGTCTCCATTGTAGTTAAAGAATGTTTCATAATGCTAGAACAAACAAAATGTGACACCAACCCACAAAATTACATATTAGGACAGCACGGCTAATGTTTTATAGAAGGAGAGGTTGAGAGTCAGACAGGTTTTGCAAGAGAACGTTATAATTTGAGCCCATGAAATTGGAAGCACAACTGCCGACAGTATCACACCCATTACCCACGGGTATATAATTAAAAGTGATATACAACTTTGAACCAAGCTGTCATCGAATTTTAGCATAAGTAGTTGATGGCAGATATCGGCCAGGGAAAGTGTGTGGTCATTTTAGTTTAGAGATCCAGCATGGAAACAGGCCCTTTGGCCCATCAAGTCCACGCTGACCATCGATCATCTGTTCACTCTAGTTCTCCGTTATCCTACTTTCTCATCCACTCTTGCACGCTAGGGGCAATTCAATGCTAATTAACCTACAAATCCTGGCATCTTTGGCATGCGTGAGGAAACCGGAGCACCCGTAAGAAATCCACGCGGTCACATGGAGAACATGCAAACTCCACACAGACAGACAGCACCCGTAGTCACGATCGAACTTGGGTCTTTGGCACGTTTTAAGCAGCAGCTCTACCTATATGCCACTGTGCCGCCCCTTTGAAGATGCTTTATTCCACAGAGAGTGGTGGGTGCCTGGAACGCACTGCCAGGGAAGGAGGCAGATACAGTAGTGGCGTTAAAGAGACTTTTAGTTAGGCACATGTATGTGCAGGGAATGGAAGGATATAGATCTTGAGCAGGTCGATGAGATTAGTCACCTTGGCATCACGTTTGACGCAGACATTGTAATGTTCCATGTTCATACAGTGATGATCATTATGGCAGCAACCCTTCTATGTCGGAGCCCCAGGTGCTTTCTGTGTGGAGTTCGCACATTCTTCCTGTGACCTCGTGGATTTCCACCGGGTGCTCCGGTTTCCTCCCACATCCCAAAGAAGTGCAGGTTTGTAGGATAATTGACCCTCTGTAAATTGCCCCTCGTGTGTACGGAGTGGATGCAAAATTGCGATAATATAGAACTAGTGCGAACGGGCGATCAACGGTCGGCGTGGACTCGGTGGGCCGAAGGGCCTGTTTTCAGGCAATATCTTAAACTAAACTATCGTTCTCTGACAGGCAACTCACTAAAGGACAGGTAATTACATGTGAACAACCCCATCCTAGGCTGATCCTCTGCCGGTTGTAATGCATGACTCATCTCCAACTTTAATGAAATGCTGCGCTCCAGACAGCAAAACAAATAAGTCTCCTATTCTCCAAATGAAACACTATCCCCATAAACAAGATTTGATTAACCTGCAGGCATAGCCGGAACTGGGAGCATTTGGTGACACAAAGAACAGCAGATGCTGGAATCTGGAGCAAAAAAACACAATGTGCTGGAGCGCGGCAGGGTGGCGCAGCGGTGGAGTTGCTTCCTCACAGCGCCACAGACCCTGATTCGAACCCGTCTACGGGTGCTGTCTGTACGGAGTTTGTACGTTCTCCCCGTGACCGCGTTCCCCGGGTGCTCCGGTTTCCTCCCACAATCTAAAGACGTGCAGGTTTGTAGGTTAATTGGCTTTCTGTAAAAATTGTAAATTGTTCCTAGCGTGTCGGATATTGCTAGTGCATGGAGATGGCTGGTCGGCATGGACTCAGTGGCCGAAGGGCCTGTTTCCGTGCTGTATCGCTAAACTAAACTAAATTGAACTCAACGGGTCAGGCAGCATCTCTGGAGGACATGAATCGGCGACTTTCCATGATGGGACCCTTCAGTGGATTCCAGTCGGGGAAGGGGGAGAATGCTGGAAGAGAGCTCTGTAAGATGGTCACTTGTAAATACAAACGGGAATTCAAGAGAAACCTCTTTTCCTAAGGTGTGGTTTGAATTGGAACTTGATGCTCCCAGGGAGTAGTCTTGCTGGAGAATACATATAACTGTGAATGAGAAAAGGAGATATTGTTGAGATGCCTAGATATAGAGGGATGGGAGATGGCCCCGTATACAGCACAAGTAGTCCGTGGACTTATTGAATCAAATGGCCTGCTTTTGTCCTGGAATTATTTACAACGTCTGTGTATTAATATGTTTAATTGTACTGATGACTGGTGTATTGTTTACAGCCTGGTTGCTTGACTAAGATTACACATGCATTGTACAGCATGTTATTTCCTGTATGAGATCATTGCTACATAATTGCTACAGTAAGGTGAGGGTTTGGTCTGGGAGGCAATTGGTGAGAGTTGACAGGGATGTTTATACTGGGTTAGAACGCTTACATGTGACATGCAGTAGTTCTGTTGGTCTCCTGAATTTATTACTTCTACAAAACCTTTTTCCTTTGAAAGATATTAAAAGAATAATTTGAATCTAGTTCGTGAATTAAAACATTTCATATTCCTGAATAGATAATTTGACAAATATTGGAATTTACCTAAAACATATAGGTTGTAGAAAAATGCATAGTTGCATTTTTTTAAATTACTGAAGCATTTTCATTTAGAACACTCCCACTGACCTGCTGAGTCATGTTGTCTGTATAAGAGCGAGAGCAAGAGGGGGAGTCGGAGAGAGAGAGTCCGAGGGAGTGAGATAACTAGATGAGAGACAGATAGAAGAGGGGTAGACAGAGCATATATATAGAAATGGAAATACAATAAAGATTTCTCAATCTAATCGTGGATGAGGGAGCAATTATTTCTGAAGCCTCAAAAGGTAGAGATCTGCAGCAATATTGATTAGTACCCACCTTAACCTTAACCTTACCCACTACCTCGAGGATATAAAGTGTTGGATGGCCCAGAACTTCCTCCAACTAAACGAGAGTAAGTCTGAGGTCATCCTTCTCAGCCCCTCGGAGTCAATCAAAATGATAGCAGGCAGCCTTGGAAGCCTTACCCCACTACTCAAACCTCACGTCAAAAACCTTGGCGTGATATTTGACTCAGCACTGAAATTTGACAAACAAGTCAATGCCGTGGTAAAAGCTAGCTTCTTTCAGCTTCGGACAATAGCTAAAATAAAACAATTCCTCCAGTTTGATGACCTCGAAAAGATCATCCACACATTAATCTCCTCCCGCCTAGATTACTGCAACTCCCTTTACACTGGCATCAGCCAGTTTTCCCTGTCCCGCCTGCAACTGGTCCAAAACGCCGCAGCGAGACTCCTGACGGGCTACCGAAAAAAGGGACCACATCACCCCGATCCTGGCCTCTCTCCACTGGCTCCCTGTGCGGTTCCGTATAAACTTCAAGATCCTCCTCCAGGTCTACAAAGCCCTCAATGGGCTTGCCCCCACCTACATAAAAAGACTTCTCACCCAACACTCCACCTCCAGGCCCCTCAGATTGGCCGACGGGGTTGCTGAATATCCCACGGTCTAGGCATAAGCTCAGGGGCGACCGCACCTTTGCGGTTGCAGCCCCTAGACTGTGGAACAGCATCCCCTTTCCCATCAGAACTGCCCCCTCCATCGACTCTTTTAAGTCGACTAAAGACTTATCTATACTCCCAAGCCTTTCCTGATGTCCTCTGAGTGAGGGCTACATGTATATATGTATGTAGTTTGTTTTGTTTGTGCTATTCTTATAACAAATGTAAAGCACTTTGGACAACGAGAGTTGTTTTTTAAATGTGCTATATAAATAAATGTGACGACTTGACTTGTGACTAGTAGATACAGCATGAAAACATGTAGATACAACAGGCCCTTTGGCCCACCAAGTCTGCACCGACCAGCAATCAGTCCCCGTACACTAGTTCTATCCTGCATACTCGGAACGATTTACTGAAGCCAATTAACCTACAAATCTGCACATTTTTGGAAAGTGGGTGGAAACCAGTGCACCCGGAGAAAACCCATGCAGTCACAGGGAGAACGTATAAACCATACAAACAGCACCCATAGTCAGGATCGAACCCGGGTCTTTGTCACTGTAAGGCTGCGCCACACTGTGCCAATGCTGATTTGATAGTTATGCATCTTTATGATCGGTGTGCTTCCCAAAATGTCAGTTTTATTTATTGATATTTATTTGCAATTGTAATTTTTGTTGCATAGTTCAAGAGTTCTTGGAAATATTTATGAACATTCTAAGCACCATTCATAACTAGGCTAATCATTCACTGTAATACATCTCAAGGACGTCGTGACTACAGGTTGAAACAATTATTCAAGCCTTGAATAGATGACTGAGTGCCAGAGGACAAGAGACCAGGAGTTTAATACCCAGCTTGTTTCATTCATTCTACCATCCACACACTGCAGCTGTAGTACTCAGTACTGATGTTTAAGAAGGAACTGCAGATGCTGGAAAATCGAAGGTAGACAAAAATGCTGGAGAAATATTTCCTTCGCTCCATAGATGCTGCCTCACCCGCTGAGTTTATCTAGCATTTTTGTCTACCTCCGTACTCAGTACTGAGTTGTGGACGCAGCCCAGACCATCACGCAAGCCAACCTCCCTTCCATCTGCACTTCACGCTGCCTCGGCAAGGCCACCAGCATAATCAAGGACCAGTCTCACCCGTCACTCTCGCTTCTTCCCTCTCCCATCAGAAGTGTGAAAACGCACACCTCCAGATTCAGGGACAGTTTCTTCCCGGCTGTTATGAGGCAACTGAACCATCCTATCACCAACTAGAGAGCAGTCCAGAGCTACCATCTACCTCATTGGAGACCCTCGGACTATCTTTAATCCGACTTTACTGGACTTTATCTTGCACTAAACGTTATTCTCTTTATCCTATATCTATACACTGCGGAAGGCTTGATCGTAATTGTGTGTAATGTTTTCACTGACGCACGCTAGTATGTTACCAAAAAACTTTCACTGTACCTTGGTACATGTGACAATAAACTAAACCAAACTACTGAATTCTCCAACTTCAGATAACTTGCTCTTTCTGTTTAGTCATACGGTGTGGAAACAGGTCCTTTGGCCCAACTTGTCCACACCGACCAACATGTCCCATCTACACTAGTCCTACCTGCCTACATTTGGCCCATATCCGCTAAACCTATCCTATCCATGCACCTGTCCAAATGTTTCTTTAAAGATTGTGATAGTACCTCCTCTGGCAGCTCGTTCCATACACTGCCACCCTTTGTGTAAAAAACACCACCCTCTGTGTTTGAATCAGAACTAGCCATTTACACTGACCATTTGTTACCCCCTTTTTGTTTCATTTGTGTATTCTGGTCTGCTCAGCACATTTCAGTAGGCCAGACTGTATAAGATTACCCAGACTTCACTACATTAACAACACATTACACCAAGGAGCTTCACTGTTTATTCCCTCCATTCCGTACCTGTTCATGTGCTTATCTAAATGACTTTTAAACATCACTATCCTATCTGCCTCCACCACTCCCCTCATCTGCAGAAGCTCAATCCAGTTACCAACACTCTCTGTGTAAAAAAACAACAACTCTCCTTTAAACATTCCTCTGATCAATGGAAGGGAGGTTGGTTTGTGTGATGGTCTGGGCTGCGTCCACAATTCTCTGCAATATCTTGCGGTTTTGGATGGAGCTGTTCCCAAACCATGCTGTGATACATCCCGATAAAGTGCTTTCTATAGCGCATCTGTGGAAATTGGTTAGAGTTGTTGGGAAGCTGTCAAACTTCCTAAGCCTTGGAAGAAAGTAAAGGCGAAGGTGTGTTTTCTTGGCCATTGCTTCGATGTGATAGTCCACGACAAGTTGCTGGTGATATTTACTCCCACGGTCTTGAAGCTTTCAACCATATCTATTTCAGCACCATCAATGTATACTGGGGTATGTGTACCGGTACACTTCCTAATGAACCTCTACTGTACTATCTCCATTGTTACTGTATCCTCTCTAGTGTGACGATCAGAACAGTGTACACAACACTGTAATATGGTTCAGAAGACCATACTTTTTACAACTATACACAATGTGCAGTCTAACCAATTTCTTGAATGACTTAAATATTAACATGTTAGCAGTATTGGCCAATCATTTAAAAGATCACTGCTATGTAATAATGTTTACTATTGTAATCTTTCACCTCCATCTCTATTTCTCCCTTCCTTCACTTTATACCTGTTCACACATTCCTCTGGCAGAATACACACGCCACAGTATTTAAAGCACTCTGCAAATTAATTGTCTTCTCCTTAATTTTATGTTTTACTATTTTAAGGGTAGGTGTACCTTTATACTGAAGGGTCCTGACCCGAAAGGTCACCTGTACGTTCCCTCCACAGATGCTGCCTGACCTGCTGAGTTACTCCAACACTTATTCAAGTTTCTAGCATCTGCAATACTTGAGTCTCCATTACACTTACTCTGTTTACTGTTGGTCTGAATTGGATGTATATTTTTGGAAAAATCCTACATCTCTCAACTTTATTCTTGGGTATTAATGCTTTAAATAAAGTGCGCTGTAGACACAAGGAACTGCAGATGCTGGTTTACGAAAAAAAGGACACACAAGTGCTGGTGTACTTCAGTGGGTCCTGCAGCACCTCTGCGGGAAATGGATAGAAGATGTTTCTGGTCGGGCCCCCTCATCAGACTGATTGTTGCGACATTTCGGGTCAGGACCCTTCTTCAGACCAATTGTCAAACACAGAAAACTGCTGGAACTTTGAGTAAAACACATGATGCTTTAGACTGACTGTCTGATTCAGTCCAAAGAAGGATCCCAACTCAAAACATTGCCTGTCAATGTTCTCCAGAGACGCTGCCTGACCGACTAAGTTACTCCAGAACTTTAAATATGACTAAATACGTGTGAGGCTTGCTTCCTACTCTATTTTCCATTTTAAATTCATCTGTACTTGTGCTGTCTGTATGGATTGGGTTTAATTTCTGATTAATGCTGTAAATCTATACTGCCGCTGTAAATCGATACTGCCTCTTTAAGATTCCACTTCTCCGTCTAAGTTTAGTGTCTGAAAATATGACTATTTTGCATTCAGTTCTGGAATCCAAATCATTGATGTAAATTAAAAACAGTAGTGGTCCCCACACTTCCCCTCGGGCTACCAGCTGCCTCACACTGCCATCTGGTGACAATCAGGTTTCTCTTTCCGCTCCTTTTCACCAGATCATTTGTATCCATGGAAATGCTGTGTTTTAAAAAAAAATGCATCCAGGATGAATAAAGCATGATGTCTAGAATTCTGTCGCTAAACCTCTGCATCTCACGAGTTCAATCCGCCGACATTTCTTAAAATGTGGATTTGATTCTGACTGTGTGGAGTTTGCACGCACAATTTTCCCTAGGTGCTTCCGTATTCAAAACGCGTGCTGGTGGGTTAAATGCTGCTGTAAATGACGCCCTTAGTGTGGATTAACGTGGAAAAAGAAGCAAAAAGGGGAATTGATGGACATGTCCGAGATAAGGAGTTGCCTGGATACTTGGAAATAAGAAGAGAGTGGAACAGGAGGGATTGTTCTCCAGGGAGCTAGCATGGACCCAATTGCCCGAATGGTCTCTTTCTGTGTCATTGCATCTAAGTAACACCTATTTTCTTGATCAAGCTTTGGGTATTGTTTCTATTGCTTTCATATCCATATTATTTTGGTATACCTCTGTGTAGTTCTTTGAGAGATGCTACCAGTGTGAAGAAGGGTTCTGACCCAAAACTTTGCCTGTCCATGTTCTCTAGGGTTACTGCCTGATCTGTTGAGTTACTCCAGCATTTTATGTCTATTTTAGGTGTTGTAAGGTACTTTTACTTGAGTTTGAACTGATTGTATTGATGTATGGTGAGAATTATATTCTGCACTCTGAATCTTCCTCTTTCCTTGATATATTGTACTCGAGTTTGACTTGATTTTAGTTATGTATGGTACATCTGATCTTAGTTTAGTTTAGAGAATCAGTGTGGAAACATGCCCTTCGGCTCACTGTTTCTGCACTGATCAATGATCACCCATACACAAGTTCCATACTACACTTAAAGGACAAATTATAAAAGCCAATTAACCTACGAACCCGCACATCTTTGGAATGTGGGAGGAAACTGGAGCACGCGGAGAAAACCCACGTGCTCACTGGGAGAACGTACAAACTCCAGTTATGATCGAACCTGGGTCTCTGGCGCTGTAAACTCTACCACTGCACTGCCCTCTGTTCGGATAGCATTTAAAACAAAGCTTCCCACTGTACCTCGGTACATGCGACAATAATAAACCTAAACCTGAACATAAAATAGTTGCAACTGAAGATCTCTAAAATTGATTTCTCGTAACGGAGCAATATCTGGATTACAATTTAATTGAGATTCTAGATCAGTGGTCTTTTCTGTAATCTGTGCATTTTTTCAATGTTGTATGTTATGCTATTATATCACACAAATAAATAAATACAGTGAAATTATATGACTTTAAGAAAATATTTTAGTTGTATATAATTATTAGATTGATTTATACGCATAACACAATTTCAGATGCCATCATTAAGGGTATGGATTTTAATGTTAATAATCTAGAATTTTAAAACCAATAAAGATAGTTATAGGTCCACCTCTGATTTCCCAGCATCCTTGGTTCCAGAGTCTTGCCAGATTATCTGTTTTGACGGACCACTAGAGATTATGTAATAATAATTCAACAATATACCTCAGACCCACTAATTATACCCCTCCCGTGTCTCTAAAGTACCATGGACTGCTAGAAACCTAAATAAAACATTTGTATGTAAACAATTAGCACTTTTCAGGATGGAGGGACACGTCACGAAAGGGCGCCTGCCACACGCAGCCCCTTCTGTGGCCGCCCAGTGAACCAGTCTAGTGGTCGCGGAGATTCCAAGTGCGCTCTTGGAATTTTGGTGCCCGACCATCAGTTGCCGGAAAATTGCTGGTAGACGTGTGATGATGATCACAAAACTATCAAGATTGTGGTAAGAACCCATCTGGCGCATTAACATCCTTCAGGGAAGAAAAACTGCCAAACTGCCAATATATAAGATCATGAGAGTCATAACTAGGATAGACAGTCAGAACCTTCATCCCAGGGTGCGAATATCAAAGGCTAAACAACATCACTTTAAGACAAGCGGGTGAAAATTTAAAGGAGATGTCGGGGGTCAAGTTTTTCACACAATGCAGTGAGTGCTTCAAATGTGCGGCCATGTGTAGTGGTGAAGGCAGATACGATAGGGCTGTTTTAAGAGCTTTTAGATTGTCATATGGATATGGAGGGATATGAAACTTGTGCAGGCAGATGACATTAGTTTATCCTGGCACCAGACCCACCCACATGTTTGACTCTTCGCCGGAGATGAAATGGTTTGGGTAGACATTCAGTTCCAGGTCAAGTTGAGGCAAGTAATAAATGCTGGATTTGCTAGTCTTGCCCAGATCTAGAGATTAAGATGAACAAAGAAAGAAAATAAATGCCTTGAAGAGTCACTTGTTTCATGATGTTTTGGATCCCAGGTGCTTTTGGACGACTGATCTTCTACTTAATCCTAGAATCTGTATTCAGAATTTCATGATATTTTGTCTACTGAAACCACAGGCAATTACTTACGAGGTACAATTTGTGATAGAGCATGTGTTCTACAGGGTGGAAGAATCTTTATATCCACAATGTATTTTTCTCAGTTCATGTCTGAAAATTTCAATACAAACGGATACAAATGCAGCAAAGAAATTAAGCCACATTGTTGAATGACGAGGATAGACACAAAGTGTTGGAGTAAGTCCACGGGTCAGGCAGCATCTCTGGAGAAAATGGAATAAGTGAAAGTTTGGGTCTTTCTTCAGGAAGACCCTTCGTCTGTAGACTCTGAGGTTCTTCAGACTTATTGATTGATGAATATTGGCATTAGTTTGTAATTGTCATACAGTGAAAAACGTTGTTGTCATGCTAGCCACTCAAATCATACTATACAAACCAGACACAAGGACAACGGGTAGTGAGAGAAAAATATGAGTGCAAAATATAATATTACAGCGTTATAGTGTTAGTTACAGAGAAAATGCAGAAAAAAACAAGCCTAAGGGCCTCAATGAGATAAGATGGGTAGCTACACCCTTAGCTTATGGAAGGACCATTCAGTAGTCTGATAACAGCAGGGAAGAGGTGCTTTCAAACTTTTGTATCTTCTGCCCGACGGCAAAGGGAAGAAGAGGGGGTGTAAATGGTCCTTGATTATGTTGGCTGCTTTCCCAAGCCAGCATGAATTGTAGTTGGAGTCGAAAAAGGGAAAGCTATTTTGTGATGGTGTAGGCTACATCCACGATTTTCTGCAATTTCTTAGTCTTGGGCAGAGTAATTGACGGACCCAGACCTGTACTCACTGAAGTTTAGAAGGATAAGGGCGAACCCAATTGAAACTTACCAAATAGTGAAAGGCCTGGATAGAGTGGATGTGGAGAGGATGTTTCCACTATTGGGAGAGTCCAGGACCAGAGGTCATAACTTCGGAATAAAAGGACTTGCCATTAGAAAGGCGATAAGGAGGAATTTCTTTTGTCAGATGATGGTGAATCTGTGTAATTCATTGTCACAGATGGCTGAGGAGGCCACGTCAGTGGGTATTTTTAGGGCAGAGATTGACAGATTCTTGATTTGTACCGATGTCAGGGGTTAGGGGGAGACGGCAGGACAATGGGGTTGAGAGGGAAAGATAGATCAGCCATGATTGAATGGCAGAGTAGACTTGATGGCCAAATGGCCTAATTCTGCTCCTATAACTTGTGAACATGTGAATTACCACACCAAGCTGTGATGTATCCTGTGATGTATAATTTCCACTACGCATCCACAAAAATTGGTTAGAGTCAATGGAGACATGCCAAACTTGCTTAGTCTTCTGAGGAAGTCTAATTTTAGTTTAGTTTAATTTAGAGATACAGCAGGGAAATAGGCCCTTCGGCCCACTGAGTCTGCGCCAACCAGCGATCCCCGCACACTAGGGGAAATTTACAACTTTAGCAAAACCTGTACGTCTTTGGAGTGTGAGAGGAAACCGGAGCACCTAGTGAAAGCCCACACAGGTCATGGGGAGAACGTACAAACTCCATACAGACAGTACCTGTAGTCGGGATCGAATGTAAGGCAGCAACTCTACTGCTGCGCCACCGTGCCACTCTTATTTTGGTGTTTTTTCTTGGACCTTGCTTCAATTATGTTGGTCCAGGACAGATTGTTGATGATATTTATGCCCAGGAATATGAGGCTCAGGACCATCTCTACTTCGGCACAATTTCTACTCAATGGGGCCTGTACATTACCTTGTTTCCTGAAGTAATTAGCTCCTTTGTCTCGCTAACATTGAGGGAGAGGATGTTGTCTTGTCACCATTTCCTGGCTTGTTGGCTCCAGCAGGGTTTAAGTTTTCTTGGTATGAGCGCTGAATCATAAGAAATGTCCCTGAGGCATAAAGGTGTAGAAATTCAGTTCTTAAAGTAATATGAAATTGGTTTGCAGCATAAAATCAATTGCAAGTTGTTATCAATACCTCATCGATATAATGCATTTGAGAATGATCTTGTAACTAGTTTTGCACTGAGCAAATATCTGCAGTCTTGCAATGCTGGTCATTTCTAAATACAGGTCCACCACTGATTTTCCGGCAACCGATGGTCCGGCACCTCCTTTAATCTGGACAAAATTATGAGAGGGCACCTGAAATCCCCACCCCCAAAAGCCCCCCCGGAAATGTGGCGCCCAGGCCCGGATGAGGCGGCCGTTCCCGACTTTATCGGGACATCTGCGACAGGACTTCCGATCGGCGGGTTGAATTTGCCCTCCGCGGCCGGGCCTCTGGAACTCCGGCCTGGCTGGAGCCGGCAGATCCGTTCCCAAAGCTGATTTCTGAGGCCGGCTTTGCGGGTCTAGCAGCCTGTTCTGGTACCGTTCAACGACTCTCGGAGGCCGTGACCACTGTCGCTCCTGCAAAACGGAAAATGCGGCAAGGCTCTGGAACCAAGAGTGCCGGAAAATCGGTGGTGGACCTGTATAATAATCTGCAGAAGACAACCAAAATATTAGCATGTGGACATGTACTTTATTACAGACTAAAGCAATTAACTCTTATGTATTACCATATATTTAAACTCAAGTATACCAAACAGCTTTCCCCTCTTTAAAGAAAAAGGAAATGTGAACATTCTTCATATAAGCACTTGAGGAACTTGATGTTTACAACCCAATGCTATGAACACTGAATTCTCCAATTTCAAATATTACCCCTCCTACCCCCTCCCCCCCTCCTACCTTTACAGAGCTCCACCCCACCACCCCTCCTCCTACCTTTCCAGAGCCCACCACAATGCACACATATTCCAGTCTGAAGAAGGATCTCGACCCAAAACGTCACCCATTCCTTCAGCACTCCAGCACTTTGTGTTTTACATTGGAAATCAATTAAGTGTCAAAGGCGCTGCTTATGTGAAACCTGTGAAAGAATGTGGCTTTGTGCAATACTTGTAAAAGTTAGCTAATGAAACTGGTACAACCTGGGAACACGAACCTTCAAGATTTCTTTCTAAACACGTACGGATTCTTCAGCTGCACTGCTGGAGGCAGGGTGTTTGTTATGAAGGAATTCATGAAGCTTGATTGCAATGTATCTCAAATGTGACGTTAACTATTGTGCACTGCTGAACGACCTAACTCAATATACAAAAAGATAAATAAGGAACTGCAGGACCACCATCACCACCCCGACCCCCATTTTCCCCAACCCTTTCTCCTCTTCTGTTCCCTGAACCCAAGGATGCGCACCCAGTTCTCCCGTCCTCGTCCACCTACATTCCTTCCTCTGGCTTCACATTCACATTTCTTCTTGGTTTAGTTTATTTTATTTTAGGGACACAGCATGGAAACAGGTCCTTCAGCCCACGGAATCCTCGCCGACCAACAATCCCCGTACACTAGCACTATCCTACACACTAGGGACAATTTAAATGTTATCAAAGCCAATTAACCTGTACGTCTTTGGAGTGTATGAGGAAACCGGAGCACCCGGAGAAAACCCATGCGCTCACGGGGGGGGGGGGGGAGTACAAACTCTGTACACCTGTGGTCGGGATCGAACCCGGGTCTCTGGCGCTGTAAGGCAGCAACCCTACCGCTGTGCCACTGTGCGACCCCACCTGTCAGGTAGCATCGGAGTTGGGCCTTATTCTGTCATCATCCAATCACAATGTGTTTCCATCTTCAGCTAAACCTGAGACACAGTAATTGTGAGATTACTGGAACAATTTATTTTTAGGTTAAAAAAATTTGATACTGACCCACAGAGCATCAATAAATGTTGCAGATTTATTTCTTGTCTCTTTTCTTGGTTTATCAAAATTACAAGGGTTGCATTTGTGGATGAACAATGAGGGAATTTAATTATTATTGATGGCTTCTGACAGTTTAGGTGATCTTTAAGAGATGTTGCAGCAATGAGACATTCGTCCTTAAAGACCTGGAGAAGACGCCAACATTTTGTGTTTTAGTTGTCACTGGAATAATATCTTCTTCTTATCGAGTCCACACACAAGATTAGAAGTTGTTCAGCAAGAGCTGAACACACTTTTCGGCATTTGCATACAATGGTGTCTGTCTTGTTGCTTCTTGTGCTTCTTGTGTGTGGTGGTGGAAAGATTGGTGGAAACAGGCCTGCGACGTGAACGCTCTTTCCTTGACCCCATTGGAATAATATTAAGATGGGTTTTAATGAGTTCATTGAAATCTTTTGGATCAATGTTGATTCCTGCCACGCACTACCAGGTTGTGCCAGACACCCAGGGCTTAAAGCATACTACTGAAGCAGCACTTCTAACTGATTATAGATCAGAACAGCACAGAAACTGTCTCTTCGGCCCAAAATGTCTGTGTCCAACTGAATGCCAAATTAATTTAATCCCTGTGCCTGCACATAATCTGTATCGAAGATAGGCACTAAAAGCTGGAGTAACTCGGCGGGACAGGCAGCATCATTCTGAAGAAGGGTCTCGACCCAAAACATCACCCATTCCTTCTCTCCAGAGATGCTGCCTGTCCCGCTGTGTTACTCCAACTTTTTGTGTCTATCTTTGGTTTAAACCACCATCTCCAGTTCCTTCCTACACATAATCTGTATCCCTCGATTCACCTCATACTTATACTCATCTCCTCCACCATCACTCCTGGCAGTATGTTCCAGGCACCTACCACTCTTCCTGTAAAGAAAAAAACATGCCCTGCCCAATTCCTTTCAACTTTCCCCCTTTCACTTTAAAGCTATGCCCTCTAGTATTTGACAATTCCACCTTGGTTTTATAATGCTGCCACATGATTTCCTGACTCTCATACTCAATGCTCGACCGATGAAGGCAACCATACCATACCATACCTTCTTTACAATCGTAACGACTTGTGTTGCTATTTTGGGTGAGCTCTGGACTTGGAACCCAAGTTTCCTCTGTATTTCAATACTGTTAAGCTCAAAGATTTCAAAGGTCTTTTATTGTCACAATTAAGGTACTGTGATATGCGAATTACCATACAGTCATATGAAAAAAAAAGCAACAAGACACATAAACTACATAAAAGTTAACATAAACATCCACCACAGCGGATTCCCCACATTCCTCACTGTGATGGAAGACAAAAAATTCCAATCTTCGTCCTCTTTATTCCCTACTATGAATTGTGTACATACGACCTCCCAGCAGCTCACAAGTTCAGATTAAACTAAGGAACTACATTCAGAAAGCACTTCTCTTTTCTTCATTGTGACTCCAGGACATGGAGACTGGACAGCAAACTTCCTGTTGTAAGATGAGCTTGACTAAATTCATAATATTCTCCGTACACGGAAACTTGCTCTTGCTTACGGGCTTACCATGACTGTAGGTTGAGGATGTAGAGGGAAAGTATGAGCTTTGTGGCGGATCTTGTACCTCTGTGGCTACAATGTCATCTGCAATGAAACTGCAGCACAGCCAGGTCACTGAAGAATTGACGTCTTAACTCCCCTTCCCATTCCCAGACTGACCTTTCCATCCTTGGCCATCCATTGCCAGAGTAAATCCACACACAAAGTGGAAGAACAGCATCTCGTATTCTGCTTGGGTAGCCCACAACCCCAATGGTATAAACATTGAATTATTTCAAGTAAACCTCCTCAAACTCTTCTCTTTCCCCGAACCTCCCCCTCCCCCAGTATGTACATGTTTCTCCCATCACCCTGTTTTTCATCCTCTTCCTTAAGCTTATCTTCCACCTTTCCCATCTGGGTCTCTCATTTTCCCTTTATTTCCCCTTCTTTCCCCCACCCCCTGTTATAAAGTCATAACTGAAAGGAGCAGAATTTGGCTATTTGGCCCATCAAGTCTACTCCGCCATTCAATTATGGCTGATCAATCTCTCCCTCCAAACCCCATTCTCCTGTCTTCTCCCCATAATCCCTGACACCCATTTCCCTCCCCCTCATATCCCTTCCCCTGTCTTTACATTTCACTCCCCTTCTTTTCTGAGATAACATATTTTTGTCTGCTTTTATCCTAGAGTCCTTGCAATATGATTTCCAGACTGTGATACTCAATGCTCGACTGAAGAAGGGAAGCATTCCACCATCTTCTGCCAATTACACTCACCCATCAGTGTAAAGAAGGGTCCCAACCCAAAATGTCGTCTGTCTATTCCCTCCAGAGATGCTGCCTGACCTGCTGAGCTCCTCATGCACTATGTTTTTCACTCAAGCTTCCAACATGTGAGTATTACTGCAGACTTACTTCATTGAAGGTAGATGAGTGGGGAACTGAAATGAACATTAAAATCACTCATGTTATATGTAAAAACTAATCATATTTTTCAGGAGTTGCAACAAAAATTGGGAGGACAAAAATAGAGGGTGGATTTAATATAGTCATGGCGCGGAAATAGTCCCTTCGGCCCAACTTACCCATGCCGACCAATATGTCCATCTACACTAGTCCCACCTGCCTGCATTTTGCCCATATCCCTCTACACCTATGCTGTCCATGTATCTGTCCAAATGTTTCTTAAACGTTGCAATTGTACCTGCCTCAACTACTTCCTCTGGCAGCTCGTTCCATAGAATTACCATCTTTGTGTAAAAAAAAAGTTGCCCCTCAGGTTTGTATTAAATCTTTCCCCTCTCACCTTAGAAAAAGGTATGGGTGAAGTTCTTAAATAGTGAAGGACACAGTTTTTTACAATAGATTATTCGCTATTTAGCCCTATTATTTAATAATGAAATAAAATCATGTTGTATTTTGCGCATAGGAGCACTAAAATAAGCAGTGAATGAAATCTGTGCTTTAGTGCTGAGAGTAGTGTTTGGTTCAATTGATGGTCTTCACATTGTGGCACAACAGGGTGCAGCCAGCAGTAGTAAAGACTAGTTGACTGAGCCTACTTGTAATAAATGATGAGGGTCTCTTGAGTTGTTTAAGAAAGAACTGCAGATGCTGGAAAAATCAAAGGTAGACAAAAATGCTGGAGAAACTCAGCGGGTGAGGCAGCATCTATCAGCCAGGTAGTTTTTGACTGGTAATTACTTCCACTGTTCATGGTAGGTTGACCCAGGGCCTCGTTCCACCGAGGAGAGGATGTCCATTCAGTTATTGTTGTCGAGGAGAACCGTGTACCTGCGGCTCAGGTGCTCAATCTTGGTGCCCATTATCTCATGTGATGGGTACGCTTTGCTGCATTCAGGGCATGCCAGCCACCAGCATTCCACTGGACAGTGCAGACAGGCGATGGCTTATTAGTTTTAGTTTTGGAGAGACAGCGTGTAAACAGGCCCTTCGTCCCACCGAAACCTCGCCGACCAGCGATCACCCTGTACATGATCTCCATCCAACACACTCGGGACAATTTACAGAAGCCAACTAACCTGTTCATCCCTTCCCCTCCCCATACCCCAGACTAGGCAAGGATGGTACATTTGGGAAGTAGTTCAGTAGTTCCATAGTCACAATAACTTATGGTAAATTTAATTTAGGTTTAAGTTTATTTAATTTATTGAAAATTTTTGAACCCTTGAATTCAGATCAGGCCTCTGGATTAGTAGAGTCTTTACTTTTCTTTATCTTAACGATACTGCATGGAAACAGGCCCGTTGGCCCACCGAGTCCACGCCGACCAGCGATCACCCCGTACACTAGCTCTATCCTACAGACTGGGGACAATTTACAGAAGCCAACTAACCTACAAACCTGTACATCTTCAGAATGTGGGAGGAAACTGGAACACCCAGAGAAAACCCACGCAGTCACAGGGAGAACGTACAAACTATGT
This sequence comes from Malacoraja senta, assembly GCA_038087875.1. Taxonomy (NCBI): domain Eukaryota; kingdom Metazoa; phylum Chordata; class Chondrichthyes; order Rajiformes; family Rajidae; genus Malacoraja; species Malacoraja senta. The sequence continues at coordinate 45,867,289 of CM075982.1, forward strand.
ACAGACAGCATCCGTAGTCAGGATCAGTTTCCTCCCACATTCCAAAGACGTACAGGTTTGATGAAGGGTCCCGACTTAAAACATCACCTTTCCACATTTTCCAGAGATACTGCCTGACCCACTGAATTACTCCAGTAATTCATGTTCTTTAGAGCACATAATGTGGGATTAATATACTGATATGGATTGAAAGTTGGTATCAGGCCGAAGTGTAAATAAATGAGTCTTTCTTGGGTTGGCAGGTTGTGACTGGTGTAGTATCATAGGCATCAGTTCTTGGGTCTTAGGTTTTCAAGATATATATATAGCAATGATATAGCTGAGGGATTCATGTGTTATATTTCTACTGACAATAAAATATTCAGTGGGATTATAAATGGAGAAGAGCCTGTAAGGATGCTTCAAAGTGTGTAGGAAAGAACCAGATGCTGGTTTAAATCGAAGGTAGACACAAAATGCTGGAGTAACTCAGCAGGACAGGCAACATCTCTGGAGAGAAGGAATGGGTGACATTTCGGGTCGAGACCCTTCTTCAATCTGATGTCCGGGGAGTGGGCGGAACAGAGATAGAATGCGTCGCCTGACAGAAGTTGACACCTGGAACAGTGGATACAGTATGTGAGGTTGGAAGAGGTGCAAGTGAACCTCTGCCTCACCTGAAAAGATTGTCGGGGTCCTTGGATGGAGTCAAGGGGGGAGCTAAAGGGACAGGCGGTTGCAGGGGAAAGTACCTGGGGAGGGGGCGGTTTGGGTGTGAAGGGATGTTGACCAGGGAGTTGCGGAGGGAACGGTCTCTGCGGAAAGCAGAAAGGGGTGGAGATGGGAAGATGTGGCCAGTAGTGGGATCCCGTTGGAGGTGGAGAAATGTTGGAGGATTATGTGCTGTATACCGGCTGTACATCGGCGAGACCAAGCGTAGGCTTGGCGATCATTTCGCTGAACACCTCCACTCAGTCCATCTTAACCTACCTGATCTTCAGGTTGCTCAGCACTTTAACTCCCCCTCCCATTCCCAATCTGACCTTTCTGCCCTGGGCCTCCTCTATTGTCAGTGATTGGGGAGACAGCACCTCATATTTTGCTTGGGTAACTTACACCCCAGCGGTATGAACATTGACTTCTCTAACTTCAAATAGCCCTTGCTTTCCCTCTCCCCTATCCCCTCCCCCTTCCAAGTTCTCCCACTAGTGTTACTGTCTTCCGACTACATTCTATCTCTGTCCTCGCCGTCTCCCCTGACATCAGTCTGAAGAAGGTTCTCAACCTTATATGTCACCCATTCTTTCTCTCCAGAGATGCTGCCTGTCCCGTCCGCTTCAAAGTGATACAGACAAGCTGAGAGAATGGCTTAGGCGATGCTATATAATCTGGAAAAATGCAAAGTTATGCACTTTGTTGCACATATAGGATAGGACAGGTTTGGAGGGATATGGACCAAACACGGGCTGTTGGCACTAGTGTAGCTGGGACATGTGGGCGAGTTGGGCCGAAGGGCCTGTTTCCACACTGATTCACTCTTTGACACTGACTCTAAACAAAAAAGCAGAGAAGGATTTAAATGTTAAGAGACTGGGTATTGTTGATGTTCGAAGGGACCTTGTTATCTTTGTACACAAGTCACTGAGAGCCAACAAGTTATGAGGAAGGCAAAGGGGATGTTGAGATTAGTATATGATTTGAGTAAAGGTCTCTTAACTGTCTGGCAGAGAAAGTACTGAGGCAGGTTAGATAACAATATTTAAATGTCATTTGGTTAGGTTGACACTCCCCCAACCTCATCGCTGTATTCGCTGTTCCAGGTGTGGACTCCTATATATCGGCTGGACCAAGAGCAGATGTGGCGATCATTTTGCTGAGCACCTTCTCTCAGTCTGCATCAGCCTACGTGATCTCCCAGTTGCCAAACACTTTAACACCCCTTCCCATTCCCACTCTCTATCCTAGGCCTCCTCCATTGTCAGAATGAGGCCAAATGTAAATTAGAGGAACAGCAGTATGAATATTGATTTCTCTCTCTTCAAGTAACCCTTGCATCCTCTCTCTCTCTCTCTCTCTCTCTCTCTCTCTCTCTCTCTCTCTCTGCCCCTCTCCCACCCTAGTCATCGTACTAGTTTTACTGTCATACTGTTGAGTTCCACTGTCTGTATTGACTCGTTATCACCTATCCCACAGCCAACAATGGCCCCACGTTTTCTTGATTATCGTTGCTTTCTGCATATCTTCCATTCATTTATCCTAAGTGCTGTCTATATCTCTCATTCCCCTTTCCTCTGACTCTCAGTCTGAAGAAGGGTCACAACCCGAAACGTCACCTATCCCTTGTCTCCAGAGATGCTGTCTGACCCGCTGAGTTACTCCAGCTATTCGTGTCTGTACTTGGTTAGGTACATGGATAGGAAAGATTTAAAGAGGCTATGGGCCAAACAAACCCACTGGCAAATGGGATTAACTTAGATGGGCTGATGGACGTCAAAATGGATGAGTTGGGCCAAAGGGCCTGTTTCGACGCTGCATGAATCTAAGACTCTACATTGCTATGTGTTAAATTTGATTTGATAACTTCTTTGTGTGTGGTGTTCAAATGTACATTTTGACAAATACTACAATGGAATATGCTGTTACATTTACTTACAATTTTTATTGCCTGAATTTGCTCCACTGAAATTAGTTAAAGGTAATAGGTAAATGCAAATTACTTGTAAAATCTGGAGCAAATTAACCATCTTTTATGATGATTAGGTACTGACATCAGCTGAAACAACTGTGACATCATTTTATTTAATGGATAATGCTGCTAGATATTTTTTTATTTCATAAGGAGGAAAAGGCTGATGTTTTTTAATATATATACACAAAATATGATTGCAGCTGCTTGAAAGACTGCGATTATTTATTTTCAAATCCATCCCAGGCGAAAGATTAGAAAATGTTTCTGGGCAAGGAGTTTGATGATGCCAAGGTGTTTTGAGGAGGGTAGGGAGGGATAGAGAGAAAGGAAGTGCAGTGCATGTCTTGAAATTGGAGCTTGTCAGATTGACATGTGGGTGGACCGAAAGTGAAACTTTCCTCATCCTGCACGCCAGTGCATGCGCAGTGAGCTGAAACTGGGACTTGGTCTCTGCGCGGCTTTGGACGGCGTAGCGAGCGCTCCCCCTCACCCAGCACTGCGGTGCATGCGCAGTGGGCTGAAACTAGGACTTGGTCTCTGCGCGGCGAGCGCTCCCCCACCCCCCCCCCACCCACCCCCATCACTGCGGTGCATGCGCAGTGTGCTGAAACTGGGACTTGGTCTCTGCGCGGCGAGCGCTCTCCCACCCCCCCCCCCCACCCCCATCACTGCGGTGCATGCGCAGTGTGCTGAATCTGGGACTTAGTCTCTGCGCCGTGCGCTGGACCGGCTCAATCTGAGGCAGCTCCTTGGTGTGACTACAACTCCTATTATAAAACTCTCAGCGGCCCAAGTTGGGGGTGGGAAGCGCATAAAAATAAATCTGAAAAAAAATGAGCCTTGATCATCTCTCCCAGGTAGGTGAATTGATTAATTCCACCCCCAGTTTTGGAAACTTGTGGACATTTTTTTTTCTCCTTCTCATTTTTGATGCTGTTGGCTTTAAAAAAAAGTTGTAACCTGTATTTTTTTTTGGTTTTCGTTGTAGGTCAACACGGATTGTCGGTTGAACGGTGAGTATTTGGGCCCGAGGGGGTGCAGGTGATGTTTTATTCTGTCTTTTAATGTGGAGAACAAGAAGATCAGACATGGCGTCCAGAGACTAAGTCCCGTCGACGTGCCCGCAAGCCCTATTGTTCAAACCGAGCCCTAAAATAACCGCCTTGCCAAACACTCCTGGACCCCAAACCTCCTTCAATCGCTTCTACAGCAGCCCGAGTCCGGGATCCGGGGCTCAGATGGTCTCTGGTGTCCTTCGTCTTGCCGTGATGGCGAGGGAAAAGCCGGCTTTTCGGCCGTTAGGACTTAGTCTCTGCGCCATTTTCTTTTGCCCTTCTCTCTGGGTTCCTTCGTGCATGTTGCAAGAGCGAGGCTCCCACACTGGAGCTACAAAACGTAGCAGGGCATTTAAACAAGCCCTGGCAGAGCCACAACAGGCTTATTCTTTCAAAATGCAACAAAAAAAAAAAACACCACGGTGCTTTAAATTGCTGGAAAAACTAGAGTTTTGTTGCATTTGAATTATTTTTTGCTAGGGGAAGGAAACTAAAATTCCAGCACCTGCTGATTTGCATTAATAATTCGTGAAAGCATTATTTTTTATAAAAAGAACAGTATTTGGTATGATCATGTTTTCCCAGATGAAAGGTAATAAGCATCGTTTTCCTGTACGGATAAAACCCGGGTGTTTGAATTTCCCGGGGTAATATTGTATCAAAAACAATTGGGTTATATTATATCAAAAACAATTGCTACCATACTAAGATGCATATACTTCCAGAAGGTGTCCCAGAGTTTATTGCTCATATGTTTTTAATTTTTAAAGACAGATCTGAAATTGCGATAGTGATCACATCTTCATCGGACTGACGTGCAAAGTTTGCAATAAGGTCCCGTGCAGCTGTTGGGAGATCTTTAAAACTTTTGTGTTTGCTTTGCAAGGGCAAAATAAGTGTTTTCACCTTTACTAAAGTCGGGGATGCAGCTAAAAAAACTGCAGCAAAGGCAATAAGCCAGTTTTTAAAAATATGTCTGTGATCTTTATTATTTTTAATTCTTTTCCACCTTCACATCAGATGGGAGTACACTGCATGTTCTTATAATTGGAGCATTATATTCAGTGCTGATTAGATTACAAGATTTTGTATGAAAATATTGTTTTAGTTATAACTAGAAGTTGTTACATGAAAAATCTCTTTCAACAAAAATAGAATCTTCCAGGCTGTATCTGTTAAAAAGAAATCCCAGGTGAATTAGGCATGGATGCTCTACGACATTAGTTACAGACTGCGTTTACGTTTCATTGTGAATTAATATTCACATAAAATCATAATAAGATTTTAGTGTGACAGGGTTTACGTTCATTGCTAAGTTAGCGTTAAGTACAGAGTTCCTTGTTTTTAGATTCAAACTACACGATAGCAATTGGGATCCGAGTTTCACTGTACCAAAACTATCCTGTAAAATAGCACCAGGTTTCGTGAGACTTATAAGTATTTTGACAAGAAAATTGAAGGGAGAGGATCGTTGACTCTTGTTATAGGAGTTTATTTATCGATTTTAGAATTGCCGATACCCAATATATTAGGGTTTTTATCGTGGAGAGAGAATAGTGTAGTGTGGTTGTAGACCATTCAAAATAAAATGTAGACAGAAATGCTGGAGTAACTCAGCAGGTCAGGCAGCATCTCTGGAGAAAACAAATAGGTGACGTTTCGGGTCAGGAAGGCTCTCTACCCGAAACGTCAATTATTCCTTTTGTCCAGAGGGGCTGCCTGTCTTTGCACCAGCATTTAGTGTTTATCTACAGTGTAAACCAGTATCTACAGTTCCTTCCTACACATTAAAAATAGGATCTGTTGGTGAAAGGTACCATCCCTCAGTTAATAATGCTGGTCAGTGACTTGTTATAGCCTCAGGTGTGCTTTAGATTTGATTTTTCATTTATAGAGCAAGGTTTGATATTGCTTGAGGGGGTTATTACCAATTTGAACATCAGTGATTTATTGGTCACAGAGTGGGATGTGGTTTCAAGGCTGCTCACAATTACTTTGACAGAGGTAGGAAATAATTTAATCATCGGTCTCGAGTCCTAAACGTGTGCAATTGCTGGTTATCCTGGGTCAAGTAGTTAGATCCATTGAAGTTAGTGGAACTGATTGTGCATGTTTTTGGAGAGGTGGGTGGGAAATGGACTAGGTGGTGTAAAAACAATTGACAGCTGCTATACTCCCAACACCAGGGACCAAGGATTACTCTTCCCCCAATCATTTGTCATGTGTTTTCATTTCTGTGGTCCTTTTGAACATTTGTGACCATGCCGCTTGCGAGTTTGCAGTAAAATTAAACTATCACCGAGGAGCTTAGGCCAGTTCTTTTGAACTTGTACATTTCAGCGAATGTCAATGGAAGGGAATCAGAATGGAAGGAAATCAGAAGCTGGAACCCTGAGGCAATAGGCTATGTGGCTTCAGCTACCTACTTTCCACACTTGAGTCAGCTATTTCAGCATTAGATGTGGACTGAATCTGTGAGGAGTTTAGTTCATTCAGAGCTGGGAGCTACATTTATCAGCGCCAATGTGGCAGAAAAGAATATATCTGACTCTTGCATTACATTCTTGAAAGTAATCCTGCGGAGTACAGATTGATAATACATTTTCGTAGTGGTATTTAGTTCAAAGATAAAGAATTTGTTGACTGAAGATCAAAGCTGGAGTAAGCCTAAGCTGTCAATTTACCAACTGTGTTAATAAAGGAATTCATTTGTTTAAAAACATTTTATTTATATTCTTAAATCATGGTGTGAAATGATTCCTCTGACAGCTTTCCACCAGGCCTCACAATGTGATTTGTAGGCATCTGACTTCCATTAGGGACAACGCAGCAAAATACTGGTCACTCCATGAGTGTGTTATGGACCTGTTGTGCTTTATTAAAGTGAGATCGGGCCAGGTCGGAAACCAAGGATCAAATCTGGAGGAGACTTTAGATAGCTTAGCGTACCATCCGTTATCCATTTGAGAAATATGCTTTTAATGGTGTTAGGGAATTTGGTTTGGACTTGGCAATGTGGTTGTTTGCCCAATGGTGTTCTGACATCTGTTATTACTTCAACTTCTTACCTACAATTAAACACTGCAACCTCCAAATAAGCTCTGAACTACATAGATTTGAGGGCATTAGTTTTGATTTTTTTGTACTATTATTTTGTGTGTGTGTGTATATATATATATGTATGTATATATGTGTGTGTATATGTATGTTTTTATATGTGTGGGTGTATGTATTTATCTCATGTTTATTATATTGTTTACACTATTTTTACATATTCTGTTGTACTGGTGCAAGTAACAATTTCATTGTTCTATTTGGGACATACACGACAATAAAAGTCTTGACTCTCTCTTGACTCTTCAACCCTCTTACTGAGCTCGGGCTCCACTCTAAGCTTTTTTTGTTGAGTTTGTGGCTATCATGGAGCATCATCCACACCCTGAGTTGCGTCTGTATTAAAGGCAGTTTTATTTTAGACATGAGTGGGTGCAGGTAAAAGGGATTGTGGTGGCCATTCACTTGGTTCTGGATATAACCACTCCATTTCGAGTTCAGTTCACTGGTATGCCCACCAGCTGCGTGATGGGGGGTCACTCTGCTCCAGTCGGGTATTTGCATTCATTTACCTGCGTTTTTTTTAAACACTCAACTTCTTTTCCATTATATTGCATTTAGTGAAGGGCTTTTACATCAGCATAGACATAGTCCAAACAAGGGTCTCGACCCGAAATGTCACCCATTCTTTCTCTCCAGAGATACTGCCTGTCCTGTTGAGTTACTCCAGCATTTTGTGTCTCTATCTGGTTTAAACCAGCATCTGTAGTTCCTTTCCACACATAGACATGTTTTAGATGTTCAATCAGTTTGCCAGACCTTTCATGCTCCTTCTTCCTTATTACATCCCCCTTAATGACATTTTTTTTAAATTAGCGAAACAAAAGAACTCAGTGGATCAGGCGGCATCTTTGATGGGAATGGAGGGACGATGTTTTGGGTTTGGGACCCTTCAGATTACAAGCCCCGACCAACAAAATGTCCTTTGAACTTGAACTGATCAATAGGATTGATGGCAAATCGTGATCCAAAGCTTAACACCAACATCATAGCTCTTAGTTAATATTGTATAAGTAGTTGTGCCAACACCTGTTGTGGCAGTGTTAATGTTCTGCATTATTATAGGTTGGGTGTACACAGCGGGGAGAACAATGGAATCAATCTAAATTCTGGCCTGTTTTCAATTTGTTTTTTCCTGGTGATGGTACAGGAAATAGATGAAGAATAAAGAGGATTGAATGCTTCCGATTTGAAGGTGGAGCAGATGGGTGGAGTAAAGAAGTGTGAAATAGATTCGATTTTGCACCTGCAGAAAGAGTAATTTGCTCGGCCCCATATAGGCATTGCAGTGTAAAGGCAAACAACAAATGATGAGCGTCCATCTCTAGCCACATGAGAAATCTATTTAAAGATTTAGATGTGAGCAGGGAGCCTGTGGAACATGGTCACGTAGCCCTTTTTACATGGATAGAATTAAATTTAGAGAGACGGGAATATTACGGAAGTATTTAAGTACTTCTCTTCCGATGTGTTACGTTAGTGTAAGAGGTGAGACAGTGGCGCAGCGGTAGTGCTGCTGCCTTATGCACCAGAGAGCTGGGTTAGGCTACGAGTGCTGTCTGTGCGGAGTTTGTACGTTCTACCTGTGACTGCATGGGTTTTCTCTAGATGCTCCAGTTTCCTCCCCCACTCCAAAGATGTACAGGTTTGTAGGTTAATTGGATTCGGTAGAATTGTAAATGGTCCCTAGTGTGTAGGATAGTGCAAGTGTGCTGGGTGGTTGCTGGTCCATGCGGATTCGGTGGGCCGAATTTACTTTGGCAAAGACATATTTTTGATGTTCGATCAGTTTGCCAGACCTTTCATTCCCCTTCTTTCCCTTGCATCCCCTTACTTTGTGCAAAAGTTAATATTTCTATTTTTATCCTCACTCTTGCATTTGTAACTTGTGTGCTTGGATATTTTACCTCTTGTTCAAAAATCCAAATAAATTGAAACGCATAAAATCTAAGGTCTAAATTTGTCCTGATGTCAATACAAATATTCAAACTCTTAGCTTTGGTGCTTGAGCAAATTGGTTTTGGAAGGTCTGATTGGAATTATCAGTGCATTTTGAACTTCACGAGGAAATTGTAATAAGTTGGATGGTAATAAGTTATGTAGGCTAGTTTTCCCCCCACATTGTGACAAGTCTGCATGAGTAGTGATATTGCCTTTAATTTTAAGGCGATGTCTTGTTTATTTACTTTGTGTGTTGAAATGTGTTTTCGTGTGCCCATGTAAAAAGATATCATCGAGCTTGATAGCCAGATATCTGTTGTTTTTCCACTAAATCTGTAAATCTATTGGATAGACTGCTACCTGTTGTGAGATGGGAACAGGTCTTTTGCAATGTAATTATGTTGACAGGTTGCAATCCAAATCACTCTTAGTTGGTCTCCGTAAATGACCCATCCCTGATTTGATTTTTACCCATCAAATATCAAGGTTCATTGATAAAAAAAAATGCCAAAGAATAACTTTTGGTGAGCTTGTTTGAAGAATGTGGTTAATGCATCAATGCTCTTTTCCCAAGCCAGTGGAGACTGACTAATTCAGTTGGTTCAAAATGTAACAGTTTAACTTGCCTCTTTGAATTGGTAGTTTTGGTGGTCTGTTTCCCTGATGTGGACAATGAAGAGGTCACGTTAGAACATGTCTTGGGGGATGGGCACTGAATTATGTCTATAGATGGAGGTCAGGCAGTGCTCTTGTGACAATGGTGAGTTGTTCTGTCCTTGTATTTCTGTATTAGTAGCGCTTTGTTGGAATCTGAATGGATGATTCTGCATGTTTGGTGACAGTCTTGGTAAAGATAAAGAGATCAGCTGCACGTACTTACCCAAAGTATTCTCCCACAGTATCTGGAGACACAAGAGACTGCAGATGCTGGAATCCGGAGCAAAGGAAAGTGCTGGAGGAGATACAAGTAACTGCAAATGCTGAAATTGCGAGCAAAACGCAATGCTCAGCCGGTCAGGCAGTATCGCGGGGGGGGGGTGACGTTTTAGGTCGGGGCCCTTCAGTATCCTGTCACGCTGAGTTCCTCCACCAATTTATCCACCCAATCCATGTTCTCCATGCTGCCTGACCAGCTGCGTTACTTCAGCACTTTGTGCCCTTTTCTGACTTCCACGTGGTTCGCTTTGCAGCAGGTTGAAACAGAATGGGTCTGCCTTCACCAGAAGGATTGAAAACACTTATCTGTGAAAAAGCTTATCCAGAATGTAAAAGGACAATTTACAATTATCCTGAAATGGCGATAGCCCACATATGCGGGGGCAAGTGAGTCAGTTGTCTTTGCAGTAGAACTTTTTATTAATGGCGTCAGAAACTAGTTCCTTATTCTACTTTATGCCCAAGAGTTGAGTTAATGAAGATTATCCTTTGCATTGCTTTGTTCCTCCTACTTTCCTCGAGAGGGAACTGGAAACAGAGTTATGAACCCACATCTTTTTACTGGAATGTGCTGATACAATAACATATTTAGAGACCTTGACCTTCAAATAATGGTGATTGCACAAGGCAAATTGTAGTGCTTTTTATGCTTGATACTTGGATCCACTTCTGTGCTCTGCAGTTTAATTCAGGAAGGTGTTTGTCATGTTTTGCTGTTTGCACAGTGGCAAAATTGTTTGTTTCCTTTTCAGATTACAAATTTGTTCAATGTAATATACACCAGGGTACAATGAAGTTCCTTGCACAGGGTGAAGCTAATAAACATGCAGACCGTAATTAGTACAAAACAGCAGAATAGTGCACAGTGGTAGTGCAAAAAACTGAGTAGTGCATATGAATATTCATGTACAATAATAAAATAACCGAATGAAGTAGACTTAAAAATACATAGCAGTACCTATGGGAATGGGTTGTGAAAGAGGTAATTGGTTCAGGAGGCATAGAGTGATACAGTGTGGAAACAGGCCCTTTGGCCCAACTTGCCCACACCGGCCAACAATGTCCCATCTACACTGGTCCCACCTGCCTGCACTTGGTCCATATCCCTCCAAGCCTGTCCTATCCATGTACCTGTCTCAATGTTTCTTAAACACATGAATGTACCTGCCTCAATTACCTCTTCCGGCAGCTCATTCCATACACCTACCACACTTTGTGTGAAAAGTTACCCTTGGGTTCCTACTAAAGGGTTCCTACTCTTCCCCCCCCTCACCTTAAACCTATGTCCTCTGGTTCTTGATTCCCTTACACTAGGCAAGAGACTATGCGCCTCCCTGATCGATTCCTCTCATGATTTCGTACACCTCTATAAGATCACCCCTCATCCTCCTGCGCTCCAAGGAACAGAGACCCAGCCTACTCAACCTCTCCCTATAGCTCACCCTCTAGTCCTGGCAACATCCTTGTAAATCTTTTCTGAACCCTTTCAAGTTTGACAATATCTTTCTTCTTACATGGTGCCCAGGAATGAACACAATATTCTAAATGCGGTCTCACCAACATCTTATACAAATGCAACACGACCTCACAACTTCTATACTCAATACTCAGCCTTATGCACTGCTTCGAGGATATAAAGTGTTGGATGGCCCAGAACTTCCTCCATCTAAACAAGTGCAAGTCTGAGGTCATCCTACTCGGCCCCTTGGACTCCATCAAAACGATAGCAGGCATCCTTGAAGCCTTACCCCCTTACTCAAACCTTGGCGTGATATTTGACTCCGCATTGAAGTTTGACAAACAAGTCAATGCTGTGGTAAAAGCTGGCTTCCAGCTTCGCACGATAGCTAAAATCAAAGCATTCCTCCAATTTTATGACCTTGAAAAGATCATCCACGCATTTATCTCATCCCGCCTTGATTACTGCAACTCCCTTTGCACTGGCATCAGCCAATCATCCCTGTCCCGCCTGCAATTGGTCCAAAATGCCGCAGCGAGACATCTGACGGGCACCCGAAAAAGGGACGACATCACCCCGATTCTGGCCTCTCTCCACTGGCTCCCAGTGCGGTTCAGAATCAATTTTAAGCTCCTCCTTTATGTATACAAAGCCCTTAATGGGCTTGCCCCCACCTACATCAAAAATCTGCTAACACACCATTCTACCTCCAGGTCCCTCAGGTCGGCCGACTTGGGGTTACTGACCATCCCGCGGTCCTGGTATAAGCTCTGGGGCGACCGCGCTTTTGCAGTTGCAGCACCTAGACTGTGGAACAACATCCCTCTTATCAGAATTGCCCCCACCATCGACTCTTTTAAAGTCTAGACTTAAAACTTATTTCTACTCACAAGCGTTTCTTGAGGTCCTCTGAGGGAGCACTGTATGTATGTATTTATGTATGTATTGTTAGATCTATGTACCACTGTATGTAGCACGTTAGTACCTACACTGATGTAAAGCACTTTGGTCAACAAGAGTTGTTTTTAAATGTGCTATAGAAATAAAATTGACTTGACTTGACTGATGAAGACCAATGTGCCAAAAGCCTTTTTTGACCGCCTTATCTACCTGCGACTCGACCTTCAAGGAACCATGCACCTGCGCTCCTAGATCCCTCTGCTCTACAATACTCCCCAGAGGCCTACCATTTACTATGTAGGTCTTGCCCTTGTTAGACGTCCCAATTTGCAACACCTCACACTTCTCTGCATTAAATTCCATCAACCATTCCTCCGCCCACGTGGCCAATCGATCCAGATCCTGCTGCAATCTTTCACAACCATCTTCACTATTTGTATCATCGGCAAAACCATGCTGACTATCCCTAGCCAGTCCTTGCCCATCCAAATGCCTGTATAACCTATCCCTCGGAATACTCTCTAGCAACTTTCCAACTACAGATGTTAAGCTTACCGGCCTATAGTTCTCAGCATTTTCCCTGCAGCCCTTCTTGAAAAGAGGCACAACATTTGCCACCCTTCGGTCTTCTGGCACCTCTCCTGTATTTACGGACGACTCGTAAATTTCAACCAGGGCTCCCGCAATTTTCTCTCTAGTGTCCCGCAATGTCCTCGGGCAAATCTGATCAGGCCCTGGAGATTTGTCTACCTTCATACACGATAGTACCTTCAGTATTTCTTTGACGGTAATACTGACTGCGCTCAAGACATGTCCATTGACTGCCAAGTTCCTCCATTCTACTGTCTTTCTCCTCGATAAACACAGAGGAGAAATATTAATTGAGGACCATGTCCATCTCCTGTGGCTCCACACAGAGGTGACTGCTTTGATTCCTGAGAGGTCCCACTCTCTCTCTAGTTACCCTTTTCCCCCTTATGTATTTATAAAATCTTTTAGGATTGTCCTTAATGCTACCCGCCAGAGCTATCTGCTGGACCCTTTTTGCCTTTCTGATTTCCTTTTTCAGTTTACTCCTTAGTTCCCCCAAAAAACGTTCTTAAGTCTGGACATCTGAACTTTTAAGCTGCTTACTTTCTCCCAGTTAGAGGAGAGAAATTGAGAATGGCCAGGGTGACAGGCACCCGTGACAATATTTCAATTTTCCTGAGGAACTGCACCGTGAAGGTGGACTGAATACAAGAAAGTTTCACGCTGTGATGGACTCTTTGCAGATGCAGGCAGTTGAGAGCAATGCACTTGCCAACCAGGCTGAGGGGCATCTCGTCAGAATACTTATTATAGCTCATCTGTAGAATTTCCTCTGGACCTGCCGAATCTTCTCGGGCGCCTAAGAAATTAAATATGCTGGTGTACTTTTTTTGACCACCCCATCAATGTGACGGTAACAGGTGATATTGCTGACAATATGGATACTGAGGAACTTGAAGATGTCGACCGTCTTTACAACAGCCCCATTGCTGAGCACAGGGATGCGTTCTTCCCCTTGCTTCCTGAGGTTGATGACCAATTGTTTCATCTTATTGACATTAAGAGCTGGATTGTTGTCCTGACATTTCTTCTATTCCACTCCTTGCTCCACCTTTCCTCTCTCTAACCATGTTTCCTAATTTTAAACTGAGCTTAATTTTCGTTTAGTTTAGAGATACAGCGTGAAAGGTGGCCTCAAGGGCCAGTAGAGTCCGCGCTGTCAAACGATCACACTTACACTAGTTCTATGTTATCCCTCTTTTGCATTCTACAATAGGGGCAATTTGCAGAAGACAATTAACATCTAAGAAGTTCTTTGATTGTTAGGATGTCATTAAACTGGAACGGGTGCAGAAAAGATTCACAAGGATGTTGCCAGGCTTGAGTTGAAATGAGAGGCTGCAAAGGCTGAAACTTTCCCTGGTGTGTAGGAAGTTGAGGGGTGATGTTATAGAGATATATTAAATTGTAAGGGGCTTAGATAAGATGGATGGTCACAGTTTTTCCCCAGGCTAGGGACGTCCAAAGCTAGAGGGCATAGATTTAAGTTGGGGGGTGGGGGGTGTTTAAAACGCACTTGAAAAGCATTTTTTTCCACAGACCACACAGGTGGCATGTATAGAATGTGCTGTAAGAGGTTTAGCCTCTTTTTAAAATGTTTAAAAGACATTTGGATGGAAAAGGTTTGGAGAGATATGGGCCAAATGCAGGCAGATTAGGACTAGCTCAGATGGAGATCTTGGCTGGTATTTGTTTATTATTGTCACATGTACTGAAACCCTTTTACGTGACATGTTGGCATGTACAAGTTGGGACAACGAGCCCGTTTCCCTGCTGTATAATTCTGACTTAGTTTTTTTGCTTTTTTCAAGTCCTTTCTCTGATTAGTTCAAGCAGCAATGTGGGCCAGAAGACGAACCAGTTTCTTTCCTGCTCAACAATGTATAATGAGGTCAGATTGTGCTTTACAGTAAGATTTAAAATGCAGTTTTTAGTTTTATTTTGCGAAGCATTTTGAGGGATTGGACGGTGTTCAATGAACAAGAATCACATTATAACTTCATCAAAAATATATTTGCGGCCCCCTTAGTTTGAATGGAACTGAGTCTGTAACAAATATATCTGACCTTGAGTTTACTGTTCCAGTACTGGGATTGATTTGGGTCTATGAAATGGTGGTCTCTGATTTCAGGAGAGAAAAATGAAGCCAATCTGGGTGTGAAGTATTTGCCTTTGTATCCTTTTCTCTTATTTTAATGCTTTAAAAAAAAAATTCTCAGCTGCTATTTCAGCCATCGAGTAAAGCTGGAGAAGTGTACAGAATCCAGTGTTAACTTTGACATTTCTACATTGTCACTATTCTGGTTTTCACAGACTGATACCCCAAGGCATGGCAATTATAGAAATCACACTTGCTTGGGGCAGTGGTGGCCATTTTGAAAAATTACAATTGATTTTAATTAGCCATCAAATGCTCTCCCTCATTCTCTCCACCACAATCTCCAGCAGATAAAGCTCCACCCAAACATCCAATCCATGTAATCCTATAATAATCCAGAGGGATCTTTTCGAAATGTACAAAATCATGAGAGGAATAGATCAATTAGGCGCATAGAGTCTCTTGCCTAGTATAGGGGAATCAAGAACCAGAGGACATAGGTTTAAGGTGAGGGGGGAAAGATTTAGTGGGAACCTGTGGGGTAACTTTTTCCACGCAAAGGGTGATTGGTGTATGGAATGAGCCACCGGAAGAGGTAGTTGAGGCAGGTAGAATTGTGTTTAAGAATCATTTAGACAGGTACATGGTTAGGACAGGCCCACCACAGTCAGGTGGGACTAGTGTAGATGGGACATGTTGGCAAGTTGAGCCGAAGAGCCGCTTTCCACGCTGCATGACTAAAACTAATCCCTTCCAGGTGTCGGACATAATTTTGGGTTGAATCTGTCCCCGTGGCCTTGTTCTGCATCCTTTTTACTATTTTACATTGGGTTAATTTTTTGGAATCACTGTTTAAAAAGCCTAAATATAATGGCTTGAGCTCACCAAGGGCTAGCCAGAGTTTAACTCTTTGATCTGCCTTCAGGTCTTTAATATTAGCTTGCTTTCTGCATCCAGACCAGGACATTGAACTCGAGGCTGTGGTCTAGAGTTTTAAAAATCTGAAAATGGTTTTATTCGATTTTGAATATATCTTGGATGTGTCACTTTTTCCTTCAGCAAATGTGAGTTTATGAATATAGCTGATTGAAGGATTATACGGATTTGAAATAAATATATTTAGAGTCAACATAGTCTTTGGCCCAACATGTCCATACTGACTTTCAATTCCTCGGTGACGCTAGTCCTTTTTTATTTTGCTCGCCCCTTATTCACATCAACACCCCCCGGATTCTGCCACTCACCTACACACCAATTAACCTGTCAATTTGTACGTCTAAAGGATGTGGGAGGAAATCTGAGTACAAGGATGGAGCCTATGTATTAATTGGGTAAATGTGGGAGCTCCACATAGGAATGAATCCAGCAGCCCGACTAGTTGGATACAAAATGCTGGAGTAACTCAGCGGGCCAGGCAGCATCTCTGGAGAAAGGGAATAGGTGATGTTTCAGGCCAAGACTACTTCAGGCTGAGAGTCAGGGGAGAGGGAAACTAGAGGTACGAAAAGGTTTGGTACAAATCGGAGTCCGCACCGATGACCAAGGAAAGGTGGAGCCCCCAATGGTCCATTTGTTGGCTGTGGAAGAGGTGATAACAAGGGGATATATGAATGCAAATAGTGGAACTAGCAGGACGACAGCCATACTAGTTGCAGCACTGTGCTGTTGGTGTAACGTCACAAGTATAATAATAAGTCCACGGTCTAATGCAATTCTCAAGATAGTCGAGACCAAAAAGTTCCTTGATTTTAATTGTTACTTTGGAATGAGGTGGCTGAAGTTTAATAGTTCGTCTCAGACTAATGGGTTAGGAACAAGAGACAATCTTGGTAAAAACGTGACGAAAGGTAACTGTTCATGGACCCTTGTGATAGCTAAGAATTGAGAGCATCAGAAGACGAACAAGGATATTGGTATGAACACAGATTGTTGTAATAGCATTATTACCAGGACTATTGGATAGAAATATGCCGAATATATGCACCAAAACAATGACCACCATTTTTTTCTTTTTGTGACAATATAGACTCCCATAAGTCCAGTAAAGGTGAAGAAAAACACAAACATAAAGAGCACAAGCACAAATCAAAGGATCGGGATAAAGATCGTGCGAAAACGAAGCACAGCTCCTCCAGTTCCAAGAACCATAGCAACAGGTAGCTGTGATCACATGTGCATTTTTGTTTTGTTGCAATCTCTTGCCATATTTGAGTGTGAACAGAAATTGAAACTTGACCATATGCTGTATTTGATTAGGCTTTGCATTGGTAATATAGTAAAGTGACTGATTAACATGTATTCACAGTGCCTCTTGAGGTTGTTATCATGGCTGTATACTGGGTTGTTAATGCTATTCTGGTAAGTAAATGAAAACTGCGTATATAAACAATGTCACTGATGGGTGTATTTGCAGATATCCCCCACGTTCACTTTTCTGGTGTGTGGTGTCACGGGTACCTTGGATGCTTGGGCAGTGGGATAATTTTAACTTTCCATGACCTTGGTGATCATGCCTGTAAGATGTCAGTTATGGAAGGCCATTATGAATGAATCTGATTTGGTTGATTGTGATGGAATGGAAACTATTTCTTTCTTGCTCCATGGTCCATAATGCCTCCAGTGCTAGTCTGGCTGAGGTCAGCTATTTTGCTGTAGAAATTTGGTAGCTTAGAGCAAACCGAACTGCAGGATGCAGCTACACAATTGTGGCTCAGTACATTTGGCTTTGTTATCTTCCCAACTCGGTTAGAGCGCAGAGGGCTGGAGACTGACCAGCTCAGACTTTGTATGCTCATAGCCTGGGAGGAAGGCAAAACCAAACTTGATTCAATCGTCAAATATCTTTGTTGTGCCAGAGTGGTGGACTGTGGAGATACGTGAAACTGCCGTTGGCTAGCACCCGCTTTCTTGCTAGAGGATGGAACTGCATTCAACAACAACACTGCATTCTCTTTTATCAATGATTTAGTGGTGCTTTATTTGTCACATATGCAGCTACAGTGAATATGCAGTGAAATTCTTTTTGCATATATTACACTTGCACCGGCGCCATTTTTGAAAGTCCAATCTCTGGTTGGCCCACCCACTCGATGTACAGGAACAGGTCCTGCCAACTGGCGTTCCTCTCCTCGTCCGGTCGTCTTTGTGTCTCGTGGGCACCTCCTGCAGCCGACTTTGAAGTTGCTGGAAGCATCACCTCGGTTCACCCTCCTCCTTATCGCCCGACGTCTCCTGTTCCCTCCTGGTTACGCCGTCTGACGAACCTTTGGGTGGGTTACCGGTGCCGCCGACCGACAAGCCTCCGGGCAGGTCCCACCAGACCTGGATTTATGCATGTGGTGTAATGCATTATATACAAGATGGAAACCAGCTTGGTTGTGATTCCCATCAGATTTACGCAGTTGGTGTTTGTATTCACAGATAAAATAGCCCTTCCTTTCTCAATACCCTGAGGGGGTGGTACGGGAGGGAAGGGAAGAATTGACAAGGAAGTTACGGAGGGAGCGGTCTTTGCGGAAGGCAGATGGGGGGAGATGGGAAGATGTGGCGAGTGGTGGGGTCACGTTGGAGGTGGCAAAACTGACGGAGGACTATTTGTTGTATGTGACGGCTAGTGGGGTGAAAGGTGAAGCGGGTGAAGTCAGTCAGTTGTGTGTGGGTGCAGGAGGTGGCACCAAAGGAGTCGTCGA
The DNA here is from genome assembly GCA_038087875.1 of Malacoraja senta. Classification (NCBI taxonomy): domain Eukaryota; kingdom Metazoa; phylum Chordata; class Chondrichthyes; order Rajiformes; family Rajidae; genus Malacoraja; species Malacoraja senta. Next base: position 45,885,740 of record CM075982.1, read on the forward strand.
TGTAGCGGAGGTAGAGGTCGGGGATGGGGCCCTGGTACGTATTGAACAAGGAATGTTCTACGTACCCGACAAAGAGGCAGGCGTAGCCTCCTACCTCATCTATTGCATCCGCTGCTCTAGATGTCAGCTGCTCTAGATGTCAGCTGATCTTACTGCCTGTGCCACGCGACAGTGAGAGTAGGAATGGAGCGAGGTGGAGGATAAATGCGTGGCTGAAGGACTGGTGCAGAAGGCAGGGATTCAAATTTCTGGATCATTGGGACCTCTTTTGTGGAAGGTTCGACCTGTACAAAAAGGGTGGGTTGCACTTGAACCTGAGGGGGACCGATATCCTGGCGGGGAGATCTGCAAAGGCTACTGGGGAGACTTTAAACTAGAATGGTTGGGGGGAGGGACTCAAATAGAGAAAGCTATTAGACAGTGTGTGAGGCAGGAGGCAGAGAAGGAAAGCACTCAGACCCAACATGTAGGGGGGAAAGAAGAAAACAATAATAAACAGAGAATAAGAGGTGGTGGGGTTCTTAAATGGGTGAGCAGAGAAACAGAGGGGTGTAAAATGCGGGCGGAAGCAATAGGTAGCAAGGTGAAAAGTAAAAGTGGCAGGCAGACAAATCCAGGGCAAAAATCAAAAAGGGCCACTTTTCAACATAATTGTATAAGGGGTAAGAGCGTTGTAAAAACAAGCCTGAAGGCTTTGTGTCTCAATGCAAGGAGCATTCGTAATAAGGTGGATGAGTTGAACGTGCAGATAGCAATTAATGATTATGATATAGTTGGGATCACGGAGACATGGCTCCAGGGTGACCAAAGCTGGGAGGTGAACAGCCAGGGATATTCAATATTCAGGAGGGATAGAGAATAAGGAGGTGGGGTAGCGTTCCTGGTTAGAGAGGAGATTAACGCAGTGGAAAGGAAGGACATTAGCTTGGAGGATGTGGAATCGGTATGGGTAGAGCTGCGAAACACTAAGGGGCAGAAAATGCTGGTGGGTGTTGTGTACAGGCCACCTAGCAGTAGTAGTGAAGTTGGGGATGGCATCAAACAGGATATTAGAAATGCGTGCAACAAAGGCAAAAAGTTATAATGGGTGACTTCATTCTACATATAGAATTGAATCAAATTGGCAGGGGTGCTGAGGAAGAGGATTTCTTGGAATGTATGCGGGATAACTATCTAAACCAACATGGAGAGGAACCAACGAGAGAGCAGGCTATTCTAGACTGGGTATTGAGTAATGAGGAAGTGTTAGTTAGCAGTCTTGTTGTGCGTGCCCCCTTGGGCAAGATTGACCATAATATGGTTGAGTTCTTCATTAGGATGGAGAGTGACATTGTTAATTCAGAAACAACGGTTCTGAACTTAAAGAAAGGTAACTTTGAGGGTATGAGACGTGAATTGGCCAAGATGGACTGGCAATTAGTTCTAAAAGGGTTGACGGTGGATATGCAATGGAAGGCATTTAAAGACTGCATGGATGAACTACAAAAATTGTTCATCCCAGTTTGGCAAAAGAATAAATCAGGGAAGGTAGTGCATCCGTGGATAACAATGGAAATCAGGGATAGTATCAAAGGAAAAGATGATGCGTACAAATTAGCCAGAAAAAGCAGCATACCAGAGAACTGAGAGAAATTCAGAGACCAGCAGAGGAGGACAAAGGGCTTAATTAGGAAAGGGAAAATAGATTATGAAAGGAAACTGGCAGGGAACATAAAAACTGACTGCAAAAGGTTTTATAGATATGTGAAGAGAAAGAGATTAGTTAAAACAAATGTAGGTCCCTTGCAGTCAGAAACAGGTGAATTGATCATGGGGAACAAGGATATGGCGGACCAATTGAATAACTACTTTGGTTCCGTCTTCACTAAGGAAGACATAAATAATCTGCCGGAAATAGCAGGGGGCCACGGGTCAAAGGAGATGGAGGAACTGAGTGAATTCCAGGTTAGTCGGGAAGTGGTGTTGGGTAAATTGAATGGATTAAAGGCCGATAAATCACCAGGGCCAGATAGGCTGCATCCCAGAGTACTTAAGGAAGTAGCTCCAGAAATAGTGGATGCATTAGTGATAATTTTTCAAATCTCTTTAGATTCTGGAGTAGTTCCTGAGGATTGGAGGGTAGCAAACGTAACCCCACTTTTTAAGAAGGGAGGGAGAGAGAAAACGGGGAATTACAGACCAGTTAGTCTAACCGGTGGTGGGGAAACTGCTAGAGTCACATTAAAGATGGGATAGCAGCACATTTGGAAAGTGGTGAAATCATTGGACAAAGTCAGCATGGATTTACGAAAGGTAAATCATGTCTGACGAATCTTATAGAATTTTTCGAGGATGTAACTAGTATAGTGGATAGGGGAGAACCAGTGGATGTGTTGTATCTGGACTTTCAGAAGGCTTTTGACAAGGTACCACATAAGAGATTAGTATACAAACTTAAAGCACACGGTATTGGGGGTTCAGTATTGATGTGGATAGAGAACTGGCTGGCAAACAGGAAGCAAAGAGTAGGAGTAAACGGGTCCTTTTCACAATGGCAGGCAGTGACTAGTGGGGTACCGCAAGGCTCAGTGCTGGGACCCCAGCTATTTACAATTTATATTAATGAACTGGATGAGGGAATTGAAGGCAACATCTCCAAGTTTGCGGATGACACTAAGCTGGGGGGCAGTGTTAGCTGTGAGGAGGATGCTAGGAGACTGCAAGGTGACTTGGATAGGCTGGGTGAGTGGGCAAATGTTTGGCAGATGCAGTATAATGTGGATAAATGTGAGGTTATCCACTTTGGTGGCAAAAACAGGAAAGCAGACTATTATCTAAATGGTGGCCGATTAGGAAATGGGGAGATGCAGCAAGACCTGGGTGTCATGGTACACCAGTCATTGAAGGTAGGCATGCAGGTGCAGCAGGCAGTGAAGAAAGCGAATGGTATGTTAGCTTTCATAGCAAAAGGATTTGAGTATAGGAGCAGGGAGGTTCTACTGCAGTTGTACAGGGTCTTGGTGAGACCACACCTGGAGTATTGCATACAGTTTTGGTCTCCAAATCTGAGGAAGGACATTATAGCCATAGAGGGAGTGCAGAGAAGGTTCACCAGACTGATTCCTGGGATGTCAGGACTTTCATATGAAGAAAGACTGGATAGACTTGGCTTATACTCGCTAGAATTTAGGAAATTGAGAGGGGATCTTATAGAAACGTACAAAATTCTTATGGGTTGGACAGGCTAGATGCAGGAAGATTGTTCCCGATGTTGGGGAAGTCCAGGACAGGGGGAAATCCTTTAAGACCGAGATGAGGGAAAACTTTTTCACACAGAGAGTGGTGAATCTCTGGAACTCTCTGCCACAGAGGGTAGTTGAGGCCAGTTCATTGGCTATATTTAAGAGGGAGTTAGATGTGGCCCTTGTGGCTAAGGGGATCAGGGGGTATGGAGAGAAGGCAGGTACGGGATACTGAGTTGGATGATCAGCCATGATCATATTGAATGGCGGTGCAGGCTCGAAGGGCCGAATGGCCTACCCCTGCACCTATTTTCTATGTATCCATGTATCTATCTACATCGGTGAGACCAAGCGGAGGCTTGGCGATCGTTTCGCCGAACACCTCCGTTCGGTCCGCAATAACCAACCTGACCTCCCGGTGGCTCAGCACTTCAACTCCCCCTCCCATTCCGTATCCGACCTCTCTGTCCTGGGTCTCCTCCATGGCCAGAGCGAGCAACACCGGAAATTGGAGGAAATACACCTCATATTCTGCTTGGGCAGTCTGCATCCTGGGGGCATGAACATTGAATTCTCCCATTTTGCTAGCCCTTGCTGTCTCCTCCCCTTCCTCAGACGTCGGGCTCCTCCTCCGCATTTTTCCTTTCTTCTCCCCACCCCCCATCAGTCTGAAGAAGGGTTTCGGCCCGAAACGTTGCCTATTTCCTTCGCTCCATAGATGCTGCTGCACCCGCTGAGTTTCTCCAGCATTTTTGTGTACCTTCGATTTTCCAACATCTGCAGTTCCTTCTTAAATCATTATCCCTCTATTCCCTGCATTCCATGTGCCTATCCAAAAGCCTCTTAAACTCCACTATCGTATCTGCCTCCACCACTGTCACTGGGAGTGCTTTCCAGACCTCTACCATTCTCTGTGTTTAAAAATAAAACACCCTGAACATCTTCATTAACCTTTATGTCCTCTAGTTTTGTGCATTTCCACCCTGAAAAAAACGATCTGACTGTCTACCGTATCTACGCCTCTCATAATTTTATATATCTGTGTCATCTCTTGCACATTTGTTGCATGGAAGCCTGTATCATGCAAGCCTGCCACTGGTGCTCTGTTACCATCTTTAATCCAGACAAAATTACACGAGCGCACTTGCAATCCCCTAGCTAGAGCTGGCAGATCTATTCCCATAGCCGGCTTCCATGCTACGGGACCTCGGCCTAGGCAGACTGTTCCTGTGCCGGGACCTCTGTTAGTCTGGCAAAGCGGATAATCCAGGTAGAAAGGATCTGGAACCAAGGGCGCTGGAAATTTGGTGGTGGACCTGTACTGCAAATGCTGATTTCTGAATTTGAATCTTGCACTTGTTTGGAAAGCAACCCTCTTTAGCTTCCTGCACAGGTTGTTGGTGGATTTAAATAGTACCGAATGCTGAGCTCTCTATCCGGGGAATACCTTTATGTTATTGCCTCTTGTTTTTCAGTGCTAAATGACAAGCCATGAGCTCTGCAGGAAATCTTTACCAATGCGGTAGCTATAGATAGAACAATATACATCATGCTTGTGGACATTTGGTCAATTTTCTCAAGGTGTCCTGCAATAGTTCTTGCTCTAGGAAGAAGAGCTCAAATTAATATTTCCCTGTAGTCTAGAACTAGCTTACAAACTTGTAACTTGACTTTCTTGTTTCCTCTCTTCTTATCCATTAAACATCAGAAGCATTTCTTACAAAGGCCTTATTTTCAGGCTCATCCTAGAGTAGAAAGCTGGCAATCTTGGCTGTTAAGTTAACTGTGTGCAGCTATTCTATTATAAACTGCTCGGGTTTGTTCTGAAAGTCCCTTATTTATTCTTGGCAAATGTGGCAATAGACCTGATACTTAACTGAAGAGATTAACCTGTTTTCATTAGGAGTGTGAAGGAGGTATGTGTAAGTTTTGTGCACATTGAAGCTAAACCTAACCTGATGGGTATATCATTTGGGGAACTTCTGGAATTTTTCCCTCTCCCCCCTATCACCCAAAGGCAATATTAATTGTTCCTTGGAGATAGAAGGATGCTGGGTTACAATTTAAAAAACAAACATAACGTGCTGGAGTAACTTAGCGGGACAAGCGGCATCTCTGGAGAACATGGATAGGTGGCATTTTAGGTCAGGCCCCATCGTCAGACTGGAGTCTGTTCTCCAGAGATACTACCTGACCCACTGAGTTACTCTACCTCTTTGTCTTTTTTTACCAAGACAAGTTTCTCGGTTATTTCCACCAAAAGAGTTCACGTTGAACCTGGAACTCGTGTTTGCCTGCCCTTCATGAGTTCTTTAATTTATTTATTTTGTCAATAAGGAAAGGCCAGAGTATTTCCTTTTCGCATTCATTAACCTGTTATAGTACATGTATAATCTAGTACAACAAGTTCCAGTTGTGAAATATATGTGTCATTGTTTGGTGGATACTCCTGAATACTTACCAGGGGCCATTTTGATCATTAGTGATACAGGTCCACCACACATTATCTGGCACGCATGGTTCCAGAGCTATTCCAGATTATCTGTTTTGTCAAACTCATAGAGGTCACGGCCTTGGGGGCGCCGAGATACCAGACGGCAAAGTCGGCTGCAGAAACTGTCCATGGGCCCTGGCCACTGGGATCTAATTCGACCTAATAATCGGTGCGGAATTCTCAGTAAGGTCAATATCGGCCACCTCACCCAGACCCAATCAGGTAAATCTGGGGGTTGTGGGCCTTTATTGAACTCTTGAATACGAAACAACATTCACATGATCAGATGACAATGATGACCCTTTTCTTTCCCACTGGTTAATTTAAGAATGCAGGAAGTATACATCCCCACTTAATCAGATTTATATGGTTGTGATAGGTGTCAATAAATCTCTTCTTTCGTAGATGGCATCTTTCACTGTTTATAGTTGTTTCCACTCATTTTCACAGAAAGTTATGACCTATGATGATTCATTTGTGCTATCATAAAAGCAGGTGTGGGCACAAAACAAGGGGGCCTAGAATAAACATCTGATATCTGTTTCTTTACGGTAGTCATTTTCTGCTGTTTGGGAATAATTATAGCTGCGTGTTTAAATGGTTGAGATTGGATTTTTCTGATTCCACTGTGGAATAAATTGCAGGAGAATTATACACCTTTGTGTGTGGGTGTACTAAGCCACTTTATACTGTGCGTACAATTCTCTCTGCCAGGAGAGCTAGACAAGGGGTGTAATATTTTATTTTATTTTTTTTTAATTTTTATTTATTAGAAGTACATTACATCACAGCCACATACATTAATACTCGTCATTTATATCTTCTTACAATTAATGTACTCCCTTTATTTTTTTTTTACGCTAAAGAAAGAAAAGATTGAAAGAGAGAAGAAAGTGAAGGAAAAAGTGCAAGTGTAGAAAAGTGTAGAAAATGTAACAACAAAAAAAAAAAGGACGAGGACCCTATGAAAGCGAAATTAAAAACAAAAAAAAAAAGAGTTAAGAAATAGGCCCTAAGAAAAGAAAAGAGAGAGAGAAAAAAAAGAAAAACAAATGTTTTTTTTTTTTGAGCATCACGTAAATAGGACATACCAACTCTTCAACTATCATCCCCCCTTACCCGACCTCAATTTTTTATTTTTTTAAAGTACTTTTGCACCCTATGTTTGTAATAATTCTATAAATGCAGACCACGTCAGGTGGAAGTGATCTGGTTTACCTGCTAGGAGGAGTCTTATCTCTTCAAGGTGTAGTGTTTCAAACATATTTGAAATCCACATATTTATAGTTGGTATTGGAGCCTTCTTCCAAAATTTTAGAATTAGCTTTTTTCCAGTTATTAACCCATAATCCATTAATTTCTTTTGAAACACATTTAGTTCTGGATCATCTTCCGTTATTCCGAAGATAATCCATTCTGCTTTGGGTATCAGTCTTGTTTTAAATAACTTTGTAAAGATTTCAAAAATTTCATTCCAAAATTTTTGAATTTTTGTACAGAAGACAAATGAGTGCGCTATAGTTGCTTCTTGGGATTGACATTTATCACAAATAGATGATACGTTTGGGAAAATTTTATGAATTTTAGTTTTCGAATAATATAATCTATGTAAAATTTTAAATTGTATTAAAGTGTGTCTTACATTAATCGAGCATTTATGTACTTTTAATAAGTATTCATTCCAACTTTCCTTTGAAATTTTAATAGCTAACTCTTGTTCCCAGTCTCTTCTGATACCCTCCGTAGATGGTATTTGTACATTTAAGATAATATTGTACAAATATGATATTAAGTTTGCTGATTCCGCTTTTGTCTGCATTGCCTCGTCCAGTACATCTGCTGGGTTATTATGATGATCTTTTATATATTTTTTCAAATAGTCGCATATTTGAAAGTATTTAAAATATTGATTATTTCCGAGTTTATATTTTATTTGTAATTGTTGAAATGAAAGTAATTTTCCAGTTTCATACAAGTCACCAAGCGTTTTAATTCCTAGTCTATCCCATTGTGTATAAGCTTTATCTATAATAGAAGGACTAAACGAAGGGTTATTGACTATAGGTAATAAAAGTGATAAGTTTCTTAATTTTAAATTTTGTTTTATTTGTTTCCAAATACGGATTGTACTATGAATAATTGGGTTCTTATTATAGTTTATGTTATTCAATTTCATTGGAGAGAGGAGGATCGCTCCAATGTTTCTAGAGGAGCAATCCTCTTTCTCCATTACAATCCAGTCTACTTGCTGGGCGGAGTTATCCATCAGTTGAATCATGTTTTTAATATTTACTGACCAATAATAATACATAAAATTGGGTAGTGCTAGACCTCCCAATACTTTAGATTTATTCAGATGGGTTTTTTGTATTCTATGTGATTTATAGTCCCATATAAAATTAGTGATATCTGAGTCGAGTTTTTTAAAAAACTTCTTAGGTAAGTATATAGGAATTGATTGAAATAGGTATAAAATTTGTGGTAAAAAGATCATTTTTATTGCGTTTATTCGGCCTATTAAAGACATCGGAAGCGTTTTCCAGAATTTAATTAATGTATTCAGTTTATTAAGTAGGGGGTCAAAATTTGCCCTGAGCATACCTTGATATGCTCTGGTAATTTCGATTCCCAAATATTTAAATTTTTCTGTAGCTATTTTAAAAGGGAATTTTAAAAGATGTGTTGAATCTTTCGGTTTTATTGACATAATTTCACTTTTATTCCAATTTATTCTATATCCAGAAAAAGATCCGAAGTCTTCAATTAAATTTAATATATTTGGTATAGTGATTTGAGGTTTTGTAATATACAATAATATATCATCCGCGTATAAAGATATTTTATTATATGAGTCTTTAGTATTATATCCATGAATATCAGGGTGTATTCTAATTTTTTCTGCTAGCGGTTCAATAATGAGAGCAAACAGCTGTGGTGATAATGAGCATCCTTGTCTATTTCCCCTTGATAGTTGAAATTTCGAGGATAATATGTTATTAGTAAGTATTCTAGCTGTAGGTTTGTTATATAGTAACTTAATCCATAAAATAAAATTCTCTCCCAGTTGAAATTTTTGTAATACTTTATCCATATAATTCCATTCTACTTGATCAAATGCTTTTTCAGCATCCAGCGAAATAATTGATAATTCTTGATCTTCAGATTTGTGTGAGTGCATTATGTTGAGTAGACGTCTCATATTATTAGAAGAGTATCTGGGTGTAATATTTTAGAGCAGGGTAAATCAGATGTAGTGCTGGAAATTATTTTTGCACACGGGTGGTAGTGGAAATCTTCAACTTGTTCCAATTAAGGGCTAGATAGGCTGGGTGAATGGGCTGAACAAGCACGAAGGGTTGAATGGCCTACCCCTATCTCTTTTGAAATGCTAATTGGCATTATCTTGTTAACGACGTGTCTGAGTGATCTTAGCATATGATTTTATTGTAGTCAGATTTACAAGAGCTGCTTCAAATTTTACAAAGGTTTGCGGCATTATAGCAGTAGCAGACTGTCAGTTCATTTGTACAGATGGTATATTCCTTCTGCTCCTTTAAGTTATTCATATACATGATTTCACTGCATTTTGGTAAATCATTTGCGGTAGAAGCTGTACATGTACGTCTTTCTCACTAATGGGCGGCAGGATGGCAGCACCAGAGACCTGGGTTCGATCCTAACTACGGATTCTGTTTGTACAGAGTTTGTTTGTTCTCCCCGTAACCTGAATGGGTTTTCTCTGAGAGCTCCGGTTTCCTCCTACACTCCAAAGATGTACAGGTTGGTAAACTAATTGGCTTGGTAAAATTGTAAATGGGCCCTGTTACAAAATTTTGAGATTTTAAAAAGAAAGTCTGCAATTTATCCCATGAGATAAAGCATAAAAAGAAGTTTAATTTGACACTTAATTCACTTTCATATCTTCAGTATTAAAAAAGTTATGGCCATTATCATACTCAGAAATTAGCATCTAGTTCCCTATTGCTTTTCCATTGACTTAACACAAAAGCTGTGATCGAGGACAGTTAAAAGCTCATAACTTTCTTAAAAATTATGATAACTGAAAGAAATTTTCAGGTATTATAGATTGAAGCATTCTGAAACAAATATGAAACAATCTTACTTCGAAGACATGAAAGTAAAGCATATAATTAGTTAGTTACCTAATTGTAGCTAATTACAAAATTCAATTACTAGATCTAAACATCTATCAATTTCTTAAGAATAGATTAACATTTTTAAATAGCCTAAGTGTCCAAATAACATTCACACAATAATTCACAATATAACATAATTTTTAAATCTAATTTTCATGAATTTACAGGCCAAATGGAAGGAATTGAATGTTTAATACCTGTAAATTAATGGGGATTTAATTCACCTTGCGAGTGAGGATTACTGGAACGCGATCTTTTGGAACGTTGATTTGCGGTGAATTTAACCCCGTATTGGCATGAAAAATACTGCCGTTAATTCGGGGAATAAAATCACCGTGTCGCATGACAAAATGTGAATTAAACGCTTCTTAAGAAGCACTTTTATACATTTAAAGAAAGCACTTTCGTTTACCTGTCCCGTGTGTGAAATCCGTCCCCGTTATCGGCGTTGACGCTTCAGGAGCTGCTTTTAAAATTACTGTAGCGCTGACATTGACGATTTAATAAAAATAAAAAATTCACAAAACGCCGGTAGGAACGATTTTGTCAGCCAAGGCTTGTACTCCAACAAAATATTCCCAGGACAAGGGAGGAGAAACCCGCGTTTTAACCCCGCCCCCCCTTAAAGGCGCCAAAATCGCGCACGGCCAGTGGCAGAATTACAGCGCGACTGAAGGTAAGTTTTGTAACATACCTAAGTGTATGTAGGATACTGTTAGTGTGCTGAGATCACTGGTCGGCGCAGTCTCAATGGGCCGAAGGGCCCGATTCCACGTTGTATCTCTAACTAAACTCTCCATGCTACTGCCATTTATAGACTTGCAAAGTATAAGCCCTATCAATCCCAGGCTCACTTCCCCTATCTACCAGTTCATAACCAAACCTACATGGCTTACTTGGTTGCGTTCTATGAGCGACCCAATCCAGATTACTTATCACACCTTTAATTCCTTGTGCATGCTCTTAGCACATCTTTTCCGCAGAATAGTAGGGACAATATTCTTGGTCAAGGATGCTGAATACCTGTCCCTGGCTCATTTTCACCTTGCAGAGAATTGTGTCAAAAGGAATGTGTAGGAAAGAACTGCAGATGCTGATTTAAATCGACTGAAGAAGGGTCTCAACCCGAAACGTCGCCCATTCCTTCTCTCCAGAGATGCTGCCTGACCCGCTGAGTTACTCCAGCAATTTGCGTCTACCTTGTGTCATAAGGAACTTTAACATGGAATATCTCACCAAATACCACTTCTAAAATTAGAGATTTACTTGGGTATGCCCATTTTTAACATTTTTGTATGGTGAATAGTCATGGTGATTGTGCAGTGTTAAATTACCAGTTTTGTAATCTAGAGGCCAATGCTAACTTTTTGGCATATTCTTCAGCGATACAGCATGGAATCGGGGCCTTTGGCCCACCAAGTCCGCACCGGCCAGCAACCACTCCGTACACTAGCACTATCCGACACACAGGGACAATTTACAGTTTTTTTTACCAAAACTCAATTAACCTACAAACCTGCACGTCTTTGGAGTGTGAGAGGAAACTGGAGCACCCAGAGAAACCCCACATCACGGGGAGAATGTACAAACTTCGTACAGACAGCGCCCGTAGTCAGGATCGAACACTGGGGTCTGGTGCTGTAAGGCAGCAACTACCCCTGTGCAGCCTTGTGGAATATAACGTCAGTTCTGGATTTGCAAAAAATCATCATTTATAATGACACTTAATGCTTTAATGTCATTCAGGGGAAAATCCATCTCTCCTTTCTAGTCTGGCCCAAATCTTGAAACCTACCAAAACCTATACTAGCACTATCTAACACACAGAGGTATACTCTGAAGTAGCATAGCAATAGCAGTGCAGCTCAATCTGAAGCCAATTACGGAATGGACAATAAATGCTGGACTAATTGGTATCACCAGGAAGTGAGGTGTTCCTGACACTTGTGTCGTACAAATAAATGAGAGGTTTATTTGCCAAAGCCTTTTGTGTAGCTTTACTGAAAATCTTCTTTGGGTAGTTCAAAACAGTAGCTCCTGCATGAAGCTCATTTAATACCTTCATTTTTTTATGTATCTCAATTTCCATTACCAATGCAGACAAACAAATTAGAAGGTGATTTATAAGGTACTGGATTATTATGCTCATAAAGCTATTCTTCAATGTTGCAATCAAATTCAGTCAAGGACCAGATTGGAAATATTCTTAACCATTTTATGGTGAAGTCTGTGACTTCATTGTTTGTTCTCTTCAAATTGAAAGTAGCCACTTTTGACTTTAGAGATACAGCGTGGAAACAGGCCTTTCGGCCCTTCGAGTCCGCACCAACTAGCGATCAACCCGTACACTAGCACTATCCAACACACAAGGGATAATTACAATTTACAGAAATCAAGTAACCTACAAGCCTGTATGATTTTGAAGTGTGGGAGAAAGCCCGCGCTGTCACAGGAAGAACGTACAAACCCCGTATAGACAGCACCTGTAGTCACAATCTAACTCTGGTCTCTGAGGCAGCAACTCTACCGCTGCTCCACTGTGCTGCCCTATTGTGGGTGAAGGATATGATGGAGGGCATGTGGGAGAGGAGTTTACACTTTTTCGTTTCCTTTTGTCCGTGCTGTTTTCTTGAACATTCTGGAAGCTGGCTGCATTTTATTTTCCCCCCTAGACAATCTAAAATTTAGTAGCTAATAGTTTTTGGAACATCTCTCTTCCAGATGTGTGACAACTAGGCCCAACAAAAACAAGGGTGCTAGTTTGTTCTTGTTGTGCAGTTATTGAAACTTGAGTCCTTGTTTTTAATTTAAAAAATGAAGTAAGGAAATTAGTGCAGATATTGACTTCCAAATAATAGTGTCTGAGTACAAACGCAGTATAAATGAAGTTCAACCACCTTCATCTTCCAACTTAGTTTAGAGATACAGCACGGAGACAGGCCCTTCGGCCCACCGAGTCTGCGCCGACCAGCGATCCCTGCACACTATCCATCACACAATTTACAATTTGACCAGGCCAATTAGCCTACAAGCCTGTACATCTTTGGAGTGTGGGAGGAAACCGGAGCAACTGGAGAAAACCCACGCAAGGCACAGGGAGAATGTGCAAACTCCGTTCAGACAGCACCTGTAGTCAGGATCAACTTGAGTCTCTGACACTAAGACAGCAACCCTACTGCTGTGCCATCACTGTTACATCCCTTGTTTGACCCACACACCAGCAGCCCAGTGCTGGTGCTAGCTTTGACAGTGTTAAATTAGGTGAAAAAACTGTAAAACAAAAACACGTCCTGACCTTTAGTGGGGCAGCATTTACTGTATGACGGAAGGCTTGCTTCAACTCCTCCCATACCATTATATCAATTAAATATGCAGAAGTTTGAATATTTGTAGTGAGGAAATCGTAATGTAGCCTTTGCCGGATTCCTTTGGCATGTATAGATGTTTCGCTTTGTCCCAACATGCAGTTCTTACTGCTTCAGCTGCATCTCTTGGTTTCAGTAATTTAAACTGAATTTTCTGCTCGGTGAAAGCATTCTTCCAGGAATCTTTAGTTGGATCATGTCCTCCTTTCTGCCCCAAGTGCCTGCAGTAGTTCCAGAAATCTGGTCTGTATGTTATCACCCTACATGCCAAAACAGTTTGAGATTGGCTTCTTGACACAATGTAAGAAAAAGCAGAGCACGACTCATGATGGAAACAAAAAAAAACCACTGAAATGGTTGATCACACCAATCAGTCCAGTGCTCCCTTTGTGTGAGCAGACTAGTCCCACATCCTTTTCTTCCTCTCTTGCAGGAAAAAATGTTCATATCAGAATTGCTCAATGCCCGATATAGTAATGCATATGGGTTGCAATTCTAAAGTTTGATTTTGTTCCAACTAGGTTTTAGAAACTTGAATATAATCTGTATGCATTTTTTTTATCAGGAGTTTAGCACATGAGAAAGTCCTCCCATCAGTTACTAATTTTTGTTAGAAAACTTTTGTATCTTTCTAGATTTTTTTTAGTTTCTGTTATTGTCACATGTACCAAGGTACAGTTAAAAGCACTTTTCTTGCATGCTATCCAGTCATCGGAAAGATTTGCAATCAGGTCGTCCACTGTGTACAGATACAGGATAAAGGGAATAATCTTTAGTGCAAGACAAATTCCAGTAAAAGTTAGTCTGAGGGTCTCCAATGAGGTTCAGTTGCCTGAATCTGGAGGTGTGTGTTCAAATGTCTGTCAATGGAAGGGAGGTTGGTTTGCGTGATGGTCTAGGCTGCGTCCACAATTCTCTGCAATTTTGTGCGGTCTTGGATGGAGCTGTTCCCAAATCATGCTGTGATACATCCCGATAAAATCCTTTCGACGGCACATCTGTAAAAGTTTGTGAGGATTGTTGGGGCCTTGCCGAATTTTCTAATCCTTCTAAAGATGCATTGGTGTGCTTTCTTGGCCATTGCTTCTATATGGCTGGTCTATGACAAGTTGCTGGTGATATTTACTTCCTAGGAACTTGAAGCTTTCAACCATCTATTCTTTGCCAACCGCTTTGCTTCTTGAAGTCTGTCTTGCTGACATTGAGGGAAGAGGTTTTGCCTTGGCACCAGAAGAATCCTCACCAGCAGGCCTGGCTCGCCCGCCGTGGACTGTAAGCCCACACCACGCGCGTGGATAGGGAACCCACCTGATAGGCCCGTCTTGCCTGCCCAGAGAGAAAAGAGAAAAGAGTTGGACTGAAGGGCCGGTAAGCAGACCGGCTGCAAGAGGGAATGCGCTGCCTCAACGATGGGAAGGGCCACTGGAGATCTTGCAACAGCCTGGGGCTCGGATGGACCGGGCACTGCTCCAAGAGGCTGAGCGTGTGAACCGGACGTGGCCTGTAGTGGTAGAGGAGCGACAGAGGACACCACGGTTAGGTTTAGCTAGACCGACCCTGCAACGCAGCCATGACAATGGGTCTACATGGTCAGGTCAAGAAATCAGCACTTATAACAACTGGGAATCTGGTGACTACTTGGAGGGTAGTTAATCTGTGGAACTCTGCCCCAGAGGGCTGTGGAGGCCAAGTCAGTGGATATTTTTAGAGGCAGAAATAGACATATTCGTGATTAGAACGTGTGTGAAGGGCTATGGGGCGAAGATAGGAAAAGGTAGGTATTGGGAGGCAGAGATCTGCCATGATTGAATGGTGGAGTGGACTCGATGGGCCGATTGGCCTAATTCTACTCCTATAACTTGTGAACGTGTCTCTGTATACCATCTCAGTGTACTAGTACTATACACTTGTACTGTATCTGAGAAGCTTTTATAAGTGCTTATGCATTGTGATTCTTGTACTGAACTGTATACAAGAATGAATTTCATTGTACCTTGGTACATGTGACTAATAATTGTAAATATAAATAAAAAAAGGTTATGAGGTTAAAAAAGGTTACAATCATCTTCCAGTACTCCATTTCATCATTATTTGATATCCGGCCCACTACGGTGGTGTGTGCACATTTATAAATTGAGTTGAGCTTATATTTGGCTGCGCAGTCATAGGTGTATAAGGAATAAAGAAGGGGGCTCTAGTATAATTTCTAGTGTAATTTGCATATCTTTCGGTATCCCAAGGACCTCTGTGTCATGATGTGTCCAATTGGATGTCGAATGGACATCAAAACTGAAGATACTGAAATAGTAGATCAAGCAGGAAAGTCATCAATGGCATTTGTTGTCTGTTTCTCTCTGTACTTGGTCTGATTTGGTCTATTTCTAGTACTTTCTGGTTTTAACTAGTATTTCCAGCATCAGTAGTTGCTTTGCTATTGTAAAGGGCCTCAGGAGCTAGTATGAGACACAACTGCTGTCTACTGTGAACTATCTAATGCCATCCTTTCCTAGTCCTCATCCTCCTCCTCCCCCCCCCCCACACACGTGCGCACAATCTCACATAGACACAGATGCACACATGCCCGCACACACACGCCTAACAGTGGCTTGTAGTAGACATTTGTAAACCTGAAGCTCCAAGTTCCTCTGTTCCATATATCCAGTCTTTCCTTATTAAAGGTATAGTTATCACTGTTTGTTAATATTGTGCAGCCTTGCGTTTACTGGGCTTGAATTCCATCTGACGTGTGTTTTTGACTTTTCTATCTCTTGCCCATATGTTTTCCTATTATGCCTCGGTAGTTCAAACCTGTTTTAATCAAAACCCCCAAAATGTAAATGTTTTAAAAAAAAACTTACTTTCTCACCTAAATTCCTGCACTAGCTTCTTAGATAATGTCCTCGGCCTGTATGTTCCCTGTCCATTGCATTTCCTTTACCCTCAATTAATGTGATCTCCATTAAGAATTTAAGTAATGAGTCAAGAGCAGTGTTACTCCTTGAATTTCACATTAACTACTTTGAACATTTTCACATTAACTACCTTATAAATGAAATGCTACTGCCACATGAAATGGCTGCCATGCAATTATCTAGATTACTCTGGCTCTCTTACAATCAAACTTGTTGACAGTACTGCTATTAAGTAATTTTCATGCATATAACATTTGTAACATATATGTGAACCTCCAGTTATTACTTTTTTGAGAAATTGCCTTCTGCTGGGAGAATATCATGATTTTTCCAAGCAAAATACACTTCTACACCTCATTTTATGTCAAATTCATTGGCTGAAGTTGTATGTAAATTTGAATATTGCATGAACTGGAATCAATAGCACCCTGGTGCATATTTTTCAAATTGCTGTTTTACTCTCCTCAGTTTCCAGATTAATTAATTACAATGTTTTGTTTTGGCTTAACCAGCTTTAATAGTTTCATATTCTGCTTAATCTTTCTTTTATTATCTACTAACCTGCTACTCTCATTTTGCTGCACTCTTTCTAACTTTAATATTTAGAGTATGCTTTTGGTTTGCTTCAAATGTTCTTTTGATTCTCCTCAATCAATTTCCCTCGTTTCTTGGATTCTTGCTTGGGTCTTCATTATCCATAGTTCTCAAATGTAATTTCTCTCAATACAAGTTCTCTCAAATGTAATTTAATCCATCTTTGTTATCTTGAAACGTACTCTTTTCATGGCACATTGTTGAAAATCTTTACTTTTTTATTTTTTAATTCCATCTTAAAAGTTTAACTCTGTTGCTCCAACTTGGCTTTAAAAATGAGCTTGCAGTACAGCTGGTCTACCCCCCCCCCCCCCAAAAAAAGAAACAACAACTGGCTAGACAATTGGCGATCCTTAGTGCCCAATTTTTCCTAACTGGTTTGCCTTCATATCAATCATTACTATTGTTCTACTGGGCACCTTCCCAGTTTCCTGTGTGCAAACGATTCTGTATTGGCTGAATATTAGTTATTCCGTACAAGTCATCAATGGTTTGGGATTTCAAGTGATATTAAATAAGTAATACTTATTTACTTTAAGTATAAGTGCAGTCATACAGTGTGGAAACGGGCCCTTTGGCCCAACTTGTGTTATTTATGTAGCTATAGTAAGTAATTATAAGTTCATAAAGTTAATAAAGATTATGTTCATAAGTCATAGGAGCAGAATTAGGCCATGAGTCTACTCCGCCATTCAATCGTGGCTGATCTATCTTGGCTTCCCCTTGGACAGTAGGATCATAAGTGGCAAAAAGTTTAAAGATTCAATTAGTTATGAATCTTCATACTGACAGATAAATGTTTAGAACTGTTTCCTGAGCACGGTACTGGAAGTTGAATTCCAAACTGCAGAACTGAGGTGGCAGAAGTGCTGGTATTTAATCATTTGAATCATTTTTGCTCTCCTGGTGTCTTGTTTCTAAGCTTTTTAGATAACTGTTTATTTTCCCCAGGATGTAGGTTTGATGGGCAGACAGCCGTCTGTGAGACCAGCAACGTGGACTTTGAGAGGCCGATGGTGTCAATGAGGCACTGTTTTTGTAACTGGATGGTCTGTTGGCAAAAGTTTGACCAAGCTGGCAACAAGCAGCAGTCAGCCAGGGAGGCTACAGTCTTAGCTGTCTTTGTGAAATGGAATGACAGCAGCTAGCCTGAGGCCTGTGTGTGGAAGCTCAGCATGGAGATCTGCCCTGTGCATTCACAGTCTTGTCTGTGGAGATGCATTAACTCTTTCCTGACTAATTCAAGAACTTGAATTTAAACGAACATCTAGTCTGACAATACATTTTAATTGTTTTCCTTAAAAAGCCAGCAAAGTTCAAACTCAAGAAGAATGTGCTAACACCTAATATTTTTGGTCGATGAGTTTGAACTTTGCTGGCTTTTTAAGGAAAACAAATAAAATGTATTGTCAGACTCGATGTTCATTTAAATGTGTTCCATATTACCAGGCACTGTTTGTTGCCTTGCTGCATTTTGCATAACGTTATATGAAAGAGGGTCCCCATGCATTCATACATCAGTTTAATCATCAAGGTTAATCAAGTTTATGAAGGCCTATAATGTTTTCAATTAGTTTTTTTGCATCTATCCTTCTTGCTATCAATTTTGAGTTTTTTCTAGTTGTGCCTCCAATGCTTTTTCCCTGTGAATTTGGTTGCATATCCATTAAGAAATTGGTTTTTCTTCACCTGTTATGTAAAGATCTGGAGGTGCTGCTCCCTGCAATGTGGAAGGCATGCATAATTAAGAAATTGGTGAGCTTTATAATTCATTTGCAGTTGTTCTGAAGTTTAAGAACACAGAACAGTACAGCACAGAAACAGGCCCTACAGTCCACAATGACTGTGTATGTAACATGATGCCAAATTAAACTAATTTCATCTGCCTGCATGCAATCCATATCAGGGCGACACAGTGGCGCAGGGGTGGGGTTTCTGCCTTACAGAGCTAGAGACCCGGGTTCAATCCTGACTACGGGTGCTATCCGTACAGAGTTTGTACGTTCTCCGGGCGTTCTGGTTTCCACACAGATTTCAAGAACGTGCAGATTTGTAGGTTACTTGGTTTCTGTTTAGTCTCCGCTGTGAAGGATAGAACCAGTGTACGGGTGATTGCTGGTCGGCATGGACTCGGTGGCTCGAAGGGCCCGTTTCCACGCTGCATCTCTAAATTAAACTAATAAGTGAAGTGTTAACTCCTACAATGCATGAATTCAGTTCTGTCACATCTCTCCAACTTGGCAGGCTACAGTTCTTCCGCATCCCCTTCCCACAAAAATGACGAATTAAACTATTCTCCATCCCGCCATATTCATGTAGGGAAAAAATATATATAATTTTACCCTTTGATTAATTTTGGAAAGTCATTAACTAATTTGCATTTAATGTTTCAAAAGACAGCATTATGATGCTAAATATTCTTTTCTTGCCAGGACATAGAATAACTTTCTTGCTCCTCAATAAATCATGGGATCTTTGACATTCTGTGTGAAAGATTAAAAATGTCTTCCGATATGCAGTATTCTCATTACTTGTGTTTTGGGCAAAAATATTGCGAGTTGTAGGGCTGGTATTAATGAGTATTTGATTAATATTCAATTATTTGTGCATTTGTAAAGGTCTGATTCTGTTGTAATGATACATGCTTCAAATCTGTCGTTTTCATTCAATTGAAGAAGTTTGGAGATGCAGTCAATCACCAATGAAGGCGAGAAATGGAAAAAAAAGTTGGCAGAAATGGTATACGTCATATAGCTTGTAAATGTTTATTGTGGGTTGTGTGACCTTGCTCCCTCTGTTTTGCAGTGAGCACAAAGATTCTTCAGAAAAGAAACACAAAGATAAAGAAAGGGAAAAAGACAGACTAAAGCACAGAGATGGGAGCTCTGACAAACACAAACACAAGGACAAGGAAAAAAGAAAGGAAGAAAAGGTATCTAAGTTGGAGTTAACCACCCATTATCCAGTTGTCATTTATTTCAACCGTGAAGATATTTTATCTTCCCCAAGATACTCAATGGTTCAATGGTGCTTTATTGTCACGTGTTCCGAGGTACAGTGAAATTTGATTTACCATACAGTCATACCAAAAAAGCAACAAGATACAAAATTACATCAAGATTAAACATAAACAGCCACCACAATGGCGTGTGAGAATCTCTAGGGCACACAGCATAAGCGGAGACCCACAGCATTCAGTTCCATGTCCGGGCCACACACACGCTCCTTCACCGTGATGTGACCAGAGTTGTACCGACCGCTGTCACTCTCTCTGCAGTCCCTGTGCGCCCGAGCAGTCAGAAAGCCATCCACACTCGCACCAGACTCCAGGATGTTCTCATGGCGCAATATCCCTGCAAACACCGAGATCACTACACTCCTTCCGAGTCCCCACCAGCGCAGGCAGCACGGCCATCTTGTTTTTCGGCGACCTCACATTCCCCACTGTGATGGAAGGCGAATAACTTTTACTATCTTCCTCCTTTTCTCCTGCGGTTGGGGCGATCGAACCTCCCGCAGTCGCCAATCAAAGCCCCCACATCGGGGCGGTCGAAGCTCCTGCGGTTGGAGCTCCCAAAGTCAATCCCTGACAAAGGGACCGCCAGCTCCATGATGTTAGGCCGCAGTAAAAACCAGGTTCAATCCGGACAACTACATCAAAATGCGAGAAAAAGTCTCGTCTCTGTCGGGGGAAGAGATTTAAAAAAAATTACCCCAACAGGCCCCACATAATTCAAAACTAAAGATCCACTAAAACATACAAATAAAAGAAACTAAAAACTACAAAAGAAGAAAGGGACGAGACAGGCTGTTGGCAAGGCTGCCGCGTACGGTGCTACTCCAGCATTATTTAAAGTTAGAAGTTGGTTCCATTGTACCTTGCACAACATCTTTTGCTTATATGCTAGTCCATCTTAACACTCATCCATCATAACATTGATCCATCTTGTGGCCAGGCATATCCACTTAGATGCGCAATTTGATTTCAATGTTTTGATTTTGTTGTGCTTGGCTCTATAAACTAATGCAACTTGAGCCGCTCCGTGTGCCACTTTTTTTAGAAGGCCCAGAATGGCTAAATAACATTGCAGGGTAAAGTTGGCCCAGTGGAAACTTGCATGGCTCCCTTGACAATGAGTGAACAAGATGTGGTAATTGTGATCTTTTAAGTAAAGAAATGGGAATTTACATATCAGTGCTCCGAGTGGGAATTTAAAAGCTCATTCTGGCCAGCACAATTTGGAACAGCGGTAGAGTTGCTGCCTTGCAGTGCCAGAAACCCAGGTTCAATCCTGACTACTACACCCGGAGAAAACCCCTGCGTGGGTTTTCTCCGGGTGTTCCGGTTTCCTCCCACATTCCAAAGACATACAAGTTTGTAGGCTTGAAGTCTGAAGTTTGTAGTCTGAAGAATGTTTTCAGCCCGAACTGTTGCCTATCTCCTTCGCTCCATAGATGCTGCTGCACCCGCTGAGTTTCTCCAGCATTTTTGTGTACCTTCGATTTTCCAGCATCTGAAGTTCCTTCTTTAACAAAAGTTTGTAGGCTAATTGGCTTTGGTAAAAATTGTAAATTGTCCCTAGTGTGTGTACAATAGTGTTAGTGTGCGGGAATCGCTGGACTCAGAGGGCCGAAGGGCCTGTTTCCGCACTGTATCTAGATTAATCCAAACAAAACTGGCAAAGGACAGTTTTATAAGATTACAAATAAAATAGATTATTTTCATATTTTTTAAAACATTGAAGGACTTTTTGCAAAAAGTACAGAGTGCGTTACCCATGACAGCGAGAGAAGGGTTCTATGGTTAGATGTTTGAAGGGAGCATTGTTGCACTGTTGGGTATTAAGTAGTTCGTTAAAAGTAGCTGTGCTTGATTTGAAATGGTCTGCCCGTACGTATCTTGCAATGCAAATGGATTTTTCTTCTCCATTACAAGGATAAGATCAACATCTCGAGTAGTAGTTCTGGAGACAAAATAAAGAAGGAAAATGGCTTCACAAGGTAGGTGTTCCCTTAAATTGTGTTAATAATTAATGATACATGTGAGTCTGTTTCACCCATTGGTTTTGGTAGGCGTGCAAAAGTATTCAGCCCCCTTTACTCTGATACCCCTAAATAAAATCCAGTGCAACCAATTGCCTTCAGAAGTCACCTAATTAGTAAATAGAGTCCACTTGTGTGTAATCTAATCTCAGTATAAATACAGCTGTTCTGTGAAGGCCTCAGAGGTTTGTTAGAGAACATTAGTGAACAAACAGCATAATGAAGCCCAAGGAACACACCAGACAGGTCAGGGATAAAGTTGTGGAGAAGTTTAAAGCAGGGTTAGGTTATAAAAAAATATCCCAAGCTTTGAGCGTCTCACGGAGCACTGTTCAATCCATCATCCGAAAATGGAAAGAGTATGGCACAACTGCAAACCTACCAAGACATGGCTGTCCACCTAAACTGACAGGCCGGGCAAGGAGAGCATTGATCAGAGAAGCAGCCAAGAGGCCCATGGTAACTCTGGAGGAGCTGCAGAGATCCACAGCTCAGGTGGGAGAATCTGTCCACAGGACAACTATTAGTCGTGCACTCCACAAATCGGGCCTTTATGGAAGAGTGGCAAGAAGAAAGCCATTGTTGGAAAAAAGCCATAAGAAGTCCCGTTTGCAGTTTGCCACAAGCCATGTGGGGGACACAGCAAACATGTGGAGGAAGGTGCTCTGGTCAGAAGAGACCAAAATTGAAGTTTTTGGCCTAAATGCAAAACGCTATGTGTGGCGGAAACCTAACACTGCACATCACCCTGAACACACCATCCCCACTGTGAAACATGGTGGTGGCAGCATCATGCTGTGGGGATGCTTTTCTTCAGCAGGGACAGGGAAGCTGGTCAGAGTTGATGGGAAGATGGATGGAGCCAAATACAGGGCAATCTTGGAAGAAAACCTGTTAGAGTCTGCAAAAGACGAGACTGGGGCGGAGGTTCACCTTCCAGCAGGACAATGACCCTAAACATACAGCCATAGCTACAATGGAATGGTTTAGATCAAAGCATATTCATGTGTTAGAATGGCCCAGTCAAAGTCCAGACCTAAATCCAATTGAGAATCTCTGGCAAGACTTGAAAATTGCTGTTCACAGACGCTCTCCATCCAATTCGACTGAGCTTGAGCTATTTTGCAAAGAAGAATGGGCAAAAATGTCAGTCTCTAGATGTGCAAAGCTGGTAGAGACATACCCCAAAAGACTTGCAGCTGTAATTGCAGCGAAAGGTGGTTCTACAAAGTATTGACTCAGGGGGGCTGAATACTTTTGCACGTGACACTTTTCAGTTTTTTATTTGTAAACAAATTTGAAAACCATGTATCATTTTCCTTCCACTTCACAATTATGCACCACTTTGTGTTGGTCTATCACATAAAATCCCAATAAAATACATTTACGTTTGTGGTTGTAACGTGACAAAATGTGGGAAAGTTCAAGGGGTATGAAAACTTTTGCAAGCCACTGTATAGCTAAGTGAGGTCCTGTTCCAGGATGTTGCAAGCTGTTTCAAATGATGGGTGCAATGGGGTGGGGAAAGAGTAACACTTGTGGGCATTGAACAGTTCGCAGATAAGTCCCACCACTTCTTCCCACCCGGCTCCCTGTAAGGACTCTATCCCCTACTCCCAATTCCTCTGTCTACGCCGCATCTGCACCCAGGATGAGGTGTTCCAGACCAGGGCATCGGTGATGTCCTAATTCTTCAGGAAATATGGGTTACCCTCTTCGACTATAGATGAGGCTCTCACCAAGGTCTCCTCTATATCCCGCAGCTCCGCTCTCACTCCCCATCCCCCTACTCGTAACAAGGACAGAGTCCCCCTTGTCCTAACCTTCCGCCCCATCAGCCGGCGCATACAAAATATAATACCCCGACACTTTGGCCACCTCCAGTGAGATCCTACCATTCGCCACATCTTCCCATTTCCTTCCCTTTCTGCTTTCCGTAGAGACCGTTCCCTCCGTAACTCCCTGGTCAATTCGTCCCTTCCCACTCAGACCACCCCCTCCCCTGGTACTTTGCCCTGCAGCCGCAGGAAATGCTGCACCTGTCGCTTTACCTACCCCCTCGACTCCATCCAAGGACCCAAACAGTCTTTCCAGATGAGGCAGAGGTTCACCTGCACCTCCTCCAACCTCATCTGCTGCTTCGGCTGTCCTAGGTGTCACCTTCTCTACATCGGCGAGACCAAGCGTAGGCTCGGCGACCGCTTAGCCGAACACCTCCGCTCAGTCCCTACTAACCAACCTGATCTCCCGGTTGCTCAGGACTTCAACTTCCCCCTCCCATTCTGAATCTGACCTTTCTGTCCTGGGCCACCTCCATTGCCAGAATGAGGCCCAGCGTAAATTGGAGGAACAACACCTCATATTTCGCTAGGGTAGTTTACACCCCAGCGGTATGAACATCGATTTCTCTAATTTCAGGTCGTCCTTGCTTTCTCCCTCCTTCCCCTCCCCCTTTCCAGCTCTCCCACATAGTCTACTGTCTCCGCCTCTTCCTTTCTCCCCCCCCCCACCGACGTCAGTCTGAAAAAAGGTCTCAACCAGAAACGTCGCCTACTCCTTTTCTCCATAGATGCTGCTCACCCGCTGAGTTTCTCCGGCATTTATTGTCTACTTTTTCAGATAAGTCCCTTGTTTTCAGATGGTCTAGGATGCTGGTCACGTCGAATAATTATTTTATCTTCTGCCCATCAAAATATGAGTGCTGAGTTGGGCTTAACAAGGATCAAGCCATTTGATTTTGGAAAAGCAGTATGTGCTGACAGGACATCTGGAATATAATTTTTTAATATTTCTGTCTTTGGGAAAAGAGAGTGATCATACTGGCTATTACCTGCATTTGCAGTAGATGGACCTGTATTAGGATAAGTAAATTAATTTGGAACAAGGTGCATCTGAATTCCAATAATGTCTACCAGCATGCATGCATAGTTTAGATTTCATGGGCTATCTGGGCTGATTTTTGTATTATTAAAGGTGGTCTGGTCTATAAAATGAACTACTGGTTATATGAGCACTCAATATTTATTTTGATCCCTTTCTTGCCTTCTCATCCTTTTTAGCCCTATTCGTATTAAACAAGAACCAGAAGATAATTACGTCCCGTCCATTAAAGTGGAAAATAAGCCAATGAAGAGGGCCCATGAAGATGATGAGTAAGTTTCTTCCTTGAAGCTGTAAGTTGACCAGAACATTCCGCACCTGTAGAAACAAAGAGAAAATGCACCATTTCTGAGGGGAGAGAAAGGAAATGGCCACATTAAAGGAATGTTACAGATGGTAGTTGGAAGTACTCTCATCACTCAGGAAGGCCCCATAAACAACAGTGGGAAATAATGAGTTGGTGTGTTTTCCAAATGCCAGTGGATGTTTTGCATTCACCTGAGAATGCAGGAGGAGCCCTGGTTTAATGACTCAGTCCCAGGAGACTTCACTGAATTAATATTAGCTTGAGAGTCAGGGGTGCTTTATTGTCACATGACCCTGGAAATAGAACAATGAAATTCTTCCTTGCAGCAACACAACAGGAATGTACACATAGTAACTCGATAAACACTTTTTCACACAGAGTTGTGAGTCTGTGGAATTCTCTGCCTCGGAGGGTGTGGAGGCCGATTCTCTGGATACTTTCACGGGAGAGCTAGATAGGGCTCTTAAAGATAGCGGACTCGGGGGATATGGGGAGAAGGGATGATCAGCCATGATCACATTGAATGGCTCGCAGGGCCGAATGGCCTACTCCTGCACCTATTGTCTATTGTCTATACCATAATAAACAACAAAAAGCAGTTCAATCGGCAATTAAATCGGGGAAAAAACAATATAGTGCAATAGCAAAAACAAAGCCCAAGTCCCTTGTGCAATCAAAGCAGTTCATAGTTTTGAGTCTCAAGACTCTGAAGTGAGTTCAGATCCATAATATTTTAATTCTGGGGGTTGAGTGGTAACTTAAAACGAGGCTGAAATCCATAATGGGGTGATCTTCACTGAAAGATTTGCATGCTTCCCCTTCTTGATGAAAACAAAAATTTAGAGCCATTGTTCAAATCTGTTACATGAACTCTGACCTTATATCACATACAACGTATTGTCCCACATGCATCTTACTTCAAAAATGTCCTCGGACTAAATATCTCATGCTTGTTTGCACGGGAATCATTGGTAACTGTTTGGTATGTTACGATATTTATTCTTCATGGGTGGCATTTGTGATCTTCATAGAAGAGCATTCCAGTCTGGCTTTGGTCATCTGCTAACAGTAGATTAGCAGGCCTGATTAGAGTCACTGAGCAATTGACCTGCCAATATTACTGTAAATCCTTTTAGTTGTTTTTTTAATTCTGCTTTCGAGAGGGAAATGGTCTTTATACTGTTCAATCAGAATTGTTCCATAAGATGGGCTATTGTAGGACTGCGAGAGGGAAAAGCATAAACTCCTGCATCCTTAAAACTCAGAAACGAATGAAACATAAA